>WNWK01002795.1:0-193746 GCA_009830355.1 Cherax destructor
AACATGTGATGGTACGCAGAACATGTGGATGGTAAGCGCAAGAACATGTGATGGTAGCACAGAACATGTGATGGTAGCGCAGGAACATGTGATGTACTTGCAGAACATGTGATGGTAGCGCAGAAACATGTGATGGTAGCCAGGAACTATGTGGATGGTAGCGCAGAACATGTGGATGGTAGCGCAGGAACATGTGGATGGTAGCGCAGGAACATGTGGATGGTAGCGCAGGAACATGTGGATGGTAGCGCAGGAACATGTGGATGGTAGCGCAGGAACATGTGGATGGTAGCGCAGGAACATGTGGATGGTAGCGCAGAACATGTGGATGGTAGCGCAGAACATGGATGGTAGCGCAGGAACATGTGGATGGTAGCGCAGGAACATGTGGATGGTAGCGCAGGAACATGTGGATGGTAGCGCAGGAACATGTGGATGGTAGCGCAGGAACATGTGGATGGTAGCGCAGGAACATGTGGATGGTAGCGCAGGAACATGTGGATGGTAGCGCAGGAACATGTGGATGGTAGCGCAGGAACATGTGGATACATACAACCCAATGCCTAAGAACTAGGCCCCCAAAAAAAAAAAAAAAAGATAAACAGGAGTGTGTGTGTGTGCGCTTACCTATTTGTGGTTGCAGGGGTCGAACCATAGCTCCAGGCTATGACTCGAGTGAGTGTGTGTGACTCGCGGCTTTGAGGTACTGATTCTTGTGGCACCCTACTGGTGACCCTGCCCCATGGTACTGACCTTTGTGATACCCTACTGGTGACCCTGCCCCATGGTACTGACCTTTGTTACACCCTACTGGTGACCCTGCCCCATGGTACTGACCTTTGTGACACTACTGGTGACCCTTCCCCATGGTACTGACCTTTGTGATACCCTACTGGTGACCCTTCCCCATGGTACTGACCTTTGTTACACCCTACTGGTGACCCTGCCCCATGGTACTGACCTTTGTGACACTACTGGTGACCCTTCCCCATGGTACTGACCTTTGTTACACCCTACTGGTGACCCTGCCCCATGGTACTGACCTTTGTTACACCCTACTGGTGACCCTGCCACATGGTACTGACCTTTGTGACACTACTGGTGACCTTCCCCATGGTACTGACCTTTGTTACACCCTACTGGTGACCCTGCCCCATAGTGCTGACCTTTGTTACACACTACTGATGACCCTGCCACATGGTACTGACCTTTGTGACACTACTGGTGACCCTGCCCCATGATTGTACTGATCCTTGTGGGTCCCTACTGGTGACCCTGCCCCATGATGGTACTAAACCTGGTGGTCAAGTTTATGCCGAACCCGGAACAGGAAGCACAGGTCTTGTTCCTCACGGCAGAAAACCAAGAAAAGTTCACCAAAGTTGACACAGACACTCAACAGGAAAAATACATAATGCACCCATGCAAAGTTTGTATACATATGTGAGTGACAGGATTTAGCAAGCGAAGCAGGTAAGTATTATCCGAAGAGTAGATCTAGCACCCATACTCCATCCTGGAATGGCAGAAGGCAGTATACATGCCAAGTATGGTCCACCCTTCCATCCCCGGGTACAAGGCAGAGATGATCTTCCAAAACAGTCCAGCATCCGCAGAACATCGACCTTGAGATTTACAAGAGATCGAGGTTAATCCCTGACTGAAGATCCCAAATATGTCATGTTGTCACAATGAAACTGACCCTTAGGCCACCCCATTTATGACTCTCCCATCATAATATTGATCTTTGTGGAACCTCCCTGATAATCCTGTTCTGTGATGGAACTGACCCTTATGGCACACCACTGGAAACGCTGCCCCCATGAAAACTTTTTCTTTCTTTCATTTTGCTTTTGTACAGAAAATCTTTTGATTAGATCAGTATCTCTCTATTCGTCCAATTTATTTTACTCCAAAGTAATATTTTACAAGAAAAAATCTGACTTAAAGCCCATTATTATTATAATCATGAGGGAGAGCTAAACCTGTAGGGATTATACAGCGTCTGTAGGGGAAAAGGGGGTGGAAGGTATTCAGGCTCAGTTCAGGGAACTGGAGCACAGATCAAATTCCCTAGATCAAGAGCCCCCCTCTCTCTCTCTCTCTCTCTCTCTCTCTCTCTCGCTTAATCCAAAGTTCGAATGCATTCTTTATTCTTAAACCAACTTTATGGCTTCATTTTCATTAAACCAAAATGTTTAAGGCTTTAGTATGTTAAACCGAAATGTCTTATTTTAGTTAAACCAAAAATGTTTGTCCACTTTTGTTAAATACGTTTATCCTCTGTTTTCTAACTTTGGAATATTGTATTAATATTGGTAGAATTACCGACAATATGTTAAGTAAAAGGACACAAATGCAACTAATGAGACATTTTATTGTGGCAACGTTTCGCTCTCCAGGAGCTTTGTCAAGCCGTTACAAGCGATACATGGACACAGAGGGTATATATATGCTCAGAGTGAGGTGTAATACTAGTGGTGGTAGAAGTAGTAGTGATATAAGTTGTAGTAGTAATAGTAATACAACTTATATCACTACTACCACCACTAGTATTACACCTCACTCTGAGCATATATATACCCTACCAAACCATACTACGGGTGGGGTTCGAACCCGCGGTCACAGAGTCTCAAAACTCTTTGTCCATGTATTGTTTGTAACGGCTTGACAAAGCTCCTGGAGAGCGAAACGTTGCCACAATAAAATGTCACATTAGTTGCATTTGTGTCCTTTTACTTAACTTTGGAATATTATTTTAAACAACAAAACGTAAACATTTGTGATACTATAAACATTATATTTCCATTATTTTGTTCAGTTTATGATTTTAGTTTTTTTCCAGAGTAACCAACATAGATTCAGTAGATACCTTTATTAACCACGCTGTTTTGCCCACACAGGAGCATTATTAAAACAATGACCCAATAAAACCCCGAGTGAAACGTGTTACTAAGACTTATACAGGTGGCAAAACATGTTCATTAACAAAGGTATCCACTGTATGTGTCATGTCGCCAAATACGTTAAATTCCGGTACCAGTTTCCTATCTAAAATATCTTCGCGTAAATCTTGTTTTAATCGTTCATTTGTTGTATATTTCATCTTTGTTGGATATCATTAGTGAGTTGACCTGTGTAAGTAGTGAGTTGACCTGTGTAAGTAGTGAGCTGGCCCGCATGGATTAGTGAGTTGACCTGTGTAAGTAGTGAGCTGACCTGTGTAAGTAGTGAGCTGACCCGCATGGAGTAGTGAGCTGACCTGTGTAAGTAGTGAGCTGGCCCGCATGGAGTAGTGAGTTGACCTGTGTAAGTAGTGAGCTGACCCGCATGGAGTAGTGAGCTGACCTGTGTTCGGAGTAATGAGATGATGAGTGTCCTGTGAGGATGTGCATGGTGGAGTCTCAGTAGCAGAGGAACTGAAGTGTTTACGGCGTCTTCCATGAGTTTTGGGCAGGGTATTTGCACATACCAATAGTTTCATGATGTGCCCTTGTTACAGCACACCAGCACGGAATGTGTTGCAGAGGTCTGAGTTTTGCTCAGACCTCTGCAACATAATTGTCCTCAAAAATTTGTTAAGTTATACCATGAATTAAGGAAAGATCCTGGACTTCACCTTACGAAACAGACAAAGCAAATGCGACAGTAATTATGGACAAGGTAGATTATAGTGGAGAAATGAACATGTTATTAGAAGACAGATGAACTTACGTGCCCCTTAAAGCTTGGAAAAATAAACATAAGCAGTATAATGTGATCCTTTATTGACAACGTTTCGCCCACGCAGTGGACTTTATCGAGTAATAAACATATCTACCTTGATAAAAGTTACACGAGTATATATAGGATTTAGTCAGGTGGAGAATGCTGGGTCAGGTGGAGAATGTTGGGTCAGGTGGAGAATGTTGGGTCAGGTGGAGAATGTTGGGTCAGGTGGAGAATGTTGGGTCAGGTGGAGAATGTTGGGTCAGGTGGAGAATGTTGGGTCAGGTGGAGAATGCTGGGTCAGGTGGAGAATGTTGGGTCAGGTGGAGAATGCTGGGTCAGGTGGAGAATGTTGGGTCAGGTGGAGAATGCTGGGTCAGGTGGAGAATGTTGGGTCAGGTGGAGAATGCTGGGTCAGGTGGAGAATGCTGGGTCAGGTGGAGAATGCTGGGTCAGGTGGAGAATGTTGGGTCAGGTGGAGAATGTTGGGTCAGGTGGAGAATGTTGGGTCAGGTGGAGAATGTTGGGTCAGGTGGAGAATGTGGGTCAGGTGGAGAATGCTGGGTCAGGTGGAGAATGCTGGGTCAGGTGGAGAATGCTGGGTCAGGTGGGGGAGAATGCTGGGTCAGGTGGAGAATGCTGGGTCAGGTGGAGAATGCTGGGTCAGGTGGAGAATGTGGGTCAGGTGGAGAATGCTGGGTCAGGTGGAGAATGTGGGTCAGGTGGAGGAATGTTGGGTCAGGTGGAGAATGCTGGGTCAGGTGGAGAATGTTGGGTCAGGTGGAGAATGTTGGGTCAGGTGGAGAATGTTGGGTCAGGTGGAGAATGTTGGGTCAGGTGGAGAATGCTGGGTCAGGTGGAGAATGCTGGGTCAGGTGGAGAATGTTGGGTCAGGTGGAGAATGCTGGGTCAGGTGGAGAATGCTTGGGTCAGGTGGAGAATGCTGGGTCAGGTGGAGAATGCTGGGTCAGGTGGAGAATGCTGGGTCAGGTGGAGAATGCTGGGTCAGGTGGAGAATGCTGGGTCAAAGGATTCATGGAGAATGCTGGGTCAGGTGGAGAATGCTGGGTCAGGTAGAGAATGCTGGGTCAGGTGGAGAATGCTGGGTCAGGTGGAGAATGCTGGGTCAGGTGGAGAATGCTGGGTCAGGTGGAGAATGCTGGGTCAGGTGGAGAATGCTGGGTCAGGTGGAGAATGTTGGGTCAGGTGGAGAATGCTGGGTCAGGTGGAGAATGCTGGGTCAGGTGGAGAATGCTGGGTCAGGTGGAGAATGCTGGGTCAGGTGGAGAATGTGGGTCAGGTGGAGAATGTTGGGTCAGGTGGAGAATGCTGGGTCAGGTGGAGAATGTTGGGTCAGGTGGAGAATGCTGGGTCAGGTGGAGAATGTTGGGTCAGGTGGAGAATGCTGGGTCAGGTGGAGAATGTTGGGTCAGGTGGAGAATGCTGGGTCAGGTGGAGAATGCTGGGTCAGGTGGAGAATGCTGGGTCAGGTGGAGAATGTTGGGTCAGGTGGAGAATGCTGGGTCAGGTGGAGAATGCTGGGTTAGGTGGAGAATGTTGGGTCAGGTGGAGAATGCTGGGTCAGGTGGAGAATGCTGGGTCAGGTGGAGAATGCTGGGTCAGGTGGAGAATGTTGGGTCAGGTGGAGAATGCTGGGTCAGGTGGAGAATGCTGGGTCAGGTGGAGAATGTTGGGTCAGGTGGAGAATGTTGGGTCAGGTGGAGAATGCTGGGTCAGGTGGAGAATGTTGGGTCAGGTGGAGAATGCTGGGTCAGGTGGAGAATGTTGGGTCAGGTGGAGAATGTTGGGTCAGGTGGAGAATGTTGGGTCAGGTGGAGAATGCTGGGTCAGGTGGAGAATGTTGGGTCAGGTGGAGAATGCTGGGTCAGGTGGAGAATGCTGGGTCAGGTGGAGAATGCTGGGTCAGGTGGAGAATGCTGGGTCAGGTGGAGAATGCTGGGTCAGGTGGAGAATGCCGGGTCAGGTGGAGAATGCTGGGTCAGGTGGAGAAAGCTGCATGTGACAGTCTTCAAAGTAGTGTCATAGTTACAACCTTGGGTAACAAAAAGAGATTGGACAAGTATAGGAACATAAGAAAGAAGGAACACTGCAACAGGCCTACTGGCCCATACCTGGCAGGTCCATGTCAAAACCAACCCACCAACACCAACAGTAAACGGGTAGACCTTCTGCAGTGTTCCATTCTTAAGTTCTATGTGGGAAAGCGATGGAGAACTTTCTTGGCAATAGGTTCAGCTATGTTGTAGAAGCCGTTGTTCTGGTTGAAGTTGTTGGATATACAGATGAGTGATGATTCTAGGATTCTTCGGTATTGCGTGTTGTCTTCTCTGGCGATGAGTCTTGCGTTTCTGTAGTTGATTAAATGGTTGTGTGAATTTCGGTGTTGAACACAGGCATTTCTTGGGTCGTCAGATCTGCCTGCGTACTGGTGTTCTGAAATACGTGTTTGGAGGTCTCTGGATGTTTCGCCGACGTATAATTTGCTGCAGTCATTACAAGGGATTGTGTATACCCCTGCAGTGGATTGAAGCTTGTCCTGTCTGTTACTGGTAATGTTCTTGATGGTGGTGGATGTGGAGGTGGATACTCGGAATGAGGTACTGGAAAAAATGCTGGAAACGTGTTTGGCAATGGAGTTGGTGGGGAGGACTATGTATCTCTTCTCGGCAGTGTCTTCTCTGGGTGTGTTGAAGATGTTTAATGCCCGTCGTCTGCAGTCTCTAATAAAGTGACGAGGATAGTGAAGTTTAGAAAAAACTTGCTCAATAAGGGAGCATTCTTCATCAAGGAACTCACTGCTGCAAATTCTGAGTGCGCGCAGGAAAAAGCCTATAATTACACCACGTTTAGTTTTGGTGTCGTGGTAAGAGTAGAAATGGAGAAGATCGTGCTGGGGTGGTAGCTAGTGCTGGGGTAGTAGCTAGTGCTGGGGTGGTAGCTAGTGCTGGGGTGGTAGCTAGTGCTAGGGTGGTAGCTAGTGCTGGGGTGGTAGCTAGTGCTGGGGTGGTAGCTAGTGCTGGGGTGGTAGCTAGTGCTGGGGTGGTTGCTAGTGCTGGGGTGGTAGCTAGTGATGGGGTGGTAGCTAGTGCTGGGGTGGAGTGTGGGAGGGGAAAACCATTTGGTGCCATGGGGAAGTATATGTTGGGGAGGAGTTCATGAGGAAGGGGGGGTCCATGAGGAGGAGGGGCTGGGGGTTGAGCCGGTGGTCACGTGATGCCTCACAATAAAAGTGGTGGATCACTGAGGTTGGGTCTGAGTGTTTTGCTTCAGCATCTGGGGTCTGGTTGATGCTGCCGCCTCTCCCACTCCCTCACCACCACCCCCTCTCACCACCACCACCAATCACCACCACCATTGCCGCCGTCACCACCACTACTAATCCCTCCAACAAGTAAGTTTACTTAAGACACATGTGCAACATCTGGGTATCTTTATTATAGACGTTTCGCCATCCAGTGGCTTTATCAATACAAATTCTAGGACATTATTTGTATTGATAAAGCCACTGGAGGGCGAAACGTCTACAATAAAGATACCCAGATGTTTCACATGTGTCTTAATTACATCTTGTCGGTATTGTATACTATTCTTGTACTAGTAAGTTTACCTTTAGTTTTATCAAACAGAACCACTATCATAACAGCAACCTTCACACCCAACTACAACTACCATAACCACAACCTTCACCACACTGAACTACCACAACTATCATAACAGCAACCTTCACACCCAACTACAACTACCATAACCACAACCTTCACCACACTGAACTACCACAACTACAACAATCAACAATTAAGCCACTATCACAATCACCAAAAGGGAAATGTCAATGACCCCAATAGAAATAAGTCACTTTGACTTTAAGTAAAAGGACACAAATGCAACTAATGTGACATTTTATTATGGCAACGTTTCGCTCTCCAGGAGCTTTGTCAAGCCGTTACAAACAATACATGGACACAGAGGGTATATATATGCTCAGAGTGAGGTGTAATACTAGTGGTAGTGGTAATATAAGTTGTAGTAGTAGTAATAATACAATAAGGAAGAACAATAAACAAGCACATGAATAAAAGGTTATAAAAGCTATTACTTGGGTAGCATAAAAATAGGTTAAGACAAATATTGACGGTATAATATGAGGTCTGTATCAGTGTTCCTCCTCTGTAATGTGCTAGTGTAGTATAGGCAGCAGAGACTATGTGATGGTAGGGGTTACTGTTTTCAGGAAGATTCTTGCTAAGACTTCCGAGATGGTGAAGCTGCCTTTTTTGTTTGTGTTAGAAACAGCGATAAGTGCTGATTCAAGGCACTTGCGTCTGCGGAAATTAGTTTCTTTGATTACTAATCGGGCGTCCCTGAATTTCATGAGATGATTGGCGGAATTTCGGTGTTGTACACATGCGTTGTTCAGGTTATCATTCCTACATGTATTAACTTGTCGGTTCTCTGAACCATTCATCTACATGCATTAATGTGTTCATTGTGGCGTGTTTCCAGGTTCCTTCCTGTTTCACCTACATAAATCCTAAGTAATTTACACTGTGCATGATAACTGTACTTGTGTGAATGATGATTGTACTTGTGTGAATGATGATTGTACTTGTGTGAATGATGATTGTACTTGTGTGAATGATGATTGTACTTGTGTGAATGATGATTGTACTTGTGTGAATGATGATTGTACTTGTGTGAATGATGATTGTACTTGTGTGAATGATGATTGTACTTGTGTGAATGATGATTGTACTTGTGTGAATGATGATTGTACTTGTGTGAATGATGATTGTACTTGTGTGCATCATAATTGTACTTGTGTGTACCTGTTTCTGAAAAAAATGTACACAACCATTACAACAAACCACGACTATAGATGAATGGTTCAGAGAACCGACTAGTTGATAAATTAGACACATATACAACACTTGGGTATCTTTATTGAGGAAACGTTTCGCCACACAGGGGCTTCATCAGTCCATACAAAGGAGAATCATGAAGATCAGGAGGTATTTTATACCATTTATTTCCAAGATCAGGAGGAGTTTGAGGTAATCAGTCCCTCGGCCTTGAGTCGATGTAGTCAGTCCATCTCCTTCGCACATATGCTGTATTCTCTTCAAGATTGATGGACTGACAACATCGACTCAAGGCCGAGGGACTGATTACCTCATACTCCTGATCTTCACGATTCTCCTTTGTATGGACTGATGAAGCCACTGTGTGGCGAAACGTTTCCCCAATAAAGATACCCAAGTGTTGCATATGTGTCTAATTTACCAACATGTCGGTTCTCTGAACCATTCAAATACAACCATCTTTGCAAACAAAATACCCCATAAAATCCCTATAGCCTGACATTAACCATCTTCACAATCACAACTATCCAAACAACCACAATCGTTATTACCATCACATCTTAAAATAATCACAACACAATAGCTACAACCAAAACCAACAGAACTACAACCACGATACGAACAACCACAATTACTACAACCACCCCAGGTTCATAATAGCAGCAACAATCACCTCTGCCACAGAAACAACCAACAAGACAACCATGACAACCACAATCACCACGCAAACTATCACTGAAGGGCAATTGCAATTATAATCTGATAGTGAACGTAGCAAGAAATAACGAGGGACTATAGGTAATGTACAGTATGTAAACCACGATGTGTACACCAAGGTGTGTGCACCACGATGTGTACACAAGGTGTGTTTTAATAAACGGTTCAGAAAACCGAAAAGTTGATGAGACACTTATGCAACATTTGGGTATTTTTTATTGTGGAAACGTTTCGCCCACCAGTGGCTTCACCAGTCTTTAGGAGTCTAGGTTGAGGGACTGATTACTTCAATCTCCTCTGATTTTCACTATTCTTTGTATTGGATTGATGAAGCCGCTGTGTGGGCGAAACGTTTCCACAATAAAGATACCCCAAGTGTTGCACATGTGTCTTATTTATCACAAAGGTCTGCGCACCTGTGGGGACTTCAAGGACAAAGGTCAGTTTGTGGACTTTGGGTTAATGTCACTTGAAGGTTGACAATCTCAAGACCACGACGCCAACACCCTGCAGTCTTACACAGGAACATAAGAGCACTGCAGAACATAAGAACATAAGAATGGAGGAACACTGCAGAAGGCCTACTGGCCCATACAAGGCAGGTCCTTATCAAAACCACCACTACCTAAGAATTTACTCCTGTACTCACGACACTAATCAAACCCAGCCCCTCCCACTCATATATTTGTCCAATCTCTTTTTAAAGCCACCCAAGGTCCTAGCCTCTATCACCCTACTCGGAAGATTGTTCCACGCATCTACAACTCTGTTCGAAAACCAGTACTTGCCTATGTCCTTTTTAAATCTAAATTTATCCAATTTAAATCCGTTATTTCTCGTTCTTACTTGGTTCGATATCCTCAGTATTTTATTAATATCTCCTTTGTTTATGCCCATCATCCACTTGTACACCTCGATGATATCTCCTCATTCTACGTCTCTCCAGAGAGTGGAGATTCAATGCTCTAAGTCTATCTTCATACGGGAGATTTCTTATACTGTAAATCATTTTAGTCATTCTTCTTTGTATGTTCTCCAATGAATCTATATCCATCCTGTAGTAAGGAGACCAAAACTGAGCTGCATAATCCAAATGAGGTCTCACTAGTGATGTATAGAGCTGTAAAATAACTTTTGGACTTCTGTTGCTTATACTTCTTGAAATAAATCCTAGTAATCTGTTAGCCTTATTGCGCACACTTAGGCACTGTTGTCTTGGCTTTAGATTTCTGCTTACCATGACTCCCAAGTCTTTTTCACATTCTGTATGATCAAGCTCAACTTCACCTAGTTTATAAATTCGAGGGATATTTTCATTACCAACGACTAGCACCTTACACTTGTCCACATTGAACTTCATCTGCCACTTTTCAGACCAAGACAATAATTTATCCAAATCCTCCTGGAGTTCACTGGTATCCTCCTCAGAATGAATTATACGGCCTATTTTTGTATCATCAGCAAATTTACTCATGTCACTTGCAATTCCTTCATCAAGGTCATTTATGTAAATTATGAACAACAATGGGCCCAAAACTGATCCTTGTGGAACGCCACTAGTGACAAATCCCCATTCAGATTTGACCCCATTAATGGAAACTCTCTGCTTTCTATTGGTAAGCCATGCCTCTATCCATGCTAGAACTTTACCTCCTATACCATGAGCTGCCACCTTTCTTAAGAGTCTCTTGTGAGGTACTCTATCGAAGGCCTTACTGAAATCCAAGTAAACTATATCATATTCTTTATCACTGTCTACTGCCTCAAATGTTTTATTGAAAAACGTCAGTAAATTTGTCAGGCAGGAACGACCTCTCGTAAACCCATGCTGAGATTCATTAATCAAATTATGTTCTTCAAGGTGACTTCTGATAATATCAGCTATAATTGATTCTAATAATTTGCCTACTATAGACGTGAGGCTTATTGGACGGTAATTTGATGGAATGGACTTATCCCCTGATTTGAATATAGGAACTACATTAGCTATCTTCCACATCTCTGGCACAACACCAGTTAGGATGGACGTATTAAACACATTCGTTAATGGCTGACTAAGTTCCATTTTGCATTCTTTAAGTACCCTGGAAAACAACTCGTCGGGTCCCGGGGACTTATTTTGCTTCAGTTTATCTATCTGTTTGATAACCATATCCCTCGTGACAGTAATATTAGTTAATTTGAATTCTTCAGGAACTGAATAATTGTTAATTTCTGGAATCTCATTTACGTCTTCTTGTGTAAAGACTGACAAAAAATAGTCATTAAATAGAGAACACATTTCCAGTTCGTTATCCGTCAGCTGTCCATTCCCAATTTTCAGAGGTCCTACCTTTTCCCTCACCTTCGTCCTGTACACTTGAAAGAACCCTTTTGGATTAGTCTTTGATTCATTAGCAACCTTAATCTCATAGTCACGTTTAGCCTTTCTAATCTCCTTTTTTACTTCTCTTTTCAACTGAACAGAAGGCCTACTGGCCCATACTAAGCAGGTCCTTCTCAAACCCAAAGCTAACACAAATATTAGCCCAACCCATTTTCTTATGGACATTCAACTAATTTAAAAAAGGGGGTCAAATTGATCAGTAAAACAAGTACAACACGTTCCCTAGGAACGTTTCGCCACGAGTGGCGAAACGTTTCCTTTAATAAATGTCCTGAACTGTACATAAGTGTCTTTTTCCCACATCTTGTAGGTATAACAGTAGCATTTCTCTCGTTGCCCAGCATCGTATAAACCTTGGTAATCCACACCTACAAATTCGTTTAGAAAAACACGTAAACACACACTAGACCATATTAGGAAACGTTTCGGCCCTGCGACCTTGATCATTTCTAACACAGGAGTCGAATGATCTTATCGTCTACTTGTCGTAAGTTTATATAGGTTCTCCAGGACGGGTCCTGGCCCGGGTCTTCTCCATGTGGTGACCCGGAAGTGCCTCCCGAAGGAGTGTCGGAGTTGGTACAAGTGATGTACCGTCTACAGCCCTATGACGGGGACACGGTGAACATTCCTGTCAAGTGCTGAAACGTTTACAGCCCTATGACGGGGGCAGCTCTATGATAAGGGCACTGTGAGTCTTCTGCAGGTCAAGTGGATTTTTAATTTTTTAAAATTTTAATTCATGTTAAGCGCTAAACCTATTTGGGTTATTCAGCGCAATACTTTGTGGAGGTTTGATCCTCCGTCTGCTGGGCGCGAGACAGACACGCTCTCTATTTGTACTCACCTATCCTAGTGGAGTGCCACTTACAGCCCTGTCTACCTGTCCTCGTGCCAATATGGCATTCTTCAAGTCACCATGTGTCACTCACCTCACTCTCCGTCTACACAGTCTTTTTAACCCGTGTTAGAAGTGATCAAGGTCCCAGGACCGAAACGTTTTCTGTGTCGTAGTGTTTGTTTACGTGTTTCTCTAAACCAGTATCCACTATTAAACGACAAACAAGACACATGTGCAACTGTTGGGTATCTTTATTGTTGAAACGTTTCGCCTACACAATAGGAGAGTATACGCGAAGTAAAGACATAATCAGTCTATCAACCTTGGAGACAATAGTATTTGAGGTGGTCAGTCCCTCAGCCTGGAGAAGAGTTCAGCTCCATGTATCTTAATCATCAACTTCTCGGCATTTTATACCATTTTTCAACATACTATATCTGGTATATGGCTGTCCGGGAAAAAGGTCACAGGAGAAAAGGTCACAATTTTGACTAGGGGAAAAAGGTCACAATTTTTGCTAGGGGGAAAAAGGTCACAATTTTGGCTAGGGGAAAAGGTCACAATTTTGGCTAGGAAATAAGGTCCAAATTTTGGCTAGGAAAAAAAGGTCCAAATTTTGGCTATTGGAAAAAAAGTCCAAAGTTTGGCTAGGAAAAAAGGCCACATTTTAAACACCATAATTTAAATTAATTAACCAACAAAAAATATTGTAATAGTACACAGTAATGTGTACATTGACAATAAATATTTATATATATATATATATATATATATATATATATATATATATATATATATATATATATATATATATATATATATATATATATATATATATATATATATATATATATATATATATATATATATATATATATATATATATATATATATATATATATATATATATATATATATATATATATATATATAATATATATATAATTATATATATAATATATATATATATATATATGATATATATATAATATATATATATATATATATATATATATATATATATATATATATATATATATATATATATATATATATATATATATATAATATATATATATATATATATATATATATATATATATAATATATATATATATATATATATATATATATATATATATATATATATATATATATATATATATATATATATATATATATATATATATTATTATATAGTGAATATAGGAAAGTGAATATAGGAAAGAGTAAGGTGATGAGGATAACAAAAGAATAGGTGACGAAAGATTGGATATCAGATTGGAGGGAGAGAGTATGGAGGAGGTGAATGTATTCAGATATTTGGGAGTGGACATGTCGGCGGATGGGTCTATGAAGGATGAGGTGAATCATAGAATTGATGAGGGAAAAGGGTGAGTGGAGCACTTCGAGTCTGTGGAGACAAAGAACCTTGTCCATGGAAGAAAAGAGGGGAATGTATGAGAGTATAGTTATACCAACGCTCTTATATGGGTGTGAAGCATGGGTGATGAATGTTGCAACGAGGAGAAGGCTGGAGGCAGTGGAGATGTCATGTCTGAGGTCAATGTGTGGTGTGAATATAATGCAGAGAATTCGGAGTTTGGAAATTAGGAGGAGGTGCGGATCACCAAACGATTGTCCAGAGAGCTGAGGAGGGGTTGTTGAGGTGGTTTGGACATGTAGAGAGAATGGAACGAGACAGAGTGACTTCGAGAGTGTATAAATCTGTAGTGGAGGGAAGGCGGGGTAGGGGTCGGCCTAGGAAAGGTTGGAGGGAGGGGGTAAAGGAAGTTTTGTGTGCGAGGGCTTGGACTTCCAGCAAGCATGTGTGAGCGTATTTGATAGGAGTGAATGGAGGCATATGGTTTTAATACTTGACGTGCTGTTGGAGTGTGAGCAAAGTAACATTTATGAAGGGATTCAGGAAACCGGCAGGCCGGACTTGAGTTCTGGAGATGGGAAGTACAGTGCCGGCACTCTGAAGGAGGGGTGTTAATGTTGCAGTTTTATAACTGTAGTGTAAAGCACCCTTCTGGCAAGACAGTGATGGAGTGAATGATGATGAAAGTTTTTCTTTTCGGGCCACCCTGCCTTGGTGGGAATCGGAATATAATTAAATATATATATATATATATATATATATATATATATATATATATATATATATATATATATATATATATATATATATATATATATATATATATATATATATATATAAAATATATATATATATATATATATATATATATATATATATATATATATATATATATATATATATATATATATATATATATATATATATATATATATATATATATATATATATATATATATATATATATATATATATATATATATATATATATATATATATATATATATATATATATATATATATATAATATATATATATATATATATAATATATAATATATACATTTTTTTTTTTTTTTTCAACAAGTCGGCCGTCTCCCACCGAGGCAGGGTGACCCAAAAAGAAAGAAAATCCCCAAAAAGAAAATACTTTCATCATCATTCAACACTTTCACCTCACTCATACATAATCACTGTCTTTGCAGAGGCGCTCATATACGACAGTTTAGAATAGTCCCTCCAAACTGTCACTATCCCAGATCCCTCCTTTAAAGTGCAGGCATTGTATACTTCCCATTTCCAGGTCTCAAGTTCGGCTAAATCTATAATAACCGGTTTCCCTGATTTTTTTTTTTTTTTTCCAACAAGTCGGCCGTCTCCCACCGAGGCAGGGTGACCCAAAAGAAAGAAAATCCCCAAAAGAAAATACTTTCATCATCATTCAACACTTTCACCACACTCATACATAATCACTGTCTTTGCAGAGGAGCTCAGATACGACAGCTGAGAATAGTCCCTCCCAGCTGTCACTATCTCAGACCCCTCCTTTAAAGTGCAGGCATTGTACTTCCCATTTCCAGGACTCAAGTCCAACTAAATCAATTAACTGGTTTCCTGAATCCCTTCACAAAATGTTACCCTGCTCACACTCCAACAGATCGTCATGTCCCAAAAACCATTCTCTCCATTCACTCCTATCTAACACGCTCACACATGCTTGCTGGAAGTCCAAGCCCCTCGCCCACAAAACCTCCTTTACCCCTTCCCTCCAACCTTTTCTAGGACGACCCCTACCCCGCCTTCCTTCCCCTACAGATTTATACGCTCTCCAAGTCATTCTACTTTGATCCATTCTCTCTAAATGACCAAACCACCTCAACAACCCCTCTTCAGCCCTCTGACAAATACTTTTAGTAACTTCTCCTAATTTCCACATTCCGAATTTTCTGCATAATATTTACACCACACATTGCCCTTAGACAGGACATCTCCACTGCCTCCAGCCTCCTCCTCGCTGCAGCATTTGCAACCCATGCTTCACACCCATATAAGAGTGTTGGTACCACTATACTTTCGTACATTCCCTTCTTTGTCTCCACAGATACCTCAATGCACCACTCACCTTTTTTCCTTCATCAATTCTATGGTTAACCTCATCCTTCATAAACCCATCCGCTGACACGTCAACTCCCAAATATCTGAAAACATTTACTTCTTCCATAATCCCTCTCTCCAATGTGATATCCAATTTTTCTTTATTTAAATCGTTTGATACCCTCATCACCTTACTCTTATCTATGTTCACTTTTAACTTTCTACCTTTACACACTCTCCCAAACTCGTCCACTAACCTTTGCAACTTTTCTTTAGAATCTCCCATAAGCACAGTATCATCAGCAAAAGGTAACTGTGTCAACTCCCATTTTGCATTTAATTCCCATAATTTAATCCCACCCCTCTCCCCAACACCCTAGCATTTACTTCTTTTACAACCCCATCTATAAATATATTAAACAACCATGGTGACATTACACATCCCTGTCTAAGACCTACTTTTACCGGGAAGTAATCTCCTCTCTCCTACACACCCTAACCTGAGCCTCACTATCCTCATAAAAACTCTTTACAGCCTTCAGTAACTTACTACCTATTCCATACACTTGCAACATTTGCCACATTGCTCCCCTATCCACTCTATCATATGCCTTTTCTAAATCCATAAATGCAATAAAAACTTCTCTACCTTTATCTAAATACTGTTCACATATATGCTTCACTGTAAACACTTGATCTACACATCCCCTACCCACTCTAAAGCCTCCTTGCTCATCTGCAATCCTACTCTCTGTCTTACCTCTAATTCTTTCAATAATAACCCTGCCATACACTTTACCTGGTATACTCAGTAAACTTATTCCCCTATAATTTTTACACTCTCTTTTATCCCCCTTCCCTTTATATAAAGGAACTATACATGCTCTCTGCCAATCCCTAGGTACCTTCCCTCTTTCATACATTTATTAAACAAAAATACCAACCACTCCAGCACTATATCCCCCTGCTTTTAACATTTCTGTCATGATTCCGTCAATTCCAGCTGCTTTACCCCCTTTCATTCTACGAATGCCTCACGCACCTCCCCACACTCACATCCTGCTCTTCTTCACTCCTAAACGATGTTGTACCTCCTGGCCAGTACATGAAATTACCGCCTCCTTTTTCATCGACATTTAAAAGTTCCTCAAAATATTCCCGCCATCTACCCAATACTCCAGCTCCCCATCTACTAACTCCCTACTCTGTTTTTAACTGACAAATCCATTCGTTCCCTAGGCTTTCTTACCTTGTTTATCCCACTCCAAAATTTTTCTTGTTTTCAGCAAATTTCTTGACAGAGCCTCTCCCATTCTTTCATCCGCTCTTCTTTGCACTCTCTCACCACTCTCTTCACCTTTATTTTACTCTCCATATACTCTGCTCTTCTATTAACACTTCTGTTTTGTAAAACCTCTCATAAGCTACCTTTTCTCTTTTATCACACCCTTTACTTCTTCATTCCACCACTCACTCCTCTTTCCTCCTGCACCCACCCTCCTATAGCCACAAACTTCTGCCCCACATTCTAATACTGCATTTTTAAAACTATCCCAACCCTCTTCAACCCCCCACTACTCATACTTGCACTAGCCCACCTTTCTGCCAATAGTTGCTTATATCTCACCCTAACTTCCTCCTCCCTTAGTTTATACACTTTTACCTCTCTCTTACTTGCTGTTGCCATTTTCTTTTGTCCCATCTACCTTTTACTCTAACTGTAGCTACAACCAAATAATGATCTGATATATCCGTTGCCCTCTATAAACATGTACATCCTGAAGCCTACTCATCAACCTTTATCCACCAATACATAATCCAACAAACTACTTTCCTTACGTGCTATATCATACCTTGTATATTTATTTATCCTCTTTTTCATAAAATATGTATTACTTATTACCAAACCTCTCTCTACACATAGCTCAATTAATGGTTCCCCATTTACATTTACTCCTGGCACCCCAAATTTACCTACTACTCCCTCCACAACATTTTTACCCACTTTAGCATTAAGATCCCCAACACCAATTACTCTCTCACTTGGTTCAAAACTCCCCACACACTCACTCAACATTTCCCAAAATCTCTCTCTCTCTCCTCTACACTTCTCTCTTCTCCAGGTGCATAAACACTTATTATAACCCACTTTTCACATCCAACCTTTATTTTACTCCACATAATCCTTGAATTTATACATTTATATTCCTTCTTTACCTGCCATAACTGATTATTCAACATTATTGAAACTCATTCTTTAGCTCTAACTCTATTTGAAACCCCTGACCTAATCTCATTTATTTCTTCCCACTGAAACTCTCCTACCCCCTTCAGCTTTGTCTCACTTAAAGCCAGGACATCCAGCTTCTTTTCATTCATAACATCTACAATCATCTCTTTCTTATCATTCGCACAACATCCACGCACATTCAAACATCCCACTTTGACGGTTTTCTTCTTTTCTTTTAGTAAGCTATACAGGAAAAGGGGTTACTAGCCCATTGTTCCCGGCATTTTAGTTGACTTTTACAACACGCATGGCTTACGGAGGAAAGATTCTTATTCCACTTCCCCATGGATATGAAAGGAAAAGCAATAAGAACAAGAACTATTAAGATAAAATCAAAGAAAAATCAGATGAGTGTGTAAACCTAAATGTGTACATGTTTGCGTAGTGTGACCTAAGTGTAAGTATAAGTAGCAAGACGTACCTGAAAACTTGCATGTTTATGAGACAGAAAAAAGACACCAGCAATCCTACCATCATGTAAAACAGTTTCAGGTTTCTGTTTCACAGTCACCTGGCAGGACGGTAGTACCTCTCCTGGGTGGTTGCTGTCTACCAACCTACTACCTACAATATATATATATATATATATATATATATATATATATATATATATATATATATATATATATATATATATATATATATATATATATATATATACAAATCGAGCTTGATCACTACTAACACACCCGAAACGTTTCAGAATAAAGATTCCTAACTGTTACACATGTGTTGAGTGGTTAGTTGCACTTAAGTTAGTTGCACATAAGTTAGAGTTATCAAAGCTTATTCCTTGGGTAGCCTTGAAAATCGGTTGTGCAGATATGTTGGTTAGTGGGTTTGGGTTTGAGAAGGACCTGCGTGTCTAAGTTATCAACTTGTCGACAGAAATACAGATTATTATTATTATTATTATTATTATTATTATTATTATTATTATTATTATTATTATTAAAGGTCCCAGGAGCGAAACGTTTTCTAATATGTATGTCGTAGTGTTTGCTCACGTGTGTTTGTAAAGCAGTTGATGCTGTACCACGGAGGGGAGATAATGACTGCCAATGCCTTGGCAGTATCTGCCTCGCTTCTTCCTCGCTAAATCTCTCTGGAACTGACGCCAATTGATGATTAAGACACATGTGCAACAGTTGGGTATCTTTATTGCTGAAATGTTTCGCCCACACAGTTGGCTTCTTCAGTGTGTTGAACACACGTGTTGCTACGTTCGTCACTGTTGCAAGAGTTTTTGTATTCCTTGATCCTAATATCCAGAGGTATGGTAGGTTAAGTAAGGTTTGTCAGGAAACATTACAAGTGTTTCCTGACTGTGGGTCATATGATGACCCACAGCTGGAGCTTTTGGTCATCTTACCGAGGCCTTCTGCTGGCTTACCGGACCACCCCTTTAAAAATTATGGTTATTATTATCATTGCTTAGCCAGATCTGCGTGTTCCCTGATGTTTCCCCACATATACTGGATACTAGGAGCAGGGAACAAGAACGCTGCCTATGTTCTATGTTCACCCATCAGTAAAATAGGTACCTGGGTGTTAGTGGACTGGTGTGGGTCGCATCCTGGGACAAAACTGACCTAATTTGTGGGAAATGCTCAGCATAACAAGCGGCTTTCTATATAGTAGTATGTCATTGATGTCAGCTATGGTCTGTATACCTTGTACTTGTAGAAATAAAATAATAATAATTATTATTATTATTATTATTATTATTATTATTTTAAGGTGACGACGGTAGAAACCCGAGTGTTCAACACAGGGACGATATTGGACACCTCACGAAATTCAGTGAGGTTAGATCAATCATTAAAGAAGATTTAAGACGGCGAATGTACAAGAAGTGTACACCAAGACAAAAAACTTTTATAATATACAGTTTGGTAACTAGGGTACACGAGTTTGTGTTAATCTTTGTAAATACACACTAACTCACTCTCACAAACAAATCTCACCACACAACACAAGAATATCTATTGATATGTGCCTTTGAGAACTGGTAACACACACACACACACACACACACACACACACACACACACACACACACACACACACACACACACACACAACACACACACACACACACACAGAGTAGTCAGGAAGTGGAATGGACTAGAGAAAGATATAGTGGAGGCAGGAACCATACATAGTTTTAAGACAAGGTATGATAAAGCTCATGGAGCAGGGAGAGCAGAGACCCAGTAGCAGACAGCGAAGAGGCGGGGCCAGGAGCTGAGTCTCGACCCCTGCAACCACAATTAGGTGAATTAGGTGAGTACACACACACACACACACACACGACATATAAAACATATAACGACATATAAAATACTGAGAGTAATCAACAAGGTGGACAGAGACAGAATGTTCCAGAGATGGGACACAGCAACAAGGGGACACAGTTGGAAGTTGAAGACTCAGATGAATCAAAGGGATGTTAGGAAGTATTTCTTCAGTCACAGAGTTGTCAGGAAGTGGAATAGTTTGAGAAGTGATGTAGTGGAGGCAGGATCCATACATAGCTTTAAGAAGAGGTTTGATAAAGCTCATGGAGCAGGGAGAGAGAGGACCAAGTAGCGATCAGTGAAGAGGCGGGGCTAGGAGCTATGTCTCGACACCTGCAATCACAAATAGGTGAGTACACACACACACACACACGTGGGCAAAGGCGTGATAACGGAATGTAATGTTTATTGGTGAACATAAATATCACTGTTACCAAAGATAGTATTGTCAACAGTGTAGCAGAGACCTCTAGTGAGGTAACACAGAACTTGTGCATAAACAACAGCCAAGGAGCGTCACTCAGGTGAGAACTTTGCGCAGCTTTAAAAAAGAGCTTAGAAGAGTACATAAGTGGGCGGGGGTGAATAATACACATGTGTGTGAAATATACCTTTACCTTTGAAGAGTTTCGAGAGTTTAGCTACTCTCGGAGGTCAGTTTTGTCCCAGGATGCGACCCACACCAGTCCACTAACTCCCAGGTACCCATTTTACCGATGAGTGAACAGGAACAGTAGGTGTCTTAAGGAAACACGTCCTAATGTTTCTACCCGTACCTGGGATCGACCCCCGGACCACACTGTGTGAGCTGAGTGCGCTACCAATCGAGCTAGTAGTAATGGTGGTGGTAGTTTATAAGGATTAGTAACCCCGGAGACTTAATAACCCAGGATAACCCAATAAAGCCAATCATTATAAGGATTAGTAACCCCGGAGGCTTAATAACCCAGGATAACCCAATAAAGCCAATCATTGTTGAATATTTCCATGATGATCTCTCTCAGGTCCTTCCCCAGGATGCGACCCACAACGTGATCTAACTCCCAGGTACCAATTTACTTCAAATTGTTCCTGGCAGCAGGGATTAATAATAATAATAATAATAGCTGACATCAATGACATACTACTGTATAGAAAGCCCCTTGTTATGCTGAGCATTTCCCACAAATTAGGTCAGTTTTGTCCCAGGATGCCACCCACACCAGTCCACTAACACCCAGGTACTCATTTTACCGATGGGTGAACAGGGACACGTCCTAATGTTTCCACCCGCACCGGGGATCGACCCCGGACCTCAGTTTGTAAGCTGAGTGCGCTACCAATCGAGCCAAGGGACACCATACATCTCACGTTACCCAGGGTACTACCCGGGTTCTCTGTTGTTATATTTCCGTGAAACACTGAAGTGGGGGGTATGATATTCGGGGCAAGTAGTAGTGGAGGCTCGACCCTCCGTCCTAATAAGAATCATTGCAATGCCAATAAGATGAGGAATTAGACATGTGCGACACCTGGGTATCATTATTTCAAGACGTTTCGCCAATCAGTGGCTTTATCAAGTTCTGCAAGACTGACGGACTGATTACCTCATCTACAGTCATCTCTTTAATGAATTGATAAAACTCCTGGTAGTGATAAGCCTTCAAATACATAGCCAGATGTTGTACATGTGTCTAATTCATCAATAAAGACACCCAGGTGTTGCACGTGTCTAATTCATCAATAAAGACACCCAGGTGTTGCAAGTGTCTAATTCATCAATAAAGACACCCAGATGTTGCAAGTGTCTAATTCATCAATAAAGACACCCAGGTGTTGCAAGTGTCTAATTCATCAATAAAGACACCCAGATGTTGCAAGTGTCTAATTCATCAATAAAGACACCCAGGTGTTGCACGTGTCTAATTCATCAATAAAGACACCCAGGTGTTGCAAGTGTCTAATTCATCAATAAAGACACCCAGGTGTTGCAAGTGTCTAATTCATCAATAAAGACACCAAGATGTTGCAAGTGTCTAATTCATCAATAAAGACACCCAGGTGTTGCAAGTGTCTAATTCATCAATAAAGACACCCAGGTGTTGCACGTGTCTAATTCATCAATAAAGACACCCAGGTGTTGCAAGTGTCTAATTCATCAATAAAGACACCCAGGTGTTGCACGTGTCTAATCCTCGTCTAACAAATGACACAACTGTAACAGAGAAGCAGAGGGAGTCACAGAGCTGGAGAGAGGGAGTCACAGAGCTAGAGAGAGGGAGTCACAGAGCTAGAGAGAGGGAGTCACAGAGCTAGAGGGTCACAGAGCTAGAGGGAGTCACAGAGCTAGAGAGAGGGAGTCACAGAGCTGAGAGAGGGAGTCACAGAGCTGAGAGAGGGAGTCACAGAGCTGAGAGAGGGAGTCACAGAGCTAGAGAGAGGGAGTCACAGAGCTAGAGAGGGAGTCACAGAGCTAGAGAGAGGGAGTCACAGAGCTAGAGAGAGGGAGTCACAGAGCTAGAGAGAGGAGTCACAGAGCTGAGAGAGGGAGTCACAGAGCTAGAGAGAGGGAGTCACAGAGCTGAGAGAGGGAGTCACAGAGCTGAGAGAGGGAGTCACAGAGCTGAGAGAGGGAGTCACAGAGCTGAGAGAGGGAGTCACAGAGCTAGAGAGGGAGTCACAGAGCTGGAGAGAGGGGAGAGTGAGTCACAGAGCTAGAGAGAGGGAGTCACAGAGCTGAGAGAGGAGTCACAGAGCTAGAGAGAGGGAGTCACAGAGCTAGAGAGAGGGAGTCACAGAGCTAGAGAGAGGGAGTCACAGAGCTAGAGAGAGGGAGTCACAGAGCTGGAGAGAGGGAGTCACAGAGCTAGAGAGAGGGAGTCACAGAGCTAGAGAGAGGGAGTCACAGAGCTAGAGAGAGGGAGTCACAGAGCTGAGAGAGGGAGTCCAGAGCTGAGAGAGGGAGTCCAGAGTAGAGAGGAGTCACAGAGCTGAGAGAGGGAGTCACAGAGCTAGAGAGAGAGTCACAGAGCTAGAGAGAGGGAGTCACAGAGCTAGGAGAGGGAGTCACAGAGCTGAGAGAGGGAGTCACAGAGCTGAGAGAGGGAGTCACAGAGCTGAGAGAGGGAGTCACAGAGCTAGAGAGAGGGAGTCACAGAGCTAGAGAGAGGGAGTCACAGAGCTAGAGAGAGAGAGTCACAGAGCTGGAGAGAGGAGTCACAGAGCTAGAGAGAGGAGTCACAGAGCTAGGAGAGGGAGTCACAGAGCTAGAGAGAGGGAGTCACAGAGCTGGAGAGAGGGAGTACAGAGCTAGGAGAGGGAGTCACAGAGCTGAGAGAGGAGTCACAGAGCTGGAGAGGGAGTCACAGAGCTGAAAGGAGTACAGCAAAGGGATCACAGAGCATCACAAAAGGGAGTCACAGAGCTAGAGAGACCGACTCACTGTGGCACTCGTTCAAGGTCACTACCGCATCACTGACTCACTGTGACTGTTCAAGGTCACTACCCGCATCACTGACTCACTGTGGCACTCGTTCAAGGTCACTACCCGCATCACTGACTCACTGTGGCACTCGTTCAAGGTCACTACCCGCATCACCTGACTCACTGTGGCACTCGTTCAAGGTCACTACCCGCATCACCGACTCACTGTGGCACTCGTTCAAGGTCACTACCCGCATCACCGACTCACTGTGGCACTCGTTCAAGGTCACTACCCGCATCACCGACTCACTGTGGCACTCGTTCAAGGTCACTACCCGCATCACTAACCTCTACTTCACAAAGATGAATTAAATTTCGCAGATAACAAAAACGTTAAAAGATTTATTAAATATAGAATATATAAAAAATTATGCTTCCGTTTGATCTTCATATTATGAAAAATAACGATTTTTTTTATTCTAAATTTCTAAGAAATTGTTATTTGTGATTTTGCTAGATATTACTAATTTTATATTTTTACGGCTAAAAATAGCTTTTTTTTCATATTGAAAAAATAATCAATTTTAATGACAAATTACTATTTTCTTCTATATCTTATATTGCTAGAAATTATAATTTTTTTTTTAGTATTTAGTATCTTAGTGCCTTACAGGTGCGGGTTTAGCTCTTCTCCACCATTAAAAATATAAAATGGAAATTCAATTTTTTCAAAATACATTAATTTATTTTTTTGTAGTCACACTTATTGTATTCTTAGAAGCGTTAAACCCGTACGGAAGGGTAGCTATAATTCCTCGGATCAAGAACCTTTCACCAGTGTCAGGTATTAGTGCCGTCAGCTGATTACAACAAGTGGGATTGTTTACAATCACAATGACACCTGTCGCATCGACACCCTGTCGCATCGACACCCTGTCGCATCGACACCCTGTCGCATCGACACCCTGTCGCATCGACACCCTGTCGTATCGACACCCTGTCGCATTCAAAGCCGTCAAACTCAAAACTGCCAAACTGACAGCTGACTGTAATTTTAAATCAACTCAGCTGTTAAATCATACTGACAGCTGTTCTCTGACAGATAAAAACCCACGAAATATCCTTCAACATCTGTCCTTTCACATTCTGAAAGCATACGCAGTTTTAAGAGTATGTATTGAGAGGGTACACACACCAAGAACAGAGTTGAGGGGCGAGTACAGAAGCCTCGGCCCTATAATAATAATAGTAATAATAATAATAATAATAATAATAATAATAATAATAATAATAATAATAATATCTTTATTTCTACCAGTACATGTACAAGGTATACAGACCATAGCTGACATCAATGACATACTACTATATAGAAAGCCACTTGTTATGCTGAGCATTTCCCGCAAATTAGGTCAGTTTTGTCCCAGGATGCGACCCACACCAGTCCACTAACACCCAGGTACCCATTTTACTGATGGGTGAACACAGACAACCGGTGAAGGAAACACGCCCAATGTTTCCACCCCTTCGCCGGGAATCGAGCCCGGACCCTCGCCGTGTAAAGCGAGAGCTTTTGCCACCGGGCCACGGTGCACCGTTAGATTCATCTTTCGTTGAGGTGCGGTGTTTGTGTTCTAGCAACTCTTCCTGGCGCTCTGTAGGGACGTTATTTACATTGCAATTGAATTAAACCCTTGTCAGAGTCGTGTTAATTTTATTGGTATGATGTAGTACCACGGAGACTCAATGAGGGAGTTCAGGCGCTCTGTGAGCTCTGCCTTGAGCATCTGTCTGATGGCCTCTTCTCTAATAACTTTACAAAGTCGTAAGAATTGGGTCGCATTCCGTATTTGAATTGTCTGCATGGTGGGTGTTGTTGCTCTGCTCTGACGACCCTGGGGTTCCCATCAGCTCACGTAGAACTTTGAAGATGCATGCCAAATGAGCCTGAAATTATAACAGGTTCATCTTGGTGACTAGCTCGTCTTTATTATGACTGGCCATTAAAGTCTTCACTAAGCTCATAGAACCGATGAGCATATTGTCCGGTAAAGGACACGAGTGCAACTAATGTGACATTTTATTGTGGCAACATTTCGCTCTCCAGGAGCTTTGTCAGCTTGACAAAGCTCCTGGAGAGCGAAACGTTGCCACAGTAAAATGTCACATTAGTTGCACTTGTGTCCTTCTACCTAACATATTGTCGGTAATTCTACCAACGTCAATACAGAATATTGTCCATTGATAACCAGGAAACTTGCACATTGAACAACAGAGCTTGGTGTTCAGCATCAATGTTTTCACACAATTCACGAAAAAGGGAGGTGTTCAGGGCTTCCCCTCTGGTGAGGTTGATCGTTTTGATGGTCTCCAACGAAGCAACAGGTCCTCGAAGCAGGAGTAAGTTGAAATTTACTTCCACGACATCCTCTATTGTTGTCGTGGTCAATGAACGACAAAACAGAAGTTCTCATTGATGTCTTGATCAATGTATCGGACAAAAACACGAGAAGCTGAGAAAGATTTGCCACGTTAGCTGACTTTATCTGATTAAATGACGAAGTACTTTGATTACTATGTTGGCTTACTTGTGTAATGTTGTGATCCATATCATCTACCCGTGACTCGATAGTGTTATTAAACAGCGAGATTTGCTTCAGTTTAACTGCATCATCGTTGACGATAACTTTTGCACCATCAAGGATACATAATGCTTAATCAGGATTCGTGTAACTGCGTGGGCCTTCTCACCCTTGGCTGTATACAGATCAATTACATACTGTGTGGTAGCCTTTGAAGTCTGTTGGGTGAATTCACTGCCTTCCAGCCTCAAGTCTCCTCAAACCATCGGATTTCTTAATAAAAAATCCGATGGTTTGTGAAGCTTTTCGAGATAATGGTGTAGTTGAAATGATTTCATGGACTCATTTGCTAGGACTTTATGGCACATTACTGTGAGGTAGTTCCGTGCTATCATTCACGATGTATGGGCAACCCATAGTGGATGTGATCTTCCTGCTAGCATCCTTTCTTACTTCCTGGCATGCTACACCAGTACAGTGATGTATCGGATATCCGTATCCGCATCCGCGGAACATCCGCACAATTTCTCACATCCGAATCCGCATTTTACTGTAAACAGATATCCGCATATGCATCCGCATCCGAAATCCGCGGAACATCCGCACAATTAACGTATATGGTTACTAGGGTGTTCCCAGATACTGTAGTACAGTATCTGGGAACACCCTAGTAACCATATACTACGTTAATACTAGTTTCCAAGGTTAACAGCCTAGAATGTACACGCGCGCGCGCGCGCGATGTTTCAGAGATGGGTGGATGGGGACACAGCAACAAGGGGACACAGCAACAAGGGGACACAGCAACAAGGGGACACAGCAACAAGGGGACACAGCAACAAGGGGACACAGCAACAAGGGGACACACAACAAGGGGACACAGCAACAAGGGGACACAGCAACAAGGGGACACAGCAACAAGGGACACAGCAACAAGGGACACAGCAACAAGGGGACACAGCAACAAGGGGACACAGCAACAAGGGGACACAGCAACAAGGGGACACAGCAACAAGGGGACACAACAACAAGGGGACACAATCAACAAGGGGACACAGCAACAAGGGGACACAGCAACAATGGGTCACAACAAGGGGACACAGCAACAAGGGGACACAGCAACAAGGGGACACAGCAACAAGGGGACACAGCAACAAGGGGACACAGCAACAAGGGAACACAGCAACAAGGGGACACAGCAACAAGGGGACACAGCAACAAGGGGACACAGCAACAAGGGGACACAGCAACAAGGGGACACAGCAACAAGGGGACACAGCAACAAGGGGACACAGCAACAAGGGGACACAGCAACAAGGGGACACAGCAACAAGGGGACACAGCAACAAGGGGACACAGCAACAAGGGGACACAGCAACAAGGGGACACAGCAACAAGGGGACACAGCAACAAGGGGACACAGCAACAAGGGGACACAGCAACAAGGGGACACAGCAACAAGGGGATACAGCAACAAGGGGACACAGCAACAAGGGACACAGCAACAAGGGGACACAGCAACAAGGGGACACAGCAACAAGGGGACACAGCAACAAGGGGACACAGCAACAAGGGGACACAGCAACAAGGGGACACAGCAACAAGGGGACACAGCAACAAGAGGACACAACAAGGGGACACAGCAACAAGGGGACACAGCAACAAGGGGACACAGCAACAAGGGGACACAGCAACAAGGGGACACAACAACAAGGGGACACAGCAACAAGGGGACACAGCAACAAGGGGACACAGCAACAAGGGGACACAGCAACAAGGGAACACAGCAACAAGGGGACACAGCAACAAGGGGACACAGCAACAAGGGGACACAGCAACAAGGGGACACAGCAACAAGGGACACAGCAACAAGGGGACACAGCAACAAGGGGACACAGCAACAAGGGACACAGCAACAAGGGGACACACCAACAAGGGGACACAGCAACAAGGGGACACAGCAACAAAGGGGACACAGCAACAAGGGGACACAGCAACAAGGGACACAGCAACAAGGGGACACAGCAACAAGGGGACACAGCAACAAGGGGACACAGCAACAAGGGGATACAGCAACAAGGGGACACAGCAACAAGTGGTCACAGCAACAAGGGGACACAGCAACAAGGGGACACAGCAACAAGGGGACACAGCAACAAGGGGACACAGCAACAAGGGGACACAGCAACAAGGGGACACACCAACAAGGGGACACAGCAACAAGGGGACACAGCAACAAGGGGACACAGCAACAAGGGGACACAGCAACAAGGGGACACAGCAACAAGGGGACACAGCAACAAGGGGTCACAATTGGAAGTTGAAAACTCAGATTAGTCACAGGGATGCTAGGAAGCATTTCTTCAGTCACAGTTGTCAGGAAGTGGAACAATCTGGAGAGTGATGTAGTGGAGGCAGGATCCATACATAGCTTTAAGAAGAGATACGATAAAGGTCACGGAGGAGCGAGAGAATGGGCACAGTAGCAACCATCGATGAGGCGGAGCCAGGAGCTGTGAATCGACGCTTGCAACCACAACTAGGTGAGTACACACACACACACAAACACCAGGAGCCTATGGAGGTATGACTCGACCCCTGCAACCACAAATAGGTGAACACACACACAAACACACACACACACACACACACACACACACCTATCTTTCATCCACTAAGGTATCTACATTCTACACAGAATGTTTTCCATACAGTTTCTCTCTAGATAAAGTCTTCAGTAAATATTTAACAACTACCGAGGTTAGAATTTATTTTTTCACCGTGAATGTTTTATTATTATGTAAGTGATTAAAGAACCTGACAAGATTGAGACACTTGTGTAACATTTAGCCGGCCAGTGGCCTTGTCGGTCCAATACAGAGACGAAACGGTGGAAGACGTGTAAAGGGAGTTTGAGGTAATCAGTCCCTCGGTCTAGAGATGATAAGACACATAAGCATCATTTGGGGGTCTCTTTAATGCCGTCGAGCTGCTGGGTCAGGACCCGTCCTGGCGAACCTACCTGTATCTGTATTAATATTGTAGAATTACCCACAATATGTTAAGTAAAAGGACACAATGCAACTAAAGTGACATTTTATTGTGGCAACGTTTCGCTCTCCAGGAGCTTTATCAAGCTAAGCTCCTGGAGAGCGAAATGTTGCCACAAAATATCACATTAGTTGCATTTGTGTCCTTTTACTTAGCTGTATCTGTATCAGTCGAATACAGCTGAATACTGACGTGACCAGTTCGTCCCCCTCAGTGGGACCACCTCAAACCAAAGGTAACAAGCTAATCACTTCATTAATTCTACTACTGTTACCAGTGATGTTTTGCCCTCTCTTCGACTGAAAAAACTTGCTGTGCAGGCTAGACGTTTCGCCAAAAGAGGCCCCTGATGTTAATGTGTCTTATTTATCAAGTGGCACTAGGGAGGTGAAAAGTGGCACCAGTGACGTATTGTGGTTATTGTCACAGGGTGTGCACTGTGTAAGTTTATTCAGGTATACACAAATACAGTTATATAGATTATCCCTAATGGAAATAACTCTGTCTGACTTTTTTGGGTTATCCCAGGTTCTCTACACATATGCTGCCATGTATGATAATCTATGTAACTGTATTTGTGTATACCTGAATAAACTTACTATGTGTAAAGTACCTAGGATAACCCAAAAAAGTCAGACAAGGTGACTTATTTCCATTGGGGTCCTACCGTGCTGAACCTACTACCCTGGTGTCCTACCATGTTGAACCTACTACCCTGGTGCCTACCATGCTGAACCTACTACCCTGGTGCCTACCGTGCTGAACTTACTACCCTGGTGCCTACCGTGCTGAACCTACTACCCTGGTGCATTACTCAAAACAACTGCCACGATATTTCAAAACAGGGGACAGAAAAAATAGTTTCTTCATGATCCATGATTATATTATTGAGACTTTATGATGAATCTGGCATCTTTGGTTAGTGTGCAGCGCTCACCTCGCACACCCAGAAAATACGCCCCAGTGTGGCACCTCGGGAAGTCAGTCCTCTGGGGCACTATGCTGGTACTTGCTGCTTATTACGTATTAAGGTTAATGTGCCATGACCCTAGCATTCTACATTGACTTTTTTCCCCCTCTTTTAAGCAATTATCACAATTTCCTCTTATTTTTAATGGTTCTATTACGAGAAACGTTCTAATGGTAACGTATTTGTTCGTATGTTTTTTTCAGCTCAATAAGAAAAATGTGCAACGTTTCGCCTATGCAGCAGGCTTCTTCAGTCAAATGCAGGCGATTATAAAACTGGAGAGAAACAAAAGTGGAAAGATAATTTTGAGGTAATTAGTCTCTCAGCTAAGGCACTGATCACCTCAGAGTTGAACATGTGTATTACTTGTCAACTTATCGGTATTGTACACTATTCATAACATGAAAGATCAGTTAACCTGTCTACCGCAGCCCTGAAGGCTCAGTCAACCTGTCTACCGCAGCCCTGAAGGCTCAATCAACCTGTCTACCGCAGCCCTGAAGGCTCAATCAACCTGTCTACCACAATCTTGAAGGCTCAACCTGTCTACCACAACCCTGAAGGCTCAATCAACCTGTCTACCACAACCTTGAAGGCTCATTCAACCTGTCTTCCATCTCCTAGAACCTTCTTCCAGTCAAATGCAGGCTCATAAACTGACTGAAAGATAATTTGAGAAGCTCACTAAGCACTGTCTTCTCAGTTAACTGTGAATGGTCACTAATCGGTTGTCTTCCATAACTTTGAAGGCTCAGTTAAACCTGTCTTCCAAACCTGAAGGCTCACTCAACCTGTCTTCCAAGCCTTGAAGGCTCAATCAACCTGTCTCCACAACCCTGAAGGCTCAATAAACCTGTCTTCCATAATCTTGAAGGCTCCAAACCTGTCTCCACAACTTGAAGGCTCATCAAACCTGTCTCCACTAACCTTGAAGGCTCAATCTAACCTGTCTTCCATAACCTTGAAGGCTCACTAAACCTGTCTTCCATAACATTGAAGGCTCAATAAACCTGTCTTCCATAACCTTGAAGGCTCACTAAACCTGTCTTCCATAACCTTGAAGGCTCACTAAACCTGTCTTCCATAACATTGAAGGCTCACTAAACCTGTCTTCCATAACCTTGAAGGCTCAATAAACCTGTCTTCCATAACCTTGAAGGCTCACTAAACCTGTCTTCCATAACCTTGAAGGCTCACTAAACCTGTCTTCCATAACCTTGAAGGCTCACTAAACCTGTCTTCCATAACCTTGAAGGCTCACTAAACCTGTCTTCCATAACCTTGAAGGCTCAATAAACCTGTCTTCCATAACCTTGAAGGCTCAATAAACACTCGAGTACAATTAACACTAATGACTGGTACAAACAAACCAACACAGAATGAACAGGTTAGAAGAGTGCTGAATATTTCGGCCACCAAATGAGGCCCTCTTCAGCAGCCTTAATCATCATCGAGACAGGAAGTCAGGATGTGTAGGATGGAAAGATGATCTTGTAAAGATATGTCGGAGGAAATTTAAGATGTCTGAAGAGAATTGATGGTTTAACATTAAAACTGGTATAAACCTTGGTAACAGATACCGACAAGTTGGTTTATAAAAACACGTAAGCAAACACTAGGACATATTAGAAAACGTTTCGGTCCTGGGACCTTGATCTAACATACATAAGCTAAAAAGACAATATATATAGGCGGAGAGTGAGGTGTGAGTGACACATAGTGACCTGAAGAATGTCATGTTGGGATGAGGACGGGTAGACGATGAGATCATGTGACTCCTGTGTTGCTGGGTAGGTGCTGCTGCGCCTGGTTGACTATCATGTATGCTAATGTTGAAATGTTGCAGTTTCCAGTGTTACGTTCTATGGTGTCGGTGATTAGCGAGGCTTCCAGATATCGTCGGCGTCTAAAGTCTTGTTCGGTGAGAACGAGTCGTGCCTCATCCTTATTAAATGTCCAGCGAGTCCCTGTGGAGGACACATGCGTACCTTAAGTCTTCTCTGTTACTGGCATTTCGATGTTCGTTCAGGCAGACCGCAAGATCTCTGCTTGTTTTCCCTACATATTTCTTGGGACAGTATCCACAGGGGATGGTGTAGACGCCTGCTGTGGTAGTTAGAGGTGTGGGACAACGTTTCATAGCGAGGTCTTTGATACATGTGTTTATGGTGGAAATATATTACTCTTAGCAAGTACCTGGCGAGTATTCGTGGCGACATCACCACATGGGAGCACTATGAACTGCTTAGAGGGCTGTTCCATGGGCGGCTTGTTGAGGATAACTTGTGCCTTGAGTCTGCAATTCCTGATAAAGATGGAAACTGAAGACGTGTGAAGGCTTGTGTTATGTAGGTACATTCTTCTTCAAGAAAACAAGGGCTGGAAATGCGAAGATCTCTTAAGAAGCCAATGAGGACACCTCTTTTAGTGCGGGTGCTTTGATGTGAATAGAAGTGTATAAGATCTTCCTTGTTGGTAGGTTTTTCTCTACACTTTGAAGAGAAGTTTGTCACTGTCAGGAGACCTGTACAAGATGACGTCGAGGAAAGGAAGTTTGTCACCTTTACTGATGGCTCGGCAGCATTGATCTTATTGAAGGCCTGGATATTGAAACATCTCGGATAGAAAACCAATATATCGTCAACGTATCTTAGCCGGGTGCTAAGAATTTCTATGTCTCTAGGTTCTCCATGAAGAAGATAGCAAGCACACCACTTTTTTTTTTTTTATATTTTATTATAAAAACCATAGTACATAATAAGAAAATCTTACAAAACTGCGCTTCACTATTGCTTCCAGAGCAACAAAATACAAAATAACCAGCAAACAGTGTCTACATTCTGTATATAACGAACAATAAAACCTGACCAACAAGTATATACCTACATAATATTTATACTATATGCATTCTTTGAAAACATCCTTAATGATATACTGGCAGTGTAATCACACTAGAACAAAATGACTACTTGTTATGTTCTCACTATTTCATGAACCTCTAGATTGTTTAAATACAAATACATGATAGCCAATGATTATTACAGAAATCTAAAACACCCCTCGGTACATCCATAATAATATAATGACTGTTATCTCACCAGTACAATATATGGCAACATATTAGCCTAAACCCTACAATCATCTCCAAGAGTGCCAATGACTATTTAACAGTAACACAAAATCTTACATTATACAATACAATAATCAAAGGATCATGTCATAGCGTTCATAAAGCCTATGTCCATGTAAAAAGAATGCATAAACCTCATTAAGCATACATACTTCCTTAATATTTTCAATGTGTCTTATTAATTAAGGAAACTGTGTACTCCTTAATATCACCTCTTAACAAGTGAAACTTTTACAATATTGATAGAAAAATTATCTTCTGAACTTTTGTGTTTCTCAACACATTAAAGCAATATAACATAATTTAATTACACCATTTGAAGGAACTAGCCAATGACAGTTCCTATATTAAGCATGATTTGAAAATTATAACTTCTCAATAACACATCCTCTCAACACTACCAAAAACCCCCGCTGGCGTACTCCATTTAATTGAACATGTCCTTCGTCACGTCCTAATGTAGTATGGTCCATCCTGATACACACTTTCATCCTCCTATTCCTATGCTCCCCTTTCTCGTCAGTTGTCTTTACCCCAACTCTCAAAATCAGAGAATGTTAGTCTCCAGTCTTCCACCTTTCCCCAGGATCAAACAGCTAGACGTCTATATACACACGCAACAAATCTACCCCCACCCTACCTACTACTATCCACATTGAATCCAGTCCATTCCACACTACATTTAATCATCGTAATAATTTTTCCACTGTTAAAGATCTATACCCCTCAGAAAAACTCGCTACCCATTTACTTCCATATAATATCCTGTTTCTACACATGGTCCTATACACGCTACCCGATAATGCTCTGACCCTACAGACCCCACCCACCTCCCGCATTCCCCACGATACGTGCAAAATCCGCAACTACATACTTAATTGCCCGTCCTACTTCTTTCGGTGTTCCCTCCACATCAAAACTTAAGGCCCTCAAGAGCGAAAAATGTCCCCCTCCCACCAACACAATAACCCTTGCAAGCCACAGCCTCACTACCTCTAACGATTCACAAAAGTAGACAGCATGATAGGCTGTCTCTTCATCCCACACCACTGACATGCATTCGTACTCATCAACCCCATTCTATACAATGCCGTCCTAGACGCCAATATACCCAATAAAAATCTATATACTACTTCCCTGACCCTTGGCCTGAAACGCATCTTTCTAAATTCCCCCAAATCTCCCTCAATTATAAACCGGAAATTGTTCCTGCCCTGCACCACCCTACCCTATCACTAACCCTCCCCAGCCTACCCACCTTTACCCTTTTAGGCTCCTCGCTATCAACAACTGCCTTGCCATATCTTCACACACCGCAATTCCTTCCCCTCCCACCACTTTCGTACATCCTCCATGACCCTCCCTACACGCAATCCCACCCCCCTTTTCTCAAAAACACTGTTTTACATACACAGCTTTCACCCTATTTTCCAAGGGAATAAGTCCCAACCCACCTTTTCGGACTTTCATCATAACGACCTCCTTTCTTAACCATGGCCTTCCATACCCCACACATACCTTAACACTTTCCTTTGTAATTCTCTTACCTCTTCCATCCTCAAAGGATACACGGCAGCCACATTCCACACCTTACTATATACAAGAGTATTCACCACCACCACCCTCTGTATTAGTGTTACATCTCCCGGCCTCCAGCCCCTCATTCTACCCAGAGCCCTACCCACCACCTCCACAGAATTTACCTGCCTAGCCTCTTCCACATCCGCCATATATACTATTCCACAAATTTTAATCCTATCAACAACCTTCCATCCATACGCCTCTCCCAAGCCTCCTCCCACCCACGTTCCCACTTCCAATAACTTAGATTTCGCACCATTGACCCTCATCCCTGTCGCCGCCCCAAAATCTCTATAATACGTCCCACGTTCGCCAACCCTTCCTCCCCACCCACTAGTACAGTTGTATCATCTACGTACCCCACTATTCCCACACCACAAGCCTCCCCCTGTCCACTCTCTCCCACTCCTTCCTCTATGAACCTATAAAAAGAATCTTGCAAACATGCGAATAGGATTTGTGACAATGGACACCCCTGTCTCAATCCCCTTTCCATCATCACCTGTCGTCCCAACTTCCGTTCACCTGCACCTGCACCTTTGCTGAATTATACAAAGTCTCTACCCATGCGGCAATGTCCTCTCCATATCCCTGTCTTCTCAACATAATTCCCAACATTCGTCGATCCACACTGTCATACGCTTCCTTCCAATCAATTCCCAGAACACCCCCGCCCTTCCTACTCTCAATAAAATCCTTGATACGACCATGTCCCACATTCATACTTCTACCAGGTATACCGAACTGCCCCTGATGTATGACTTTGTCAAGCACCAATTTCATCCTATTACCCAATATTTTTGCAAAATTTTATAATCCCCACACATGAGGGATAAGGCTCTATAATTTCCCAAGGTCCTCTTCTCCCTTTCTTCGGCACCAGAACAACCACCCCGTACTCTGCGTTTCACCCAACCGTCCCTTCTCTTTCATACAATTGAACAAAAGCACCAAACATTCTCGCAATGTTTCCCAGTGTAATACGTAAAGTCATTAGGTATTCCATCTATACCTGGTGCCTTTCCTAACGTTAAACTAGCCACAGCCTCCCCACCTCCTGCTCACTTATACTTCCACTTAAACTCTCACACTCCTCTTTTCCCACGACACAGGATTCCTTCCTCAATAATCCCTCCCTCCCTACCCCTCTCTGTCCTCTCCGCTAATTTCCTCTCAAACCAAAAATCAGCATAATTGCTTATACCATCTGTCGTTCCTAACACTTGTCCCACGTTATAGCCACCTACCCCTGTACACACTTCTACCCCCATTATCGTAGTACACCTCTGTCTGTCTCTGAACTGTCGCAACACGCAACCAGATGGTTTATCCCCATAACGCCTCCTCAATGCCTCCCTGACTCTTATGTCGTCAAAGCGGTCATTTTGAATGTCCTTTAACCTACCCCCCAAGTCCGTATTTCCCCAAACCTACTACCCCCCAATAACATTCCTGCAGCTGACCCTCTAAATACTTCTGAAGACCAAACTTCCACCCAGCCTCCTCCTTACCTCTATTTCTGTAATATTCCCTTATTCTCGTCTTCGCACTTGTTTCCCACCATTCCAGAAAATCCTTCTCCCGTTCCCCTGCCCCTTCCTTCCATAATGACCCCCACCATTCGGCAAATAATGTCCGCTCTTCCTCCCCGCAGCAAACTTACATTCATCTTCCAAAACTATTGTACCTGCGTACCATTCCTCCCACGTCACCTCCACTATAACACCACGATGATCTGAAAAACCAATATCTAACGTGCGAACCCTCCCCACTGTAACATCCTTTGTGACATACACTCGATCTAATCTGGCAGCATATCCTCTTCTCACGAAGGTATGCTCTCACCCAACCATCTCCCTTACCACATCTAATACCCCCACCTCCCTCAATAATGTACGCAAGACCCCTAACTCACAACCTGCCCCTCTAGGTTCCACATCTTTTTTCCTAATAATACAGTTCCAGTCACCACCCAACACCGTAATCATTGGCAGCCCTCTCAAATAAAAAGTCAAGACATCCCTCACAAACTCCTCCTTAACTCTACGATTACTGTCAGCAGGCATGTAAATACCTACAAAGCACACCCTTATGCCTCCCAACACTCCATCCACCCTCACTACTCTCCCCCCTCCTCCCTCCTCCCAAGCTAACAATCGGAAGGGGCTGGATTCTTTCACACCCACTGCCACCCCACCCTTTAACTTCCCGAGCTACCTGCAAATATTTGATACCCCTTTAATCTCAAATCTCTACCACACCTGAAGTTATGCTCTTGTATAAAACACACGTCTATGTCATATCGTCTCAGTATAACCTCCATCCAACTACGCTTTACTTCAGCCCTAAGGCCATTTGCATTTATTGTTAAACACTGGAATACGCCAACGGGGCTTTCCCTGGGTGTCTGTGTTCTACCTGTGGCACTCTTTACTATACTACCTTTAGTCCTGTCTTGTCTCACACTATGTCCCCTCGCCTTTCCCTGATCTCCCACTGTCCCTTTCCCTGGCCTCTCCACCCATACCTTCTTGCCTGAACGCTGGCCAGGTGTTAGAACATCATCATCCGATGTTTCGCCAGCCCTCTTTCTAGATTTAACCCCAACCTCCATCTCATCCGTGCTCACTTCCTCTTCCCTATGCACAATGGCCTCCACCTCTCGCTTCTGTAGCCTGTCTGCCCCTTCCTCTAACACATTAACAGCTTGGATAAGCCTTTCCTCCTCTCCCTGCAATGTTCCGTTCGTTCCCGAGGCATCCACCTCCGAACCAGCCAGAAAAGTGCTTATCATCTCTTGCACTGGTTTCGGCAATTCCTCTTGTTGCACACCCTCCACCGTCCCATCAGTCTCTAGTACATGTTCCAACTCACCCACTGGCGAAGCACCCAGTGCTTCAGGGAGTGTCACACAACGGTCCTCCACTCCTTGCACTACATCTGCCCAACTGGCATTACCCATCTCCACCACATTCGCAGGTACAGGTTCCTCAAAGGGGCTTGTACCACAGGTACATTATGAGTCCCCATTCTCGACGCCAGGGCTGCGGGGCACCCCGCCGCCATATGATCGTATGCCCACACATTCTGCAAGTCTTACGCTGTCCTGCGTAAGTGACAAACACTTGCGTCCTAAATTCGTCCAGCATGACATATGACGGTATGGGGCGTTTTAAGGTCATTTTAAAGTGTAAGAGCCCTCAGGCAATCCTTCATAAATTCCGTCCGTCCAACGCCCCATTGTTGTCGTGTGCACTACACCATATTGTTGAAATACTTCACTTAGGTCCACTCCTAAGGTCTCAAATGGCACGTTTCTCACACGAACATAAGTATAGTAGGCCGAAACATCCCTTAGCCTGACCTCTAATCCAGTGTTGACGATGATACATTCCTCCTGGTAGCGTTCCACTATCTTCTCATACGCCTCTGCTGTGTTGAATTTCACAAAAATTCTCCTCGAGCCATTCAAGGCAACTCCGTAAAGGTCATCGTTGATAACACCAAAGGTGTCACGGATAATCGCTGGCAGCAAAACAGAAGCATTTACTGGGTAGATAGCTCCCTGTAGTAACTCAATACACACTGTGTTGCGTCTCCTCCTCATACTGGTCGCCATCTTGCCGAAAAACGGAAGTTGCGCCAAGACTAGGTCAGGAGCTACTGCGCCGCACAACCTCTCAGCCCGAGAGCGAAGAGGTCGAATGACAGAGATCCACTAGACTGATGAAATCTAGAAGAGGTAATGGGAGGTCGTGGTTATCGGTGAGTCTCTGTCTCAGAATATTTACTGCAGCCTCAGTAGAAACGTTGGTAGAGAGAGCTGTGACATCGTCAAGTATTAGGTTCACCAGTTATGGCAGCTCAAGGATTTCCATCCAGCAAAACTGAAGTTATTACCTGATGCACCATTTCTGACACTAAACATGGCATTTCCTCTAAACTATCTAAAACTTGAAATTCTAAAATCTACTTTATGCACCCTGTATCCATCCTGTGGATAGTAGTGGCTAATTTATTGTGCATCCCGTATCCATCCGTGGAAGCAACACACAGTACCTCCCATATCCATTCTGTAGCTGGAAGCTAATTAACTGTGCACACCATAACTATCCAATGGATAGTAACACAAGAACACATGTACACACAAAAACCTAGGAACTAAAACTTAAAAAAGCTGAAAAGTTTATATTTTGGTTTATTTACATTTGATCTCTACAAATACACAAAAAAAGGTTTTATCTTTAATGCACAGGTACCGATTAAGGTTCCACTAATGCTGAGTCTCAATGTTCAAGGTTCCACTAATCCTGAGTCTTATTGTTCAAGGTTCCACTAATTATGAGTCTTATTGTTCAAGGTTCCACTTATTCTGAGTCTTATTGTTCAAGGTTCCACTAATCCTGAGTCTTATTGTTCAAGGTTCCACTAATTATGAGTCTTATTGTTCAAGGTTCCACTAATCCTGAGTCTTATTGTTCAAGGTTCCAATAATTCTGAGTCTTATTGTTCAAGGTTCCACTAATTCTGAGTCTCATTGTTCAAGGTTCCACTAATCCTGAGTCTTATTGTTCAAGGTTCCACTAATGCTGAGTCTTATTGCTCAATGTTCCACTAATGCTGAGTCTCATTGTTCAAGGTTCCACTAATGCTGAGTCTCATTGTTCAAGGTTTCACTGATCCTGAGTCTGAGTGTTCAAGGTTCCACTAATCCTGAGTCTCATTGTTCAAGGCTTCACTGATCCTCACTTACAGTGGTTAAGATTTTAAACCAATCTCATGTTCAAGGCTTCACTGATCCCACTTACAGTGGAGTTTTCACACACTGCAAAAGGCTTCGTCAACCCACATACAGTGGGTAAGGTTTCAACACGAGACACTGTAAAATGCTTCACCAACCTCAACGCATCTCAACCCCACTGTAGGTAAACAGGGGTTGAATAACAAAAGAAACATGTATGGTATCTTGGCTGTTACTAAGAATATAAAAGGGAGATAGAAGAGACAGAGGGCTGTCTAGTCTCTCTCGAAAATGGTTAGTATTCAAAGCCTTTTTAAACAGAAACAGCAGCAACAGAGCAGGTACAGCCGATGCTGCATGAGCAGTAGCGGGGGAATCAGCAGAGGCAGAAGCAGTAGAACAGCAGCATTAACAGCAGTTTATGTAGTTTTTTGTAATCTCAAGATTAATATTTTTTCCTTGATCGTTCCCAAGATTAATATTTTTCCTTGTTCGTTCCCTTACAGCGGCTCGCCTCACTACCACCCACCACCGATCACCACTACCACTACCACCCACCAGCACCATGAAGATCTCCTGCAGCAGCAATGTACATTTCTTCCTGGCCTACTGCTCCCTCCTCTTCCTCCTGCTCCTCCAGTAAGTATTTGTGACTGTTGATGAATAAGATGCGTGTGCAACAACTGGGTATTTATTATTGTGAAGACGCTTCGTTAACCAGTGGCTTTAACAATTCAATGCAGAGATTACAGTCTGGAGACAGTGGAAGACGAGGGAAGCAGTCCCTCAGTCTTGATAAAAGGTGTTCAGTCCCTTAATCTTGTTAAGGAGTGCTTAGTCCCTCAGCCATGATGATAAGTGCTCAGTCTCCGAGCCTCATCCTCCACTGTCTCCAGTACATAATCTATGTGGAAATAAATGGCATAAAATACTGACACAATGGAAATATAAACACATAAACAGTATAATGTGACCCTTTATTGACAACGTTCGTTGTCAATAAAGGGTCACATTATACTGCTTAAGTGTTTATATTTCCACATAATCTCTGTAATGAATTAATATAGCCAATAGTTGGCTAAACATACCCAGATGTTGCACATGTGTCTTATCAATTAATCGGTCTTGCATGCCATTACTGTAATGATAAGTGAAGAGCCTTTACCTATCAGGCCCTGATCCACCATGAGGCCTGGTCATATACCGGGCCGAGGGGGCGTTGACCCCCGGAACCCTCTCCAGTATCTCGCACATTTTCCAAGTCCTGACTTGACCTCTGGCATGTAAACGTTTGTAAATATCTCATTTTATCTTTGCATCAGCGCCTCCTCCTCCTCTCTTAGACTCGAATCCTCACCTTTCTCCACATGGAGAAGACCCGGGCCAGGACCCGTCCTGGCGAACCTACCTGAACATGAGCCTCTGTGTTAGAAGTGATCAAAGTCCCAGGATCGGAACGTTTTTAATAAATATGTCCCAGTGTTTCTTCACGTCTCTTACTAAAACCAACCTCAGTAGTCACTTAACACTTTTTCACGACGGACCGAAACGTCGTCCTGAGTGCTGTTTTTTTTGGGGGGGGAGAATTTACCCAAAAGTTTTCTTTTTCGACACTTTGGAAAATGTGTTTCACAGTGTAAAGGAAGACAGTCGTTTATAAAAGACACTAGATAATATTTTGTTATAAATCTCATTAAGATTTCATGCTCTTATACCTATCATTTAGTAATAATTTATCACATTTATAAACCTTGGTAATAGATACCGACAAATTGGTGAAGAAAGATACGTAAGCAAACACTAGGACATATTACAAAACGTTCCGGTCCTGGGACCGTAATAAAGGTCCCAGGACCGAAACGTTTTCTAATATGTCCTAGTGCATTTGCTCTTGTTGCCATCTTCTAAGTCAAGAACGATAGAAACTATGCTGAGTTAGGCATAATAATTAACAGCTAGGCGTCTATACTGCAAACTAAATTGTTTGTTATCCTAATGGCACTAAAGTTGACTTATGACAAAGAGGTTGACTGATTATTAATGATTCCGTCATCACTGAAGTCTCTTTGACTCACATAATGACTAACATACTCACTGAAGAAGCCAGATATAAATACTCGAAAATCTGACAAATTAATACACAATATTCATAGATTCCATCACCCGTTAAATTACTCTTCACGATAAAGTTGATGTTAACCAAGAAAGTTACCCTGGAGGAATATGTAGAATATATATTTCTGGTATATCTGTGTCTAGCATTAGGAATATTTGGAGAGAAGTAAATAATGAAGGTGAACACCATAGAATGCAGTTAGAAGCCTGAGTAGATCTATAACCCCCTATAACATGAACGTAGATAAGTATGTTTATGGAGCAACTTGCAATGTGAACACTGACTGATGTTGTAGTAGTCAGGTTTATGCTTGGTTACAAGCACCTATGGCAGTCTGATGCTGTAGTAGCCAGGCTTAGGCTTGGTTACAAGCACCTATGGCAGTCTGATGCTGTAGTAGCCAGGCTTAGGCTTGGGTTCAGAGGACGTCCCCAAGTTCATCTCTGGGACTCAGAGGACGTCCCCAAGTTCATCTCTGGGGCTCAGAGGACGTCCCCAAGTTCATCTCTGGGGCTCAGAGGACGTCCCCAAGTTCATCTCTGGGGCTCAGAGGACGTCCCCAAGTTCATCTCTGGGGCTCAGAGGACGTCCTCAAGTTCATCTCTGGGGCTCAGAGGACGTCCCCAGTACATCTCTGGGACTCAGAGGACGTCCCGAAGTTCATCTCTAGGGCTCAGAGGACGTCCCCAAGTTCATCTCCGGGGCTCAAAAAACGTCCCCAAGTTCATCTCTGGGGCTCAGAGGACGTCCCCAAGCTCATCTCCGGGGCTCAAGAAACGTCCCCAAGTTCATCTCCGGGGCTCAAAGAACCTCCCCAAGTTTATCTCTGGGATCCACAGAATGTCTGGCATTCACAAAATGTCCCCAAGTTAATCTCTAGGGTCCGTAGAATATCTAAGTGCATACTCCTTGCCAAGGACGTCTGGTATTTTTAGCTGTGGTCTTGCGTAAGGCTTCACCCCTACTTGCTTCTCATGCGTAGTTATCACTAACACTGCAGCTAGTGTTCTGGTTTTTTTTTTTTTTTGCTCGTAGGTGCTAAGCAGACAAGTCCAGAGAAACCCACTACGTTGTCAATGTTAAGTGTGTCAGGGGAGGCTGGGAGAGGCCCAGACAGAAGTAACGGCGCCAAGCACCAGTAAGGGCAAGAAGCATCCCATGCGGGCACAGGGTAGCCTACCCTGCTTATTATCCTATTGACGGTAAAGACTCCGGCGACGCACACACATCAAGTCTCCATCGGATGTACTCCTTTGGCCGCTGCTGATATTTTTTTGGGGGAAAACTAGCATACAATCCCGTGGGTCTTGCATAAAGTGTTGTGGTATTGGTCCACTGCTGCAGATACTGTCGTAGTAGTGTGTCCGGTGTTGCATACTGTTGTAGCAGAACCCTCGTGTCGCAGATACTGTTGTAGTTTGACCCGGTGTTGTAGATACTGTAGTAGCATTGCTAAGGTCTCAAAAAAATTACTGTCGGTGTCGTAGACTCTGGCTAAGGAGAAGTCGCGTAGTTGCATTATCCAACATAGCACTCCGGCTATGTTGGATAATGCAGCATAGCTATGAAGAACATAAAGGTACAATAATTTGACTGGTACAAGACAAATATCCAAAACATTGGAGAGAGAAACTTAGGACGACGTTTCGGTCCGACTTGAACCATTTACAAGTTACACCACAGCTCATGATAGCACAGTTACGATGTATCACCAGAGGCACAGGGAAGAGCAGAGTTGACTGTGGTAGCAGAGGATGATGGTCACTGCTGCAGCTGCCGTCGCCTTCAATCTGACGTGATGGGTTATATCACTGGTGACGAGCCGGCAGGTCTGACCAGCAAGGTTGTTATTAAGGACGTCTGTGGCCGTGTGGTACTGGCTGGACGGTAGACCACCTCCAGAGCACTGCCTAAACACCTTAATGTACCCTCGTTATCCTCCCTGGCTGCATATATCCTTAGCCAGGCCGTGAGTGTACTCATAAGAATAAGAATATAATTATTATTTTACAAGTACATATACACAGACCATAGGTGACATCAATGACATACTGTACAGAAAGTCACTTGTTATTCAGAGCATTTCGGGCAACTTAGGTCAATTTTATCTCCAGGATGCGACCCACACCTGTCGACTAAAACCCAGGTACCTATTTTACTGCTAAGTGAATAGGTACAGCAGGTGTCTTAAGGAAACACGTCCTAATGTTTCCACCCGTACCGGAGATCGAACCACGGACCTCAATGTGTGAGCTGAGTGCGCTAGCAATTGAATCAAATACTCTACTAAATTTCTTCACACTGTTTATATATTTAGGCAAGGTGTCAACATCGGTTCCTCATATAAATTGCTGTATTTTATGCACGTGTTTTATACGTACCGCTGTTTATTTTTTTGCAATATTTTCAATTAAATTTCTTCTTGATGATGGTCCGGGAGGGATCGAAATGTGTGTTATGTTATGTTATGCACCGTGGCCTGGTGGCAAAAGCTCTCGCTTCACACGGTGAGGGTCCGGGTTCGATTCCAGGCGAAGGGGTGGAAACATTGGACGTGTTTCCTTAAACCGGTTGTCTGTGTTCACCCATCAGTAAAATGGGTACCTGGGTGTTAGTGGACTGGTGTGGGTCGCATCCTGGGACAAAACTGACTTAATTTGCGGGAAATGCTCAGCATAACAAGCGGCTTTCTATATAGTAGTATGTCATTGATGTCAGCTATGGTCTGTATACCTTGTACATGTACTGGTAGAAATAAAGATATTATTAGTAGTAGTAATAGTATAACTGTTCCAGTCAGGTAACTGACTATTCTTCGAGCTGATGAAGACATACTGATGCTTTAAGATTGTTTCAACTTACGAAATATATATTTTTTTTTCAGACTTTGCCGGCGAAGAGGTTAGTTTGTGCACCTCATATCCATCCTGTGGATGGTAGTGGCTAGTTTATTGTGTACCTCATATCCATCTTGTGGATGGTAGTGGCTAGTTTATTGTGCACAAAATATCCATCCTGTGGATGGTAGTGGCTAGTTTATTATGCACCCCATATAGATCCTGTGGAGGGTAGCACAAGAGCATATGGATACACAAAAGACCTAGGAACTAAGCTTCCTTAAAGTTAACAGGAGTACATCTGGATCTATATCTACAATTTTTCTCATCTGTGGCAAACAAATTTAGAATATCTGCTTAAGATGTCTGGTATCTTAGAAACAAGAAAAACGATAGCAGGAATAAAAGTATCGTAGAAACTGCACGGAGGGACTCAACCAGCGTCACCGCACCCATCACAGCTGACTCATAAATACGACAATAGACGTTCCTGTCACTCCAGTCTGGTGCATTTAGCTGTGCATCTGGCTGTGGTTTTACGCATCTGGCTGTGGTTTGATACAGATTCGTGGAGTTTGGTGCATCTAGTCGTAATCTGGCGAGTCTGGCTCTGGTCTGGTCTCTCTGGTTGCTTTGGGTAGAGGATCGAATCTCCACCACAACAACGGAAAAACAGATAGCACAAGACTGTTAAATCCTCTGCTGTCTGCAAAGCTATCTGCTGAAAAAATCTATCTACTTGTACACGGCGTACATGGGAAAGCCATATAAGAGGGCTTGAAAGTCCACACCTAGGCTACTTGGCAAGAAAAACTATCTTCTATCAAGTGCTATTGTATATTATCTGGATTCAAGTCAATTATTATCATCACATCCGCTATATGACCTACAAGGGTCATACAGTTTAACTGGAGAGCAAAACGTTGCCACAATAAAAATGTCGCATTAGTTGCACTTGTTTCCTTTTTACCTAACATATCGTCGGTATCTCTACCAACAATATTACAATTTTAACATTCCATAAAGTATTGTAATGGTATACCATTCATGTACAACTGTTTTCTTAACAGGACCACACTGGCCTCTCCCATCTGCCCAGAGCGTAATGAAATAACAGCAGAAGACCTCAACAAATGCAAGTACGGTGTGGTGCTGGGATGGTGTGGTGATGCTGTGTGCGGGAAGGTCAGTGATCTGATGCAACCAGCATCCTCATCTTGTTTTCATGTTACCTACATCTTATTACTAACCTTTTATTTAACATGGGCACGTCAGCACTATGTGGCTACTTCATATGTTGCACTGTGGGAATAAAAGCTAGTTAAGTATCTCCGTCGTATTTATTCACGCTGGCTGTGTTTACTAAACATAAGAATGGAGCAACACTGCAGCAGATCCTTAGCAGGTCCTAATCAAAACCACCCACTTATTTATCCAGTTTTTTTCCAAAGTTACCCAATAATTGCTTGGGTAGCATTGAAAATTGGGTTGGGCAAATGTTATTTTAGTGGGATGGAAAAATAAACACATAAGTAGGATGGATTGTGAAGGACCTGCCTAGTTTGGGCCAACAGGCCTGCTACGGTGTTCCTCCTTTCTTATATTCTTAATTTGCTTTACCACCTCGGGTACTATTCAAACCTAGCCCTTTTCACTCATAAGGAGGAATACTGCAGCAGGATTATTTACCCATTCAAGGCAGGTCCTTAAACCCAAACCCACTAACAAAAATATTTCCTTAATACATTTTCAATGCTACCCAAGGAACAAGCTTTGATAATCGTAAATATGGCAGCCTGAACTAACCTTCACTAGGGGGATGAGGATATCGTCATGTTAGAGAACTAGTCTGCTATTTTTAGGATTACTGGCCGTGGGTTTCAATCCTGCCAGTTCCGTGAATCCTGAAAGTCACCATGGGAGATTTCTTATACAGTGAATCATCTTTGTAATCCTTCTCTGTATGTTCTCCAATGAATTTATACCCATTTTGTAGTACTGATACCGAAACTGAGCAATATAATTAAAGTGAGGCCTTACTAGTGATGTATAAAGCTGGAAATAAATGGTATAAAATACCGACACAATGGAAAAATAAACACATAAGCAGTCCCACATCAGATAGAGTCCCACATCAGATAGAGTCCCACATCAGATAGAGTCCCACATCAGATAGAGTCCCACATCAGAGACTATTGAGGAAAATTAAGGCACACGGAATAGGAGGAGAAATTTTTTCCTGGATAGAGGCATGGTTGACAAATAGGCAGCAGAGAGTTTGCATAAATGGGGAGAAATCAGAGTGGGGAAGTGTCACAAGCGGTGTTCCACAGGGGTCAGTATTGGGCCCCTTGTTGTTCACAATCTACATAAACGACGTAGATGAGGGAATAAATAGCGACATAAGCAAGTTTGCCGATGACACCAAAATAGGCCGTCCAATTCATTCAAATGAGGACATTAGAGCACTCCAGGAAGATTTGAATAGACTGATGCAGTGGTCGGAGAAGTGGCAGATGCAGTTTAATATAGATAAATGCAAAGTTCTAAATATTGGACAGGACAATAACCATGACACATATAAACTAAATAATGTAGATCTTAATACTACTGATTGCTAAAAGGATTAGGAGTTCTGGTTGCATAATAGCGAAGATCTCAATCAAGAACAGATTGCAATCAAGAGTCAATAAACTAATCAGAAGCTAAGTTATGGACCTCAGGTTGTTCTTCAACTCTATATATCCTTGGTTAGGCCTCATCTAGATTATGCTGCACAGTTTTGGTCACCGTATTACTGAATGGATATAAATGCTCTGGAAAACGTACAAAGGAGGATGACTAATTTGATTCCATGTATCAGAAATCTTCCCTATGAGGATAGACTGAGGGCCCTAGAAAGGCGTAGAATTAGGGGGGATATGATTGAGGTGTATAAATGGAAAACAGGAATAAATAAAGGGGATGTAAATAGCGTGCTAAAAATATCTTGTATTGACAGGACTCGCAGCAATGGCTTTAAGTTGGATAAATTCAGATTCAGGAGGGATATAGGAAATCATTGGTTTGGTAATAGAGTTGTGGATGAGTGGAACAAACTCCCGAGTACAGTTATAGAGGCTAAAACGTTGGTCCTGACTAGTTTGTGCTACTAGGTCAGATGCCGTGCTCCTTCCTTAAGTGAATGTAACCTGACCTGGCTGGGTCGGGGCATTGGCTTAAGCCGGTGGGAGACTTGGCCCTGCCTCGCATGGGCCAGTAGGCCTGCTGCAGTGTTCCTTCTTTATGTTCTATAATGTGATCCTTTATTGACAGTTCCACACAGTGGGCTTATCACGTCACAAACAGACTGATTTGTGACTTGATAAAGCCCACTGTGTGGGCGAAACGTTGTCAATAAGGATCACATTTTACTACTTATGTGTTTATTTTTTCCATGTATAGAGCTGCAAAATAACTTTTCGACTCATGTTACTTATACTTGGAAAGTAAGACACAGGTGCAACAGTTAAGTATCTTTATTCCGAAACGTTTCGCCTACACGGCAGGCTTCCTCAGTCGAGTACAGAAAAGTTGGCAGAAGCAGTAGAGATGTGAAGACGATGTAACCAGTCCATCACCCATGAAGACGTGATTTAAAGCCTTAACAAGCTTGGAGTTGAAGAGCACCGTAAGGTGCTCTTCAACTCCAAGCTTGAGGGATTGTACCTCATCTTTTGTATATATTTCTTCACATTATGTCCTTGTTTTGTACTGATAAAGCCACTGGCTGGCGAAACGTGTACAAATAACGATACCCAGATGTTGCACATGTCTAATTCCTCATTTTAACATAAGATCGGAGGAACACTGCAGCAGTCTACCAGTTCACACACGGCAACGCCTTATCAAATCTAATCCAGACTTGTTTATGTTTGCCAAGAGTTTTAATGAATTTATGTTCGTTCACAGGGTCCTGCAGAGCCGTGCGGTGGCTGGTGGGATGAGAACGGCATCTGTGGCGAGGGCATGTACTGTGTTTGTGGGTACTGTGCAGGGTGTACCACCACTCTAGAGTGTGCACTAGGAAGGTTCTGCTAGGTGTGATACAGTACCAGCTGCTCTCCACGATGTCTGGTAAACATGCAGTGGCTTCACAGTAATTCCCTGGAAGCCACTGCTCCCGACATGGTAAAGATGAACCCGTAAACAGACCAAAAAGGCTCCCGTTTAGCATAAAAGGAATCCACAAACAGACCAAGAGGCTCCTCTTGGAAATGACAGCAAGTAGCCGCCTCTTGGGTCAACCAGCGATGTTTTCCCGATAATTTTAAAGCCCACAGACAAGCACGTCTTGAATTCACAAACTTTTTTTCAGTCTTACTGTTGGAAGCGTGAAATCAACATGGCTAACTAGCCGATAAAGGCAATCAATTCCCATGTAAATAATGTACAAAAATAATGCATCACAATTCTTTTATACACGTGGCAATGATGCTTAGGACAGTGTTCTATACGGCATCGGAAACTTACTGCTTTGTGATATCTTATGCTCCTGACCGAGCGGAAGCCTATGTAACTTAATGGATCTCTAGGCAAGTCCGGACCTAACGAAGCCGGGGTTAATGAAATCAGGCCTAATGAAGCCGGGGTTAATGAAATCGGGCCTAATGAAGTCGGGGTTAATGAAATCAGGCCTAATGAAGCCGGGGTTAATGAAATCGGGCCTAACGAAGCCGGGGTTAATGAAACCGGGCTTAACGAAGCCGGGGTTAATGAAATTGGGCCTAATGAAGTCGGGGTTAATGAAATCAGGCCTAATGAAGCCGGGGTTAATGAAATCGGGCCTAACGAAGCCGGGGTTAATGAAACCGGGCTTAACGAAGCCGGGGTTAATGAAACCGGGCCTAACGAAGCTAGGGTTAATGAAATCAGGCCTAATGAAGCCAGGGTTAATGAGATATGGCCTAACTAAGCCGCGCCTTACAGAACCAGCCCTTATCAACCAGACCTTCAGAACTGGGCTTCAGGAACCGGCCCTTACCAACCAAACCTTCAGAACCGAGCCTTACCAACCAGACCTTCAGAACCGAGCCTTACCAACCAGACCTTCGGAACCGAGTCTTACCAACCAGACCTTCAGAACCGAACCTTACAAACCAGACCTTCAAAACCGAGCCTTACAAACCAGACCTTCGGAACCGAGTCTTACCAACCAGACCTTCAGAACCGAGCCTTACCAACCAGACCTTCAGAACCGAGCCTTACCAACCAGACCTTCAGAACCGAGCCTTACCAACCAGACCTTCAGAACCGAGCCTTACTAACCAGACCTTCAGAACCGAGCCCTACCAACCAGACCTTCAGAACCGAGCCTTACCAACCAGACCTTCGGAACCGGGCTTCAGGAACCGGGCCTTGCCGAACCAGCCAGTGATACATGTATACGTAAACCCATACCTGAAATGTCTCAATGTTATTAACAAATAAAATATAAACAGTTTACTGTGTTTGTTTCTGCTAATGTGAAGAAAAATCTACCACCATATTAAGAATGTTGAACATATCACCTGAGAAATTAGGGTCTATATGATGATTATCTACTGAGATAATCCACTGGGATGATTATCTACTGGGATGATAATCCACTGGGATGATTATCTACTGGGATGATTATCTACTGGGAGGATTATCTACTGGGATAATCAACTGGGATAATCCCCTGGGATGATAATTCTCTGGGATGATAATCCCCTGGGATGATAATTCTCTGGGATGATAATCCACTGGGATGATAATCCACTGGATTGATAATCCACTGGGATGAACTCAAATTAAGTTGTAATAAATCAGATGAATAAACAGAAGGGTGGACGATGGGCTCGAACCGTGGTCCGTAAATTGAGGCCTGGGTTAGCCTAAACGGTAGAACGTCGGAATGTCAATTTAAGGACCGCGGGTCGAGGGCCTCGTCCACTATTTATTCATTTACTGGGATGGTCATCTACTGGGATATTCACAGCACCGTGTTCAGTACCGTAGTCTTGAACCTGAAGCACAGGCAGGAAGAAGTGGGCTTTTATACTGGAGTCAGATGAGATGCAGCAGCTGAAGGCATTGTCACTGGTAGGCGGGGGTCCACTAGTGGAAGCTCATGCTCTGCTAGACTGAGAGACTGATTACCTATCTTCAACCTCTTCAGTTTTCGTCACTGTATTGTACTGATAAAGCCACTGGTTAGCGAAACGTCTACATAATAAAGACACCCAGTTGCTGCAATTGTGTCTAATTCTTTAACTTGATGGTATTGTATACCATTGATGTTATGATAACTTTATCATGGTAAAGCTGGAGGAGAATAAGCAAGTACAACTCCTTAGAGAACAAGAAGATTTGTCCTCAGAACAGCAAGACAATAGAAGCGATGGAAAATGATGTGAAAGAAGAATTGAAGAGGAAGAATGTAATAGAAGTTGATGACCAGACTGTCAATCTCCCAGACTGCCAGTCTCCCAGACTGCCAGTCTCCCAGACTGCCAGTCTCCCAGACTGCCAGTCTCCCAGACTGCCAGTCTCCCAGACTGCCAGTCTCCCAGACTGCCAGTCTTCCAGACTGCCAGTCTCCCAGACTGCCAGTCTTCCAGACTGCCAGTCTCCCAGACTGCCAGTCTCCCAGACTGCCAGTCTTCCAGACTGCCAGTCTCCAGACTGCCAGTCTCCCAGACTGCCAGTCTCCCAGACTGCCAGTCTTCCAGACTGCCAGTCTCCCAGACTGCCAGTCTCCCAGACTGCCAGTCTCCCAGACTGCAATCTCCCAGACTGCCAGTCTCCCAGACTGCCAGTCTTCCAGACTGCCAGTCTCCCAGACTGCCAGTCTTCCAGACTGCCAGTCTTCCAGACTGCCAGTCTCCCAGACTGCCAGTCTTCCAGACTGCCAGCCTTCCAGACTGCCAGTCTTCCAGACTGCCAGCCTTCCAGACTGCCAGTCTTCCAGACTGCCAGTCTCCCAGACTGCCAGTCTTCCAGACTGCCAGCCTTCCAGACTGCCAGTCTCCCAGACTGCCAGTCTCCCAGACTGCCAGTCTTCCAGACTGCCAGTCTCCCAGACTGCCAGTCTTCCAGACTGCCAGCCTTCCAGACTGCCAGTCTCCCAGACTGCCATTCTTCCAGACTGCCAGTCTCCCAGACTGCCAGCCTTCCAGACTGCCAGTCTCCCAGACTGCCAGTCTTCCAGACTGCCAGTCTTCCAGACTGCCAGTCTCCCAGACTGCCAGTCTTCCAGACTGCCAGCCTTCCAGACTGCCAGTCTCCCAGACTGCCAGTCTCCCAGACTGCCAATCTTCCAGACTATTAATCCTCAGACTTAATTCTCAGATCGCCAATCACCAGACAATTAATTCCCAGACTGCCAATTCCAAGAATATTAATTTGAGATTAATGTGGTTCAGCCATCTAGTAAAACAATGGGAGTTACACTGGGTACGTTATTCTACGCAATATCTACATATTGTACTTGTTATAATTATAATAATAATAATAATTACATGATACATCTTATACAGGATAGCGACATACAAAATACTGCGGGGAATTGACAAGGTAGATAGTGACAGGATGTTTCCAGAGAGGGAACACAGAAACAAGGGGACACAACTGGAAGCTGAAGACTCAGATGAGTCAAAGGGATGTCAGGAAACATTTCTTCAGCCACAGAGTAGTCAGGATGTGGAATGGACTAGAGAAAGATATAGTGGAGGCAGGAACCATACATAGTTTTAAGACAAGGTATGATAAAGCTCATGGAGCAGGGAGAGCAGAGACCCAGTAGCAGACAGCGAACAGGCGGGGCCAGGAGCTGAGTCTCGACCCCTGCAACCACAATTAGGTGAGTACAGACCATAGCTGACATCAATGACATACTACTATATAGAGAGCAACTTGTTATGCTGGGCATTTCCCGCAAATTAGGTCAGTTTTGTCCCAGGATGCCACCCATACCAGTCCACTAACACCCAGGTACCTATTTTACTGCTAGGTGAACAGGGACAGCGGGTAACTTAAGAAAACACGCCCAATGTTTCTAAGCGTACCGGGAATCGACACATGGACCTCAAATGTGAGCCAAGTACGCTAGTAACTGAGCTACGGCCTCAAGCAGAGTTTACCTAAGATAAGTTTATTTAGGCACTTTACACAATTTTAGATAATTACCTTACATAGAAACGTGTGTCAATTACCTATAATAACCCAAGATGAGGAAATAAGTAAACAGAAAAGGGTAAAAAAATTTAATGTAGTTTGTAACGAGAAAACCATCTCAACATTGACTACTGGAATAAACTTTGATCCACGCATGTCAGGTGAACTGACAGTGAACAACTGTAGAAAAAAGCCAATGTCAGGTCAAAATTCCTCTACAGGAAGCAACAGCGTCTCCCTGCTGAGGCCTGCAGTACCTAATGTTCAGAATAATCTACGTGATACAATATGTAGTTTCTTGCTCTACATTATACTCTGGTCTAAAAAAAAAATGGTAAGATTTATGTTGGATCTGGGTCCATAAACCCAGGATGAATTATAGCTGGAAATCCTTAATACTGAAGATGGCTAAGGTAACTGAAGCTGAATTGTTTATAAAACTGTTCACAATTTCCAGATCTTCCTTTGAATTTGGTCGTGGGAGGCCTGGTCGTGGACCGGGCCGCGGGGGCGTTGACCTCCGAATGCCCTCCCAGGTAGACTCCAGGTAGGTAAGCTAATACGGGAAGAACACAGTTTTGCAGTACGTACAGCAGGTGGTCGCACCTCAAAACCCATTTTTATTACACATCAATAAAGGCGTAGAACAGGTTGCCTCATGTCAAAGCTGGTCATAGCAAAAACCAGTTTTAGAAAAAGTTAAAAAAAAAAACAATTACGTAATAAATGAGGCTACAGAAAAGGAAGTATTTTTTCCTTAAGCTTAGGTAATTTATTTGTCAGAAACAGGACAAGTGCCTCCTAACACGGGTCTTAACCATTATGTTAGGTAATGTTAGTCAGGAAACAGGACAAGTGCCTCTTAACACGGGTCTTAACCATTATGTTATGTAATGTTAGTCAGGAAACAGGACAAGTGCCTCCTAACACGGGTCTTAACCATTATGTTAGGTAAGGTTAGTCAGGAAACAGGACAAGTGCCTCCTAACACGGGTCATAACCATTATGTTAGGTAATGTTAGTCAGGAAACAGGACAACTGCTTTCTGATAACCAATTTGTGATCAATATCTATACAGGAGGGCCCCATGAGGCCTGGTCTCAGACTGGGCAGCGGGGGCATTGACCCCCGAAACCCTCTCCAGGTATTCTCCAGGTATACTTATGCAGCAGGTTAGGTTCTGGGCTACTGATGTGAAGCCACAATCGATGTAAAGTAAAACAAAGCTTTTTTGTAGATTATTAGTGTTACTTTTATTATTTTTAATGAGTTTAGTTACCGTAAACATTCGTCCACCGTTTTCTTTAACTACTAGAGAAACGTTTAAACGCTAACTTAAAAAAAGATGAAGAAAAGGAGAAAAGTAAAAAAAATAGTAATATCTTTATTTCTACCAGTACATGTACAAGGTATACAAGCCTAGCTGACATCAATGAAATACTACTATAACAGTACCCCGTGGCCTGGTGGTTAAAGCTCTCGCTTCACACGGCGAGGGTCTGCGTTCGATTCCCAGCGCGGGTAGAAACATTGGGCGTGTTTCCTTCACAGGTTGTCTATGTTCAGCCATCAGTAAAATGGGTACATGGGTGTTAGTGGACTGGTGTGGGTAGCATCCTGGGACAAAACTGACCTAATTTGTGGGAAATGCTCAGCATAACATGTTGACACTTTACAGATCGCTTGTTCTATCTAGGCTGGAATATTGCTGCACACTAACAGCACCTTTCAAGGCAGGTGAAATTGCTGACCTAGAAAATGTACAGAGAACCTTCACGGCACACATAACTGCAATAAACCACCTCAATTACTGGGAACGCTTGAAGTTCCTAAACCTGTACTCCCTGGAACGCAGGCGGGAGAGATACATTATTATATACACTTGGAAAATCCTAGAGGAATTAGTACCAAACTTGCACACGAGTGTCACTCCCTACGAAAGCAAAAGACTCGGCAGACGATGTAGCATCCCCCCAATGAAAAGCAGGGGTGCCACTAGCACGTTGAGAGACAACACAATAAGTGTCAGGGGCCCAAGACTGTTCAACTGCCTCCCATCATACATAAGGGGGATTACCAATAGACCTTTGGCTGTCTTCAAGCAGGCACTGGACAGGCACCTAAAGTCGGTGCCTGACCAGCCAGGCTGTGGTTCGTACGTTGGACTGCGTGCGGCCAGCAGTAACAGCCTGGTTGATCAGGCTCTGATCCAACATGAGGCCTGGTCACAGACCGGGCCGCAGGGGCGTTGACCCCTGGAACTCTCTCCAGGTAAACCCCAGGTAACAAGTGGCTTTCTATATAGTAGTATGTCATTGATGTCAGCTATGGTCTGTATACCTTGTACATGTACTGGTAGAAATAAAGATATCATTTCGGGTAAATTAGGTCAGTTTTGTCCCAGGATGCGACCCACACCAGTTGATTAACACCCAGGTACCCATTTTACTGGTGGATGAACATAGACAACCGGTTTAAGGAAACATGTCCGATGTTTCCACCCTCACCGAGAATCGAACCCGGACACTCACCATGTGAAGCGAGAGTTTTTGCCACCAGGAAGACGAAGAAGCAGGAGTTCAATAGTTGATTTTCATTAGGCGTATTAATCCAGTATAACCCAATAAAGAAACTATGGCTTATTTCCATTGAAGTCATTTCATGCGTCTCGTGGCTCGGTTGGTAGTGGCTTTGGCTCACACACTGAAAGACCGGGGTTCGATTCCGGAACGCGTGAAACGCTGTTTCCCTACACCTGCTGCCAGTGTTCACCTAGCAGTAAGTAGGTACCTGGGTGTATGGTAAATTTTTAAAAATCTAAAAACATGAAAATCTGAAAGAACCAAAAATCTGAATTTGAAAAGATGGGAAAAAATCTCGAAAAAAGACTTGCAAAAAGTGGAAAAAACAGATTGGAAAGAAACAATCTTGAAAAGTCTGGAAAAAAAAGGTAGAAAAAGTCTGGACAGAAACATGTGGGGAAAAAAATATGTAAAATGTCTGAAAAAAATATGGAAAGTCTGGGGAAAAAATAAGTCTGAAATAATAATAATAATAATAATAATAATAATAATAATAATAATAATAATAATAATAATAATAATATATTTATTTCTACCAGTACATGTACAAGGTATACAGACCATAGTTGACATCAATGACATACTACTATATAGAAAGCCACTTGTTATGCTGAACATTTCCCGCAAATTAGGTCAGTTTTGTCCCAGGATGCCACCCACACCAGTCCACTAACACCCAGGTACCTATTTTATACTGATGTGCGATCATTGGACAACAGGTGTCTTATGGAAACAGGTCCTAATGTTATCCAGCCGTACTTGGGATTTGAACCCTGGACCTCAGTGTGTGAGCTGAGTGCGCTAGCGATCGAGCTAATAAAAAAAGTCTTGAAAAACTATGGGAAATACATCTGAAAAAAAGTCTGGAAAAAAGCCTGGAAAAGCCTTGGGAAAAAACCTAGAAGCTTGTAAAAAAGAGCCTGGAAAAACTGATAAAAGCTTGGAAAAAATGGAAAAAAAATTAAAAAAAAAATCCTGGAAAAGGATTTGGAAGAAAATTAAAAAAAAAGTAAAGTATAACAGATGCGACAAAACACAGCTTAGGGCGAAACGTCGTCGTAAATACAACAAAAAAAGTCACTGCTACAAGAGTTTCAATCTTAATAAAAACTAAAAAACACCTAAACACTGAAAAAACAAGAAAAAAACACCAGACAGCCTTATTCTTGACACTATGATTAACGAGAATTTTCTCCCAATTACAAGACAATTTTTGCAGCCATTTACATTACCTCCCCAACATTTAATAGGTCAGTTATGAGTAAATGTCTTGTTAAGTATCCACGTGTTAACGCTCAACACAATCCATGTGTGACCAAACAATATGCAACGTCAACACTCACGATTTTGTGTGTGTTTTTGAAAAAAAATGTTGTATATATTTCTATATAACATTTTCGCTAAAGTATATATACACCTTGAAGTGTATTTCTTTGTGTATATATACACGGAATGGTGTATGTCTCTCAGTGTATATACATGGAGTGGTGTATGTCTCTCAGTGTATATACACGGAGTGGTGTATGTCTCTCAGTGTATATACACGGAGTGGTGCATGTCTCTCAGTGTATATACAGGGTGGTGTATGCTCTCAGTGTATATACACGGAGTGGTGTATGTCTCTCAGTGTATATACACGGAGTGGTGTATGTCTCTCAGTGTATATACACGGAGTGGTGTATGTCTCTCAGTGTATATACACGGAGTGGTGTATGTCTCTCAGTGTATATACACGGAGTGGTGTATGTCTCTCAGTGTATATACACGGAGTGGTGTATGTCTCTCAGTGTATATACACGGAGTGGTGTATGTCTCTCAGTGTATATACACGGAGTGGTGTATGTCTCTCAGTGTATATACACGGAGTGGTGTATGTCTCTCAGTGTATATACACGGAGTGGTGTATGTCTCTCAGTGTATATACACGGAGGTGTGTAGGTCTCTCAGTGTATATACACGGAGTGGTGTAGGTCTCTCAGTGTATATACACGGAGGTGTGTAGGTCTCTCAGTGTATATACACGGAGGGGTGTAGGTCTCTCAGTGTATATACACGGAGGTGTGTAGGTCTCTCAGTGTATATACACGGAGGGTGTAGGTCTCTCAGTGTATATACACGGAGGTGTGTAGGTCTCTCAGTGTATATACACGGAGGGATGTAGGTCTTTCAGTGTATATACACGGAGGGGTGTTGGTCTCTCAGTGTATATACACGGAGGGGTGTAGGTCTCTCAGTGTATATACACGGAGGGGTGTAGGTCTCTCAGTGTATATACACGGAGGGGTGTAGGTCTCTCAGTGTATATACACGTAGGGGTGTAGGTCTCTCATTGTATATACACGGAGGGGTGTAGGTCTCTGTGTATATACACAGAGGGGTGTAGGTCTAAGTGTATATACACGGAGGGATGTAGGTCTCTCATTGTATATACACGGAGGGGTGTAGGTCTCTTATTGTATATACACGTAGGGGTGTAGGTCTCTCAGTGTGTATATACACGTAGGGGTGTAGGTCTCATTGTATATACACGGAGGGGTGTAGGTCTCGGTGTATATACACGGAAGGGTGTAGGTCTCTCATTGTATATACACGTAGGGGTGTAGGTCTCTCAGTGTGTATATACACGGAGGGGTGTAGGTCTCATTGTATATACACGGAGGGGTGTAGGTCTCGGTGTATATACACGGAGGGGTGTAGGTCTCTCATTGTATATACACGGAGGGGTGTAGGTCTCTCATTGTATATACACGGAGGGGTGTAGGTCTCTGTGTATATACACGGAGGGGTGTAGGTCTAAGTGTATATACACGGAGGGATGTAGGTCTATCAGTGTATATACACGGAGGGGTGTAGGTCTCTCATTGTATATACACGGAGGGGTGTAGGTCTCTGTGTATATACACGGAGGGGTGTAGGTCTCATTGTATATACACGGAGGGGTGTAGGTCTCTGTGTATATACACGGAGGGTGTAGGTCTCTGTGTATATACACGGAGAGGTGTAGGTCTCTGTGTATATACACGGAGGGGTGTAGGTCTAAGTGTATATACACGGAGGGATGTAGGTCTCTCAGTGTATATACACGGAGGGGTGTAGGTCTCTCAGTGTATATACACGTAGGGGTGTAGGTCTCTCATTGTATATACACGGAGGGGTGTAGGTCTCTCATTGTATATACACGGAGGGGTGTAGGTCTCTCAGTGTATATACACGGAGGGGTGTAGGTCTCTCAGTGTATATACACGGAGGAGTGTAGGTCTCTCAGTGTATATACACGGAGGGGTGTAGGTCTCTCAGTGTATATACACGGAGGGATGTAGGTCTCTCAGTGTATATACACGGAGGGTGTAGGTCTCTCAGTGTATATACACGGAGGGTGTGTAGGTCTCTCAGTGTATATACACGGAGGGTGTAGGTCTCTCAGTGTATATACACGGAGGGGTGTAGGTCTCTCAGTGTATATACACGGAGGGATGTAGGTCTCTCAGTGTATATACACGGAGTGGTGTAGGTCTCAGTGTATATACACGGAGGGGTGTAGGTTTGTGTATATACACGGGGGGGTATAGGTCTCTCAGTGTATATACACGGAGGGGTGTAGGTCTCAGTGTATATACACGGAGGGATGTAGGTCTCTCAGTGTATATACACGGAGGGGTGTAGGTCTCTCAGTGTATATACACGGAGGGGTGTAGGTCTCTCAGTGTATATACACGGAGGGATGTAGGTCTCTCAGTGTATATACACGGAGGGGTGTAGGTCTCTCAGAGTATATACACGGAGGGATGTAGGTCTCTCAGTGTATATACACGGAGGGGTGTAGGTCTCAGTGTATATACACGGAGGGGTGTATGTCTCAGTGTATATACACGGAGGGGTGTAGGTCTCTCAGTGTATATACACGGAGGGGTGTAGGTCTCAGTGTATGTACACGGAGGGGTGTAGGTCTCTCAGTGTATATACACGGAGGGGTGTAGGTCTCAGTGTATATACACGGAGGGATGTAGGTCTCTCAGTGTATATACACGGAGGGGTGTAGGTCTCAGTGTATATACACGGAGGGATGTAGGTCTCTCAGTGTATATACAGGGAGGGGTGTAGATCTGTGTATATACACGGAGGGGTGTAGGTCTCTTGAGGGACAGATCACCTCAAATTACTTGACATCTTCCACAGTTTACTCTAGAAAAGGACTGATAAACTCGCTTGTTGGCGACACGTTTCTAGAATAAATATACCCAATTGTCGAACAAGTGTTTTGTTCACCACTGGAACACCTTATGATCTAATTTGTTCTCCCACTGATGTTATTACAACTTGGGTCTTTAAATAAGTGGTAAAGTCAGTGTGGGGACACCTTGTGAGTAATAAAGATTCCCAATATTTGGAACACTGTGGGTATTATTGACCTCCACTATGTGGGAGAAACAGTGGATAATAAGACCTCCACTATGTGGGAGAAACAGTGGATAATAAGACCTCCACTATGTGGGAAACACAGTGGATAATAAGACCTCCACTATGTGGGAGAAACAGTAGATAACAAGACCTCCACTATGTGGGAGAAACAGTAGATAACAAGACCTCCACTATGTGGGAGAAACAGTGGATAATAAGACCTCCACTATGTGGGAGAAACAGTGGATAAGACCTCCACTATGTGGGAGAAACAGTGGATAATAAGACCTCCACTATGTGGGAGAAACAGTGGATAATAAGACCTCCACTATGTGGGAGAAACAGTGGATAATAAGACCTCCACTATGTGGGTGAAACAGTGGATAATAAGACCTCCACTATGTGGGAGAAACAGTGGATAATAAGACCTCCACTATGTGGGAGAAACAGTGGATAATAAGACCTTCACTATGTGGGAGAAACATTTGATAATAAGACCTCCACTATGTGGGAGAAACAATGGATAATAAGACCTTCACTATGTGGGAGAAACAGTGGATAAGACCTCCACTACGTGGGAGAAACAGTGGATAATAAGACCTTCACTGTGGGAGAAACAGTGGATAAGACCTCCACTATGTGGGAGAAACAGTAGGTATTATAGACCTACACTATGTGGGAGAAACAGTAGGTATTATGGACCTCCACTATGTGGGAGAAACAGTGGATAATAAGACCTCCACTATGTGGGAGAAAGTGAATAATAAGACCTCCACTATGTGGGACAAACAGTGGATAATAAAACCTCTACTATGTGGGAGAAACAGTGGATAATAAGACCTCCACTATGTGGGAGAAACAGTGGATAATAAGACCTCCACTATGTGGGAGAAACAGTGGATAATAAGACCTCCACTATGTGGGAGAAACAGTGGGTATTATAGACCTCTACTATGTGGGAGAAACTGGGTATTATAGACCTCTATGTGGGAGAAACAGTGGATAATAAGACCTCCACTATGTGGGAGAAACAGTGGATAATAAGACCTCCACTATGTGGGAGAAAGTGGATAATAAGACCTCCACTATGTGGGAGAAACAGTGGATAATAATACCTCCACTATGTGGGAGAAACAGTGGATAATAAGACATCCACTATATGGGAGAAACAGTGAATAGTAAGACATCCACTATTTGGGAGAAACAGTGGATAATAAGACCTCCACTATGTTGGAGAAACAGTGGATAATAAGACATCCACTATGTGGGAGAAAGTGAATAATAAGACATCCACTATTTGGGAGAAACAGTGGATAATAAGACCTCCACTATGTGGGAGAAACAGTGGATAATAAGACCTCCACTATGTGGGAGAAACAGTTGATAATAAGACCTCCACTATGTGGGAGAAACAGTGGATAATAAGACCTCCACTATGTGGGAGAAACAATGCAGTAAAAATAACTTTAGGAAGCATTTTAATTACATTTCATTAATTAAATACCAATCGTAAGTTTCTAAGTTCACCTTTCACATTACAGAACAGCAGCTAAACCACTCAATTATCTAATTTAAACTTGATGTTATCATTAATAATTAACCCATTGCACGGTCATGTTTGTTGAGCTTTCATTCGCGTCCCCCAGCTATGTTAGTTGCGTAACTGAAACACTCCAATACTTACCTTTAAATGACCCAAAATATGTTGTATTTGTAAATTTTAAGCAACTCCCTAAGAGTCCTTTGTAAGGCCTGACCAGCTGGGTTGTGGTTCGGACGTTGGATTGCGTGCGGCGGCCGGCAGTAACAGCCTGGTTGATCAGGCCCTGATCCACCGCGAGGCCTGATCATGGAACGGGTCGCGGGGGCGTTGGCCCCCGGAACAACCTCCAGGTAGCATGACTCACGAAATCGTAATGACACGATTGCAAACAACATACCACGGGTGGGGTTTCTCCAGGTAGCATTATATACAGGGTAGCTAATGTTACACTTATGTTTACAAAATAATGTTAGATAAAAGGACACAGGTGCAACTAATGTGACATTTTTACTTTGGCAACGTTTCGCTCTCCAGGAGCGAAGGACACATATAGGAAGCACACGAGGTGAAAGAGCATAGCTCTGCAGTAGGTCTACTGGCCCATGTTGTAGGTAGTGATAGCAGCAGTAGTAGTATAAATTGAGGTTTGTTGTTTTGATTAGAATTCTTTGTAATAGCTCAGAAATGACGAGGCTACCTGTATGTTGTTTAATAATACCCGACATAGCGATTAAAGATGATTCAATCATTTACGTCTGAGGAAATTCGCTTCCTTGATCTCTAGGAAGACGTCACATAATGTCGTTAATGTGTTGCTTGAGTTCCCGAGCTGTACACATGCTATGTTCAAGTTGTCGTTTCTGCATGTATTGAGGTGTTCAAGTTGTCGTTTCTGCATGTATTGAGGTGTTCACTTTATCGTTTCTGCATGTATTGATGTGTTCAAGTTGTCGTTTCTGCATGTATTGAGGTGTTCAAGTTGTCGTTTCTGCGTGTATTGAGGTGTTCACTTTATCGTTTCTGCATGTGTATTGAGGTGTTCAAGTTGTCGTTTCTGCATGTATTGAGGTGTTCACTTTATCGTTTCTGCATGTATTGAGGTGTTCAAGTTGTCGTTTCTGCATGTATTGAGGTGTTCACTTTATCGTTTCTGCATGTATTGAGGTGTTCAAGTTGTCGTTTCTGCATGTATTGTGTTCACTTTGTCGTTTCTGCATACACTGATGTGTTCACTTGTTTCTGCATGGAAACAGAGTCTTCATACTTCCGTTCCATGGCAACAGTCTTCATACTTCCGTTCCATGGCAACAGAGTCTTCATACTTCCGTTCCATGGCAACAGAGTCTTCATACTTCCGTTCCATGGCAACAGAGTCTTCATACTTCCGTTCCATGGCAACAGAGTCTTCATGCTTCCGTTCCATGGCAACAGAGTCTTCATACTTCCGTTCCATGGCAACAGAGTCTTCATACTTCCGTTCCATGGCAACAGAGTCTTCATACTTCCGTTCCATGGCAACAGAGTCTTCATACTTCCGTTCCATGGCAACAGAGTCTTCATACTTCCGTTCCATGGCAACAGAGTCTTCATACTTCCGTTCCATGGCAACAGAGTCTTCATACTTCCGTTCCATGGCAACAGAGTCTTCATACTTCCGTTCCATGGCAACAGAGTCTTCATACTTCCGTTCCATGGCAACAGTCATCCTGCTAATGCAGATGTGTGTTGAAAATGGTATAAAATACTGACACGTTGAAGATTAAGACACATGTACAACAGTTGGGTGTATTTATTGTTGAAACATTTCCCCTACACAATAGGCTTCGTCAGTCAAATACAGAGGTAGCAAGAGAAGTAGTGAAATGAAGATGTAATCAGTCCATCAACCTTAGAGAAATAGTATTTGAGGTGGTCAGTCCCTCAGGTACCTCCAGCTTGACAGGCGAAGCACAAACCTCCCTTTGTTTCCTGACCTACTTGGTGGACATTCCCGCCAGGCTTGACTTCTTCTCTTAGCTCATAATACATTCCAAGACACGTTTTTATGCTTGTCCTTCGGTGGACATGGTCACAGGAGCACATGGAGTATACCAGTAGGCTGGCTCTATGCTTGTCAAAGCAATGTAAGCATAGGCGGCTACAGGTAGGTTCGCCAGGACATCCTGGCCCGGGTCTCCTCCATGTGGCGACCCGGCATGAACATAGACATGCAAGCAGACCTTATAGAGTACAGTTCAGGTGAAGCAGCTAGAGTTGATCTTACAAGTGAGCGTGGCCCACTAGTGGAAGCCGATCATGCTCAAGTTGATTACCAACATAATTGCAGATTTTCACTCATCACTTAATACTAAGGGTGACGGACTATCAAATCAAAACCACTGCTACTTCACGTGTGTTATTCTGTATTCGACTGAAGAAACCTACAGAACAAGTGATATGTCTGTCAATGAAGATACTCAGGTATCTAGCCTTATAAGAATATAAGAATGGAGAAACACTAAAACAGACCTATTGGCCCATGCTTGGCAAGTCTTCAAATCCAACCATTCTTAACCAGACATTTGTCTAACTTGCTCTTAAAGCTACCAAAGGAATTTGCTTTAACCCTAATACGAAATTCTTCCACTTGTTTGTAATATATCCCATCAATAATAATTTGTTATAATAAGTCAGAATCTTTACCTCCCAAGACTATGTCAGAATCCCAGTCATCATAACGAGAGGCTACATCATAAAATACACAACAGATTGGACTGGGTGTCATCACAATAATGAAAAAAAAGTGGATAGAGGAGAGGGAAAGTGCCTTAGTAAACAGTCGTAACCAGAGGGTAGGTCATACACGTCGACTAAGTGAGGTTGTTTGCAAGTGCCCGAAGGAAACGCTGGGTTTAATCTAAAAAATACCTCAGGGCGCTTTGTATATATTCTGGGAGTATCTCCCTACGAAATATATATATATATATATATATATATATATATATATATATATATATATATATATATATATATATATATATATATATATATATATATATATATATTATATATATATTTTTCGTAGGAGATACTCCCAGAATATATATATATATATATATATATATATATATATATATATATATATATATATATATATATATATATATATATATATATATATATATATATATATATATATATATATATGTCGTGCCGAATATGTAAAACTGGTCAATTAACAAGAACTCATTTAAAATTAAGTCCTTTCTAAAATTTTCTCTTATACGTTTAAAGATAAAATTAATTTATGTTAATGTAATTAATAATTTTGGAGCAAAAGAACCTTAGAAAACTTGCCCAACCTTATTATAAAATCTTCAACTTGTGGTTATTATATACTTGGTAGCAATTAGAAACATGGTAGAAATGTTTACAAATAACCCACAAAGCGGCGTTTATAACATTTTTATCTGAAGGCGTGTCGTCCACTATAGCCAATCAATATATACACACATGATATGCAATCTTATTTCCGAAACGTCTCACCTACACAAAACACGTGTTCCAACACACGTGTCTTTTTTTATCACGTTGTAGGTGTTGTATATAATTAAAATACAATTATACAGAGGCAAGGAAGAATACATGTGATTTAATTGGTTTAAAAAACAGGTTGAAAATGAGACATTTGTCCAACATCTGAGGTGAAGGTCCTTGAGGTGAAGGTCACTGAGATGAAGGTCCTTGAGGTGAAGGTCCCTGAGGTGAAGGTCCCTGAGGTGAAGGTCCCTGAGGTGAAGGTCCCTGAGGTGAAGGTCCCTGAGGTGAAGGTCCCTGAGGTGAAGGTCCCTGAGGTGAAGGTCCTTGAGGTGAAGGTCCCTGAGGTGAAGGTCCCTGAGGTGAAGGTCCCTGATGTGAAGGTCCCTGATGTGAAGGTCCTTGAGGTGAAGGTCCCTGAGGTGAAGGTCCCTGAGGTGAAGGTCCCTGAGGTGAAGGTCCCTGAAGTGAAGGTCCCTGAGGTGAAGGTCCTTGAATTGAAGGTCCTTGAGGTGAAGGTCCCTGAGGTAAAGATCCTTAAGGTGAAGGTTCCTGAGGTGAAGGTCTCTGAGGTGAAGGTCCTTGAGGTGAAGGTCCTTGAGGTGAAGGACTCTGAGGTGAAGTTCCTTGAGGTGAAGATCCTTGAGGTGAAGGTCCTTGAGGTGAAGGTCCTTAAGGTGAAGGTTCTTGAGGGGAAAGTTTCTGAGTTGAAGGTCCCTGAGGTGAAGGTCCTTGAGGTGAAGATCCTTGAGGTGAAGGTCCTTGAGGTTAAGGTCTTTGAGGTGAAGGTCCCTGAGGTGAAGGTCCCTGAGGTGAAGGTCCTTGAGGTGAAGGTCCTTGAGGTGAAGGTCCTTGAGGTGAAGGTCCTTGAGGTGAAGGTCCCTGAGGTGAAGGTCTCTGAGGTGAAGGTCCTTGAGGTTAAGGTCCTTGAGGTGAAGGTCTCTGAGGTGAAGGTCCTTGAGGTGAAGATCCCTGAGGTGAAGGTCCTTGAGGTGAAGGTCCTTGAGGTGAAGGTCCTTAAGGTGAAGGTTCTTGAGGTGAAAGTTTCTGAGGTGAAGGTCCCTGAGGTGAAGGTCCTTGAGGTGAAGATCCTTGAGGTGAAGGTCCTTGAGGTTAAGGTCTTTGAGGTGAAGGTCCTTGAGGTGAAGGTCCCTGAGGTGAAGGTCCCTGAGGTGAAGGTCCTTGAGGTGAAGGTCCTTGAGGTGAAGGTCCTTGAGGTGAAGGTCCTTGAGGTGAAGGTCCCTGAGGTGAAGGTCCCTGAGGTGAAGGTCCCTGAGGTGAACGTCCTTAAGGTGCAGCCTTGTAAAAGTCGGACCGAAACGTCGTCGTCAGCTGCTCCCTCCCATGCGCGGGTTATTCGTGCAGTAATAACAATAATTGTAATAAAAGTGAACCTCTACTGTTCCATTAGCTAAAAATATAACTGAGTTATTATTTGGTAAGTATAATATACATCATGTTTTAGCAATTATATATTAGCATTTCCGCTCAAAATACCGACAATTTACACAAAATCGCCTTAGCCAGGTTTCAACAGTTTTAACCTATATTCAGAGGGTATATTTCTAGCGAGTTCACACGACATTATACTCTCCATTGACTGTAATTTCCGGTTCCTACGATCACCTCACTCTTACACCTGCCTTCACAGTGATTCTTACACCTGCCTTCACAGGTCCTCACAGTGACTCTTACACCTGCCTTCACAGGTCCTCACAGTGACTCTTACACCTGCCTTCACAGGTCCTCACAGTGACTCTTACACCTGCCTTCACAGGTCCTCACAGTGACTCTTACACCTGCTTTCACAGGTCCTCACAGTGACTCTTACACCTGCCTTCACAGGTCCTCACAGTGACTCTTACACCTGCCTTCACAGGTCCTCACAGTGACTCTTACACCTGCCTTCACAGGTCCTCACAGTGACTCTTACACCTGCCTTCACAGGTCCTCACAGTGACTCTTACACCTGCATTCACAGGTCCTCACAGTGACTCTTACACCTGCCTTCACAGGTCCTCACAGTGACTCTTACACCTGCCTTCACAGGTCCTCACAGTGACTCTTACACCTGCCTTCACAGGTCCTCACAGTGACGTTTACACCTGCCTTCACAGGTCCTCAGTGACTGTTACACCTGCCTTCACAGGTCCTCACAGTGACTCTTACACCTGCCTTCAGCCACTCCTACACCTGCCCTTAAACTCACTCTTACAGCTGTTAGGTAAAATGACAAGTGCAACTATCGCGACATTTTATTGTGGCAACGTTTCGCTCTCCAGGAGATTTTCAAGCCGTTATAAACAATACATGGACACAGAGGGTACGTACAGGTAAGAAGTGAGGTGCAAAGTATGATCGTTGTAGGTAGTAGTAGTGTTTGTGGTAGTAGCAGTTGTACTTGTGGCGGCGGCGGCCGCCGCCGCTGCCTTCACAGTCACTCACATTCACACTCACACTCAGCTGTTTTCTAAGCCACCGTCACAGTCACTTTCACCGCTCTCACATTCTCAGTCATTCCCACAGTCACTTTCAGTCATTCCCACTCCCACAGTTAACATTTTCGATTGTTGCTCTGTTATTCCTTCCTAAGCCAAGCTTCTGCTGTGACCTGTTTCCCTTGACTATAATTCCTCCTCCTTCACCCCTCCTTGTCCTTCACCCCTCCTTCTCCAACACCACCTCCTCCTCCTCCTTCATCCTCTCCTCCTCCTCAGATATATCAGAATGTTGCAGTTATTAGCACATAGACAAGAAAGCTGCGTCTTGCTTCATCTTACTTTCTCCAGAGAAGATTCCTCTTGAGATATTTACCTTTTCCTGGAGAATGCTTCCAAGAATTCTATTTGGCCTTCAGAAGAGATCTTTGTCCAGAAGCTGACATACAAGTGCTAAACTCGTACGGGTCATACAGCGAATGGGAGGCATCCTGGTTACATCCAGGTATCGAATCAGGTAAGAAACAGAAATAATGGATTTAAGTTGCAGCGAGGAGGAGGCTGGAGGCAGTGGAGATGTCCTGTCTAAGGGCAATGTGTGGTGTAAATATTATGCAGAAAATTCGGAATGTGGAAATTAGGAGAAGGTGTGGAGTTACTAAAAGTATTTGTCAGAGGGCTGAAGAGGGGTTGTTGAGGTGGTTTGGTCATTTAGAGAGAATGGATCAAAGTAGAATGACTTGGAGAGCGTATAAATCTGTAGGGAAAGGAAGGCGGGGTAGGGGTCGTCCTAGAAAAGGTTGGAGGAAGGGGTAAAGGAGGTTTTGTGGGCGAGGGGCTTGGACTTCCAGCAAGCATGTGTGAGCGTGTTAGATAGGAGTGAATGGAGACGAATGGTTTTTGGGACATGACGATCTGTTGGAGTGTGAGCAGGGTAACATTGTGTGAAGGGATTCAGGGAAACCAGTTAATTGATTTAGTTGGACTTGAGTCCTGGAAATGGGAAGTACAATGCCTGCACTTTAAAGGAGGGGTCTGAGATAGTGACAGCTGGGAGGGACTTTTCTCAGCTGTAGTATCTGAGCTCCTCTGCAAAGACAGTGATTATGTATGAGTGTGGTGAAAGTGTTGAATGATGATGAAAGTTTTTTCTTTTTGGGGATTTTCTTTCTTTTTGGGTCACCCTGCCTCGGTGGGAGACGGCCGACTTGTTGAAAAAAAAAAAAAAAAAAAAATTTAGATTTATAAAGGACATAGGTAAGTACTGGTTTTCAGAGTTGTAGATGCGTGGAACAGTCTTCCGAGTAGGGTGATCGAGGCTAGGACCTTGGGTAGCTTTAAAAAGAGAATGTACAACTATATGAGTGGGAGGGGCTGGGTTTGATTGGTGTCGTGGGTACGGGAGTAAATTCTTGGGTAGTTTTGGGAAGGGGTGGTTTTGATAAGGACCTGCCTTGTATGGGCCAGTAGGCCTTCTGCAGTGTTCCTCCATTCTTATGTTGCTTGTGTATGCAGGAAGGCCATGATTACGCAGAACATTTCGGGCAAGCTTAAAGAGGAACCTTCCTTGAGGACCTTAGCCTCCAAGGTTTCTACTTTCCAGGAACATTTGTTGCCTGATTAATAAGTACCGTATTCTCCGGCATATAAGACGCGCCTTTTTCTCAGTCTTGGAAATCAACCTGCGCCTTATATGCTCGAGGTCAGAATCAAGGGTAGGCTTTATGTTACGCTTTAGCGTAAAGTAAGAGGGTAATTAGCTATTGAATATAATTACTGATTTACCGTTGATACTTGCCGTGCGCCTTATATGCCAGAAAATACGGTAATTTCATTTAGGTACAGGTACACACAAGAACAATTATCATACTAGTGTTAATTACTTAGGATACCCCCCCCAAAAAAAAAAAAAAAAAAAAAAAAGTCAAAGTAATTTATTTCCATTGGAATCCTTAATGGCGTCAATTTTAGCATGTTTTGTTGTTGAGGTTTGTTTCAACATTCACGGGAGTCGTCAGTGGTATTACATTAACCATGAACGTTATAATGAAGGCTCCTCTACTGTTCAGAGAAAACTATTCTCCCAGGCATCTTGCATTAATAGGTTAATGGACAAATGCCACTAATGTGACATTTTCTTGTGGCAACGTTTCGCTCTCCATGAGCCTTGTATACGGCTTGACAATGCTCCTGGAGAGCGACCCATATGAACCTTAAGGATTTAGCGCTTGGTTATGATTATAATAATACTGGAGAGGGCAAAAGCTATCACAATAAAATGTCACATTAGTTGTATTTGTGTCCATTTACCTAACCTATTAACTTAAGATGCCTGGGGAATACATTTCTCCAGACAGTAGCGGAGCCTTTTACCTAACATTCTGTTGGTAATTCCACCATTACTACTACGTTATTAGGAGCTTCAACGTCCAGCACTGTCCAGAGGCACTCAGCATTTACGACCTTCCACTTATCTAGGTACTCCCCGAGGCTCACCTCGTGATTTATCTTATCCAGTCTTAATTTTCTGGAGATCTCAATGAGTTGTGAGCCTCTGGGGACTACCATGTACTAGGACTTTCTCTCTTATTACGAAACTAAGTTATCGAGTCCTATTTGGATACCCAAGCACACAGCTACCTTCCTTCCTATGTGGCTGACTAGGTACCTACCTTCCTATGAGGCTGACTAGGTACCTACCTATGTGGCTGAGTAGGTATCTACCTTCCTATGGCTGACTAGGTACCTACCTTCCCATGTGATTGACTTCCTAGGTAGGAGAGTACAATCATGGACACACACACACACACACACACACACACACACAAACAGGTGTCTATCGACTAGTGCCTTTGACAACTAGTAACTGCTACATACAAGGTGACCCAAAAAGAAAAACGAAACTTTTTCTTTTTTAAATTTAGTAATTTATACAGCAGAAGGGGTTACTAGCCCCCTGCTTCCGGCATTTTAGTCGCCTCTTAAGACACGCATGGCTTACGGAGGAAGAATTCTCTTCCACTTCCCCATCATATACAGGGTAAGGCGGGGTAAAAGGCCCATGCGAGGTAAAAGTCAGTGGCGTCGTAAGGGAAGGACGGGGGGGAGGGGAACCGTCCCGGGTGACACCATCTAGGGGTGACACCACAGAGCCTCTAAAGGTGACACTAATGCACAAAACAGTGATGCACCAACATAAGAGAAGAATCCTTCGTTTCTATATAGCTTATTATATGATTACAAAGTACAAATAGTACATATAGTACAGAGTACATATAGGGAAAATCATTGATTTTGATGTGATGGATGATTTTGCAGGATTGAAAGCAAAGAAATGTAAGATCAGATTCACTGAGATGTTACCTGTGCTCAAGGTCAAATCGGAACTAGTGTTTCTCTGATATTGCAATGTTTTTCTTTATTTTTCAAGTTTTTTTTTTCATTGTTGAAGATGAATAAATGTAGGATCTGTTGCCTATTTGAGTATTTGAGTTTATGTTTCCTCAATATTACTACGATTATTTATTTTATCATTAATAAATAAAAGGACACAAATGCAAGTAATGAGATATTTTATTGTGGCAACGTTTCGCTCTCCAGGAGCTTTGTCAAGCCGTTACAAACAATACATGGACACACAGGGTATATATAGTTTCAGGGTGAGGTGTAATACTAGTGGTGGTAGAGGTAGTAGTGATATAAGTTGTAGTAGTAGTAGTAGTAGTAGTGATACAATAAGGTAGAACAATCAACTTGCACATGAGTAAAAGGTGATAAAAGCAATTACTTGGGTAGTATAAAAATAGGTTAGACAAATATTTCTGTTGGAGGTTGGAAAAGAGAAGACCTGCAGCAGTGTCCCACATCCGCGAAGTGCTTGTGTAGTAGGAGAGATTATGAGATGGTAGGGTTTACTGTTTTCAGGAGGATTCTTGCTAAGACTTCAGAGATGGTAAAGCTGCCTTTGTTTTGTTTAATTGTGTTAGAAACAGCGATAAGTGCTGAAGTCTTAGCAAGAATCCTGAAAACAGTAAACCCTACCATCATAATATATATATATATATATATATATATATATATATATATATATATATATATATATATATATATATATATATATATATATATATATATATATATATAAAAATTTTACGATTTTGAGGATTACTCATACATACACACAATCAAATGCCTTTGACAATCAGTAACTAACACAAGTCAAGCAACGAGCAAAGACATCTCAGATAAATTTAATATATATTACATGACGCCTTAGACCACTCAGCTACAGATGCCTCACAATGCTAAGAAGTCTGGTTACAAGCCATGTTTCTTCTTAGCACCGGGCACACTAGTGACCTCAGACATGGTTTCCAGCTATTTTATTCTCCTCTCTGTTTTGACCACACGAGCGATATTTTATCAATGTACCACGCAGAAACATGCGGAGGTACATATAGTGCTGAGTTTGGTCTCCATAGGTCATGGTCACCACTAGGAAACTGAACTTTACCCAGCACAACCACGACAACCAACTCCACCATCCCCAACCACGTACATAAAGTACCTGCCATCATGGACTTCGCACATAATCAACGCTCCACCTATCTTATCTCCCTCATATATTCTATCATCTGCAGACACGTGAACCCACAAGTAAATATATTCACGTCTTCCATACTGCCAGACATTTTTTTTCTATGTTAAACATGTTAAAACAACGTCAACGACACAGTAAACATGCAATTTTGCGTTCAGAAAGGGACCATGACACAAAATATTTACAAAAGCGATGTATGAAAATATTATTCCCTAAAATTTGGCTAGTAACAGATTCTAAATTATGCACTTCTACCTTACATTCAAATTATATATTTTTTTTTATGCATTCACGATGAAGGAGTTAAACCACGATCCTAACACACTTCCCTAATTACATAAATCTTACACAGAGCATTACTTTCCACGCATCGTAATCAATATCCATAACTCGTTCCGTATAATCAAATTTAAATAGGGGAAATATCCCCACCAGTTATGCCGAGAGAAATGCTGGATATTTAGTCAAGAGCCGTTCCAACCTTCCCACCACGTTAGGGTGGGACAAGCAGCTTCTTACAACAATAAGAAATTATAAACTTACCTTTACTTGGTGCTAGGCTGTCCGTGATGAGCTGCAACTTAACACTAACATCAGTTAGTGCAATAAGATCGCAGTAAACAGGTGATAACACAATATTCAAAATAACCAGTGAAAAAGTGAAATCCCAAGCGCTTTCGTGATTTGTCACATTATCAAGGAATACTGACTATTCCCTGATGCGAGAAATCACGAAAGCGCTTGAAGTTTCACTTGTTTTTTCACTGTGGTTATTTTGCACATCAGTAATTAGCTTTAATGAGAAGCGGTAACCCGTAGGGGCCATGCAGTGCCTAACAAAAGGGTAGAAATGTTATTACAAATTTGGTATTGATGCGAGGCTCTAGAGAGTTATACCGGAAGTGCGCCATGTGATCTATATCTCGGTGGTAGCGCTCAGGACCTAAATGAAAATGCCCGGGTTTAAAATCCGGGGCAATGACGAAATGTATGGTTAAGTCTCCTCACACCTACGGCCCCTGTTCACCTAGCAGTAAATAGGTACTTGGGTGTTGGTAGACTGTTGTGGTTGGCATCCTAAAGGTTAGGCAGTGTACAGTAGATGGGCAGAATTGCTAAATTTGGGGGGGGGGGGGGGTAAGAATACCCCATTTGTAAGGAAAATAAAAGATACGAAGAAAATGGGGTAATTTTGCATGGGGTAAAATTCAAACAGGAGCCTCGGTTAAATGAATTGTAACTACTCTACCTATACCTTCAGTATTTACCCCACAGTGGCCAAAATCTGGTTTATACTAATCAAGCCTACTTTATGTCAGGTTAGGTTTGTCAGGAAACAGGATTAGTGTTTCCTGACGCGGATCTTAGTCATGACCCGCAGCTTTTGGTCACCTGACCGAGGCCTTCCACTGGCTTACCCTCCACCCCTTTAAAAAATATGGTTATCATTACAAGCCTACTGACTGATATAATGCCGAATAAGTAAGTCATTTACAGTAAGTCACCTTAACTGACTTATTCCACCTTCACTGAGGCTTATCTGAGGAGTTCATTAAGAAATGCTTCCTTCTTACTCCTCCTCTTCATCTTCCTCTTCTTTAAGAATACTTGCTGTTTGCTTCCAGTTTCCTCTCGATGATTGCACGTTGGGAGGTGGAGAAAAATTGTTCCAGCCATGGTATTGTGATCTCGTTCTTTGACAACATGCAGGTATTGTATTCTGACAACATTCAGGTGATATATTCTACAACATGCAGGTATTGTATTCTTTGATAACATGCAGGTATTGTATTCTTTGATAACATGCAGGTATTGTATTCTTTGATAACATGCAGGTATTGTATTTTGTGATAACATGCAGGTATTGTATTCTTTGATAACATGCAGGAATTGTATTCTTTGATAACATGCAGGTATTGTATTCTTTGATAACATGCAGGAATTGTATTCTTTGATAACATGCAAGTATTGTATTCTTTGATAACATGCAGGTATTGTATTCTTTGATAACATGCAGGTATTGTATTCTTTGATAACATGCAGGAATTGTATTCTTTGATAACATGCAGGTATTGTATTCTTTGATAACATGCAGGTATTGTATTCTTTGATAACATGCATGTATTGTATTCTCTGATAACATGCAGGTATTGTATTCTTTGATAACATGCAGGTATTGTATTCTTTGATAACATGCAGGTATTGTATTCTTTGATAACGTGCAGGAATTGTATTCTTTGATAACATGCAGGTATTGTATTCTTTGATTACATGCACGTATTGTATTCTTTGATAACATGCAGGTATTGTATTCTTTGATAACATGCAGGTATTGTATTCTTTGATAATATGCAGGTATTGTATTCTTTGATAACATGCAGGTATTGTATTCTTTGATAACATGCAGGTATTGTATTCTTTGATAACATGCAGGTATTGTATTCTTTGATAACATGCAGGTATTGTATTCTTTGATAACATGCAGGTATTGTATTCTTTGATAACATGCAGGTATTGTATTCTTTGATAACATGCAGGTATTGTATTCTTTGATAACAAGAAGGTATTGTATTCTTTGATAATATGTAGGTATTGTACTATTTAATAACATGCAGGTGTTGTATCACCATCCTCTCATGTATAGAAAAACATTTTAATATAAACCCTTTGTCATGATATATACACGAAAATCTTAGTCGACTACGATTTAAAAAAAAATCCTATTGCACTCATGGTTTACGTAAATTTAAATAATGCTTTAGATAAAAAAAAAGGTCATTAACCACATGATAGTTTTTGTCAATACATGAACCATAATCATGGTATGTAAATTAAAATTTTTGGTTGACTAGGATTTAAAAAAAATCCTATTGCACTTATGCTTTAGGTAAATTTAAATAAGGTTTTGTGGGCGAGGGGCTTGGACTTCCAGCAAGCATGTGTGAGCGTGTTAGATAGGAGTGAATGGAGACGCATGGTTTTTGGGACATGACGATCTGTTGGAGTGTGAGCAGGGTAACATTTTGTGAAGGGATTCAGGGAAACCAGTTAATTGATTTAGTTGGACTTGAGTCCTGGAAATGGGAAGTACAATGGCTGCACTTTAAAGGAGGGGTCTGGGATAGTGACAGCTAGGAGGGACTATTCTCAGCTGTCGTATCTGAGCTCCTCTGCAAAGACAGTGATTATGTATGAGTGTAGTGAAAGTGTTGAATGATGATGAAAGTATTTTCTTTTTGGGGATTTTCTTTCTTTTTGGGTCACCCTGCCTCGGTGGGAGACGGCCGACTTGTTGAAAAAAAAAAAATAATAAAGGCAATTATTACCCTCATGGTAAGTTGTCTATACATTATCCATTATGATTTATTTCTCTGAGAATAGAGAGAATGAATATACATAGGTGCATACAAGAGTAAAATAGTAATCACAAAAGAAAGCCACTAAATACCGTATGTTTAAATACCGTGTCTAAACAATTTCTGAATAACAAATGTAAATTTTCAGTAATAAATTGGTGGAAAATTTTGAAAAGGGGTAAAATGGGTGGCCAATATGGTGATTGGTCTTTGAAATGAGCTGAGGTGGAATATTGCATTTAGAAGGAAGCACTAAATCCGTAGGGGTCATAGCCCCCTGGGGAGGGATGGAAGGCTTTGAGGTTTAAGCTATGGAAGATCAGGTCCAATTTCTTGGCTCAAGAGCCTCTCGCTGGAGTCAATGTTTGTAAATTAAGCTATTTACGTAGTGTTAGGCATAATGCTCATCTTGTCCTGAAGGATGCTTCTGCTGCTGGGGTGGAGGTGGGGGGGGGTGCCTTGCCAGGGCCGGCTGGAGACCCTGCTGGGGATCCTGCTGCAGACCCTGCTGGGGACCCTGTTCCAGACACTGCTGGGGATCATGCTGGGGATCCTGCTGGGGATCCTGCTGGGGACCCTGCTGGAGACCCTGCTGGGGACCCTGTTGGGGACCCTGCTGGGGATCCAGCTGCAGACCCTGCTGGGGACCCTGTTGCAGACACTGCTGGGGATCATGCTGGGGATCCTTCTGCAGACCCTGCTGGGGATCCTGCTGCAGACCCTGCTGGGGATCCTGCTGCAGACTCTGCTGGGGATCCTGCTGTAGACCCTGCTAGGGACCCTGCTGGGGTCCCTACTGGGGACCCTACTGCAGACACTGCTGGGGACCTAGCCTGCAAAAATGTATACAGTTACCTTCTCACGTATTTATATCCAAGAAATTCTATATAAAAAAATGTATAAACGGAAACGGTTGTATATCTCTCAAGTTAGGTCAGGTTTGTCAATTAACAGGATAAGTTGTATATGAATGGTATACAATATCAATGACCCGCAGCTGGAGCTTTTGGTCGTCTGACCGAGGCCTTCAGCTGGCTTACCGGTCTACTCCTTTAAAATTATAGTTATGATTACAACCATTAGATATATTGTAAATATCTATCAGTATATACACAAAGAGTATACTCTAATTTCTATTTTAAGGACTGAAATACCCTAGCCTGATTGAGAACATGAGAAATTAAGTCTTAATGACCCTCTTAGGTGCTAAACCAAACCATTAAATCCTCTTTTTAATTCAATTCCATTAAGTAGCAATAAAAAAATCATTTGGTTTAGGTACCTTTCACGCCTTCAACAGGCTATGTGGGTTTTATCAGCCCAGATTGCTATATAATTTTAAACTATAAAAAAATCGTAGTTTCATTAGTTTAAATCTCTTTAATTATATAATCATGGGGAGCGCTAAGCCCGTAGGATTATACAGCGCACGTGGGGGGGGGGGAGGATGGAAGGTTTTCACGCTTAATTCGGGGAACTGGAGCATAGATTAAATTCCCTAGATCAAGAGCCCCTCACCAAGGAACCTCCCTTGAGTAAATCTCTTTAAACATCGTATTTGTGTAAAAAAAATCGAAATCACTTGAAACAGCTTTTAACTGAATAGCGTGTTGATGATAATAGCGAAGAAAGGCGATTTCTGATTATTTTAACAATAAATCATTGCCCTAAATGACCCATATATTTTCATTCACAATCTTTTCGTCACCTGTCAAACAATTAAACTATTACCCCCTCGTTCACTAAGACTCACTCACCTCTTCCTGTGGATGTAGTGACACCTATCACCAAACTTGTTCCTCACGAATATGACTGGGAGTGCACGAAAGTACTTATGTACTGTTTATCACTTTCACCATAGTTAAATAGCACATCATTAAATATTTGTAGAATTTGCATGAATCCCCTCAAACTTCACGGTGCTGTAAGCGCCAGGCAAATGACCTGACCACCAGCCTAGCTTCGAAATTCTCATGGAACATAACCTGACCACCAGCCTAGCTTCGAAATTCTCATGGAACATAACCTGACCACCAGCCTAGCTTCGAAATTCTCATGGAACATATCAGTCAACCGCTCCGAAGCTTAGTGCATTTAGTTGCTTGGTTCGTCAGTACAGGCGAGTCACTACAGTTGCATTTAACATGCAAATCACTAGTCAAAAATACTTTAATTTTTATAACAGGAATTAAAGCCTCGTGGTACATACATCGAACGATTTATATCAATGATAGTATATATATTACTTACCAAACACGGGTTTAGTTAATAACAAAAAAACTGCAAATATAAACGTAACTATAAAATGTAAATAACTTGGGTAAGAAAGTTGAAGTGATATTCTCATTATTAGTTTGTTTAATTCAAGTGAATGTTCAATGAAGTTTGGATTCTGAACCCCGTAAGTGAATGTGTGCAGTAAGAGTTTTCTTAACATTTTTATTATGTTTGGCTTTCAACTATTTAGTGAATATACTTTCAAAATTTTATATATTCTCGGTGTATATACAACGAGGTTTACTATAAGATCTATTTTAAGGCTTAAATTTACTAGGGTGCACTGAGAGGTACCAGAGATATATCTCCCTCAGCGTATATATGCTGAAAATTTATTCCTTATTTTAGATATTAAAGTATTCTTGTCTGGTGGTGTGTGTAGCCTTAAGACCCTCTTGTAGTCGATAGGCTTTAAACCCCATCAGTTCAGTTTGGTTTCCTAAACCAGGAAACCAAACTGAACTAAGTTCTGAAATTATTTACTGACGAGTTCACAGAGAATTTCGAAGCCAAGGCCAGTCATCCTTCAATATTTGCCTGGTGCTTACACCACCATGAAGTTGAAGGCGCTCTTCATAGTGATGATAAGTGTGTGGCTAATGCTACAAATATTTAGCGTTATGAAATATATAGTGAAAGTGAGGTTCAATGTTCTCTCAAGCATATTCCCAAGGAATATATTAGTGATACGCATCACTACTTCAAGATGCCAAGTAAGTGTTAGTGAAAAGAGATATATACCATAATGATAATGGGATATAACACATGAAAAGATGAGGAATTATATACATGTGCAACACCTGGCCATCCTTATTTGAAGACGTTTCACCAATTATGTATCGAATTGATGAAGCCACTTGTTGGCGAAACGTCTTCAAATACAGAAAAGGAAGATTTTATTTTTGACGAGTGGGGAAAAGTATGTAAAGGGTATTAGTGATCTTTACAGCTTCTAAATACTTGATACCAAGCAACCTTTCTTATGCTAATGGAGTTTCTACTTGATACCAAACCTTTCTGTTTGTGGAGGTACCACTTGATACCAAACCTTTCTTATGCTAGTGGAGGTTACCACTTGATACCAAACCTTTATGCTAGTGGATATTACCACTTGATACCAAACCTTTATGCTAGTGGAGGTTACCACTTGATACCAAACCTTTCTTATGGTAGTTGAGGTACCACTTGATACCAAACCTTTCTTATGCTAGTGGAGGTACCACTTGATACCAAACCTTTCTTATGCTAGTGGAGGTACCACTTGATACCAAACCTTTCTTATTCTGGTGGAGGTACCACTTGATACCAAACCTTTCTTATGCTGGTGGAGGTACCACTTGATACCAAACCTTTCTTATGTTAGTGGAGGTACCACTTGATACCAAACCTTTCTTATGCTGGTGGAGGTACCACTTGATACCAAACCTTTCTTATGTTAGTGGAGGTACCACTTGATACCAAACCTTTCTTATTCTGGTGGAGGTACCACTTGATACCAAACCTTTCTTATTCTGGTGGAGGTACCACTTGATACCAAACCTTTCTTATGCTGGTGGAGGTACCACTTGATACCAAACCTTTCTTATGTTAGTGGAGGTACCACTAACCACCAGGTGGTTTTATCTTAATAAAACCACTTTGGGTGGTCAATGCCGTGGTTGATAAACCCAGGTTTAACCCACAAGATCAAATAAACCCTCGTTTAGGAAAATAAAATATATATTAACAGTACACATTATAATCACAGGGAGCGCTAAACCCGTATAAACAGTACACAAAACCTCAGTTTACACAAGTAAATCTTGTAGGTTTAGCGATTCTTTTTTATAATAATACGCATGTAAATTCTCACTAGGTAATTAAAATAAGGCAGAAGGAAAATTAACATATGACCAGTATTTGATTAACATGACAAAAATGAAATTAACATGACAAAAATGAAATTAACATGACAAAAATGAAATTAACATGACAAAAATGAAATTAACATGACAAAAATGAAATTAACATGACAAAAATGAAATTAACATGACAAAAATGAAATTAACATGACAAAAATGAAATTAACATGACAAAAATGAAATTAACATGACAAAAATGAAATTAACATGACAAAAATGAAATTAACATGACAAAAATGAAATTAACATGACAAAAATGAAATTAACATGACAAAAATGAAATTAACATGACAAAAATGAAATTAACATGACAAAAATGAAATTAACATGACAAAAATGAAATTAACATGACAAAAATGAAATTAACATGACAAAAATGAAATTAACATGACAAAAATGAAATTAACATGACAAAAATGAAATTAACATGACAAAAATGAAATTAACATGACAAAAATGAAATTAACATGACAAAAATGAAATTAACATGACAAAAATGAAATTAACATGACAAAAATGAAATTAACATGACAAAAATGAAATTAACATGACAAAAATGAAATTAACATGACAAAATGAAATTAACATGACAAAAATGAAATTAACATGACAAAAATGAAATTAACATGACAAAAATGAAATTAACATGACAAAAATAAATTAACATGACAAAAAAAAAAATGAAATTAACATGACAAAAATGAAATTAACATGACAAAAATGAAATTAACATGACAAAAATGAAATTAACATGACAAAAATGAAATTAACATGACAAAAATGAAATTAACATGACAAAAATGAAATTAACATGGCCAGTGTCCCTCATATTTTAACCACCTAGTAAGTTTATTCAGGTGGTTAAAATAAGGCATAAAGAAAATTGCTAGGCGAATAAAATAAGGCCGAAAAAATTCAACATGGCCAGCATCCAAGCAAGCAATTAAACACATTTTCCCAGTTTTCTCCTTAGTTCACACACTCCCAGCTTCACCAACAGATCCAGGCACACCTTAGGCCTACCTGAGCATAAAATAAACACCCCACATAACTTACGAACCGAGCAGCGCCGCAAAACATCAGCCACAGCATCACCCACCTCCCTCGTGGCCGCCATCTTTCCCGCGCTCTCTTAGTGACTAACTTCACATCCACATAATGTCGACATTAATATATATGGAGCTATTTTATACGCTATAAACACTTTATTTTACATTTATAAATTCAAATTAATTAATTTCAGTGAAGCAGTAGCCTGTGTAATAATATACTCTTTATAATCCACCTATTTACTCTTGGTGATCCACCAGCTATGTACTCTTGGTGATCCACCAGCTATGTATTCCTGGTGATCCACCTGCTATGTACTCTTGGTGATCCACCTGCTATGTATTCCTGGTGATCCACCTGCTATGTACTCTTGGTGATCCACCTGCTATGTACTCTTGGTGATCCACCAGCTATGTATTCCTGGTGATCCACCTGCTATGTACTCTTGGTGATCCACCTGCTATGTATTCCTGGTGATCCACCTGCTATGTACTCTTGGTGATCCACCTGCTATGTACTCTTGGTGATCCACCTGCTATGTATTCCTGGTGATCCACCTGCTATGTATTCCTGGTGATCCACCTGCTATGTACTCTTGGTGATCCACCTGCTATGTATTCCTGGTGATCCACCTACTATGTACTCTTGGTAATCCACCTTCTATGTATTCCTGGTGATCCACCTGCTATGTACTCTTGGTGATCCACCTGCTATGTACTCTTGGTGATCCACCTGCTATGTATTCCTGGTGATCCACCTGCTATGTATTCCTGGTGATCCACCTGCTATGTACTCTTGGTGATCCACCTGCTATGTATTCCTGGTGATCCACCTACTATGTACTCTTGGTGATCCACCTTCTATGTATTCCTGGTGATCCACCTACTATGTACTCTTGGTGATCCACCTTCTATGTATTCCTGGTGATCCACCTGCTATGTACTCTTGGTGATCCCCCTGCTATGTATTCCTGGTGATCCACCTACTATGTACTCTTGGTGATCCACCTTCTATGTATTCCTGGTGATCCACCTGCTATGTACTCTTGGTGATCCACCTGCTATGTACTCTTGGTGATCCACCTGCTATGTACTCTTGGTGATCCACCTTCTATGTATTCCTGGTGATCCACCTGCTATGTATTCCTGGTGATCCACCTGCTATGTACTCTTGGTGATCCACCTGCTATGTATTCCTGGTGATCCACCTGCTATGTACTCTTGGTGATCCACCTGCTATGTATTCCTGGTGATCCACCTGCTATGTACTCTTGGTGATCCACCTCATTAAAAAAAACAATCCCAAACATTTACAATTTGCATATGGTATCAATATTTATCTAAAAAAAAAAATACAAGACATATGTTTATTTCAGGTGTTTGGTTTTTCTTATGTATTGAAAAGAAACACGTGAGCAAACACTAAGACGTGTTAGAAAACGCTTCGGTCGGTTGGTAGCGCACTCAGTTCACACACTGAGTGTCCGTGGTTCGATCCCCGGCACGGGTGAACATTGAGGCGTGTTCAATTAAGACACCTGCTGTGCATGTTCACCTAGCATTAAGTAGGTACCTGGGTGTTAGCCACCTTACACTTGTTGTCAATGTTCACTTAGCAGTAAGTAGGTACCTGGGTGTTAGCCACCTTACACCTGCTGTCCCTGTTCACCTAGCAGTAAGTAGGTACCTGAGTGTTAGCCACCTTACACCTGCTGCCACTGTTCACCTAGCAGCAAGTAGGTACCTGGGTGTTATGTGGCTGGTGTGGGTGGCATCCTGGGGACAATATTAACCTAAGTTGCGGGGAAATGCTCTACATAACCATGGACTTTCTATATAGTATGTCATTGGTGTCAACTATGGTCTGTGTAAGTTGTATCATGTACTTGCAGAAATAAACATTACTATTATTATTATTATTATTATTATTATTATTATTTCTAACATACAGAGATGGATAAGTAAGACACATATGCAACAGTTAGGTATCTTTATTCCGAAACGTTTCGCCTACACAGTAGGCTTCTTCAGTCGAGTACAGAGGCAGCAATAGCAGTATAGATGTTAAGATGTCATCAGTCCATCATTCTTGAAGACGTAGTTTTGAGGTGGTCAGTCCCTCAGCCTGGAGAAGAGTTTGGTTCACCTTGTTGGTATTGTATACCTTTATCATCACAGAAGAGATTAAAAAGATGTATGGATCTGAACGTGAGGGAGACGGTAGTGACCTACTTGTGGTTTGCTGTTCACATGAGTGAAAGTTACTTCTCGCCTTAATTTAAAATTTCGCTCATTTTTTTACCTTAAAATTTAGAGAGGAATTTTTATTTCAAATTGTGGGAGTTTTTAGTTTAATATCTTTATTATGCATCCCATTCCCATCCTGTGGGTGGAGGTTGAAAGATTACAGAGGTACATAATGGGTCCAGGGACTGTACCTCATCATTACAGAGGTACATAATGGGTCCAGGGACTGTACATCAACATTACAGAGGTATATAATGGGTCCAGTGACTGTACCTCAACATTACAGAGGTATATAATGGGTCCAGGGACTATACCTCAACATTACAGAGGTACATAATGGGTCCAGCAACTGTACCTCAACATTACACAGGTACATAATGGGTCCAGGGACTGTACCTCAACATTACAGAGGTACATAATGGGTCCAGGGACTGTACCTCAACATTACAGAGGTACATAATGGGTCCAGCAACTGTACCTCAACATTACACAGGTACATAATGGGTCCAGCAACTGTACCTCAACATTACACAGGTACATAATGGGTCCAGGGACTGTACCTCAACATTAGTGGCACATAATGGGTCCAGTTACTGGGCAGCAAAGTTCTGATAACTGAACAAGTTATGGTGGTAATGAACTATTATATACATGTTTATATCTGGTCACAATGCAGACATGAATCAGGTCACACACACATATTGTGGAAGTTGGTGTATTTCTTCGTGATATATCACTAAATCTGTTATTTATATAAGTGGCTTAGTTGATGGATGGTTGACTGGATGGATGGTTTCGGGTTGTGCTCCCAAAACAATTATACATTTCCTGCATTTATTTTTTGATTGGGAATAATCTATATATGGGTTGGGTTAATTTTGGTTTGCTTTGGTGGACTTGACTTTGGTTAATCATCACCTAGGTGTAGTTGGTGCAGTCTCAGGCCAAAGAAATTATATCCTTTAAAGTAAAATCCTTCTTTTTTTACACTGAGAGAGATGAACTCTTGCTAAGTTAGGTTAGGTAAGATTCATCAGGAAACAGGACAATTGTTTCTTGACGTGGGTCATAGTTATATGATGACCAAAAGCTCCAGAGTTTACCTGGAGAGAGTTCCAGGGGTCAACGCCCCTGCGGCCCGGTCTGTGACCAGGCCTCATGTTGGATCAGAGCCTGATCAACCAGGCTGTTACTGCTGGCCGCACGCAGTCCAACGTACGAACCACAGCCTGGCTGGTCAGGCACCGACTTTAGGTGCCTGTCCAGTGCCTGCTTGAAGACAGCCAGGGGTCTATTGGTAATCCCCCTTATGTATGCTGGGAGGCAGTTGAACAGTCTTGGGCTCCTGACACTTATTGTGTTGTCTCTCAATGTGCTAGTGGCACCCCTGCTTTTCATTGGGGGATGTTACATCGTCTGTCGAGTCTTTTGCTTTCGTAGGGAGTGACACTCGTGTGCAAATTTGGTACTAATCCCTCTAGGATTTTCCAAGTGTATATAATAATGTATCTTTCCCGCCTGCATTCCAGGGAGTACAGGTTTAGGAACTTCAAGCGTTCCCAGTAATTGAGGTGGTTTATTGCAGTTATGCGTGCTGTGAAGGTTCTCTGTACATTTTCTAGGTCAGCAATTTCACCTGCCTTGAAAGGTGCAGTTAGTGTGCAGCAATATTCCAGCCTAGATAGAACAAGCGACCTGAAAAGTGTCAACATGGGCTTGGCATCCCTGGTTTTGAAGGTTCTCATTATCCATCCTGTCATTTTTTTGGCAGATGCGATTGCTACAGTGTTATGGTCCTTGAAGGTGAGATCATCTGTCATGATCACTCCCAGGTCTTTGACATTAGTTTTTCGCTCTATTGTGTGGTTGGAATTTGTTTTATACTCCGATGAGATTTTAATTTCCTCACGTTTTCCATATCGGAGTAATTGAAATTTCTCATCATTGAACTTCATATTGTTTTCTGCAGCCCATTTAAAGATTTGGTTGATGTCTGCTTGGAGTCTTGCAAAATTTAGCTGAAAAAACGGTTCTAAACTTGAAAAGTACAATACTCAGGGCGTACAAAACTCGGGGTTCCACTGTATGTCGTGCCGAATAGGTAAAATTGGTCAATTAGCAAGAACTCATCTAAACTTCAGTCCTTTCTAAAATTTTCTCATACGTTTAAATATATATTTTTTCATTTATGTTAATGTAAAAATTAATAATTTTGTACTAAAAGAACCTTAGAAAACTTACCTAACCTTATAATAATAAGTGCAATTTAATTTAACCTAATCCAACTAAATATATTTTAGATAAGTTTACAATAATTTAATAATAAACAAAGACAACGAAATATATTTTTTTCGTTAGGTTCAGAATGATTTTTGCAAAATTACTGTATACACAAATTTTCACTTGCCTTATTCAGCAAGAAGAGCGGTGCTATTTAAGCCAAAATTGCAAGTTTTACCTATTCGGCATGAAATATATGCAGTAGAATATCATTTAAGATGCGATCTTCTATAACATTTTCGGTATAAGGCTATTGCAAAATTGCAACATATTTTCGATCACTCCATGAAATTTGTCTATGATAGTACAACTTCAGGGTAAAAATTTTTTTTTGAGCACTGCGATACTGAACTACAAGAACAATTCCCTTCGTCTAGTGGCCTCATGGGCAACCTGCCTGTGTCAGGCCATTATCTTTGCATCCCTTTACACTCTGTTCAGAATCAACAAACACCAACATCTACAATTTATGGAAAGAAATATTATTTATGTAACATTTATAGCCATAAAAATGCATTAATCATAATACATCTCCACAACCAACTATAATTGCATTATCATCCTTATTTGTTTACAATTTGGAGACCAAAAAAGTTGTTTGCAGTTTTTTGAGGTCCACAGAACATAACCCTATTTTTCATGTATGTTTTTCAGTTTTATTTAGACGAATTTTGTCTTAGACGCTATTTTTGATGTACATATAACCTGCAATTCATATGTCTAGAGTTTCATGTATTCAAGTTTGTAAATGTGTTCACTGTTATTGGCAGGGTGTTCCTCAGCAGGGTCCTTGGCAAGGACCCCGGCAGGGCCTGATGAGGCTACACTCCAGCTTCGTCATCTTTCAGTACAAGGTGAGAATAGTGTCAAACATTTTTTCTATATAATTTAATTTATAAACCCTGGTAAAGTGCTCTTTATCCAAGAAGTTGGGACACCCCTTCCTCAGATCAAACCCAGTCCCATACCCCAGGATGCCACCTACAACAGCTGGCTGTCACCTAGGTACCTACGTACTGCTAGGTGAACAGGTACACCAGGTGTAAGGAATCTTGCACATATGACTTATTAGTGCCTGGGTATCAAACCCGGGAAATTTCATTTGTATCCTGAGATAGAGACTACATGACACACCTCTGATATCACTTATCAATATCCTCTAATCAGTATCATTGGATCCGTATCCCTCTGATCAGTTCAATGCTTTTTAAATATGGATATTTCTAACCTAGGCGATGTATGATCCCTAAGGGTTTACCGCTTCCGAGACAATCTAATAATTACTAACTGATGTCTTCTTGTACCTGTACAGGTAAGTGATGAGTTGCGGCTCATCTGTGAGATCCTGACAGAACCTTAAGGTGAGTTGTTGCTTCCTTTATGCTCTTAGAAGCTGTTGTAAAAACTGTTTCTTTATTCTGCTGCTGTTGTTACTGCTACTGTTGCTGTTGTTACTGCTACTGTTGCTGTTGTTACTGCTACTGTTGCTGTTGTTACTGCTACTGTTGCTGTTGTTACTGCTACTGTTGCTGTTGTTACTGCTACTGTTGCTGTTGTTACTGCTACTGTTGCTGTTGTTACTGCTGTTGTTGCTGTTGTTACTGCTACTGTTGCTGTTGTTACTGCTACTGTTGCTGTTGTTACTGCTACTGTTGCTGTTGTTACTGCTACTGTTGCTGTTGTTACTGCTACTGCTGCTGTTGTTACTGCTACTGTTACTGTTGTTACTGCTACTGTTGCTGTTGTTACTGCTACTGTTGCTGTTGTTACTGCTACTGTTGCTGTTGTTACTGCTACTGTTGCTGTTGTTACTGCTACTGTTGCTGTTGTTACTGCTACTGTTGATGTTGTTACTGCTACTGTTGCTGTTGTTACTGCTACTGTTGCTGTTGTTACTGCTACTGTTGCTGTTGTTACTGCTACTGTTGCTGTTGTTACTGCTGCTGTTCTTCCTTCTGTTGCTGCTGTTGCTCCTGCTGCCGTTCCTGCATTTATATTCCACCACACAGGGTGGATTACTTGTATTCCACCACACAGGATGGATTACTTGTATTCCACCACACAGGAAGGATTACTTGTATTCCACCACACAGGGGGATTACTTGTATTCCACCACACAGGATGGATTTCTTAAACTGCTACAGTAAATGTGAAGGGTTGAGAAAACAAACGGATCAGTGAGTGAGTAATGGTGGGGAGGAGTGAGTAATGGTGGGGAGGAGTGAGTAATGGTGGGGAGGAGTGAGTAATGGTGGGGAGGAGTTAAGTAATGGTTAAGGGGGAGTGAGTTATGGTGGGGAGGAGTGAGGTAATGGTAGGGAGGAGTGAGTAATGGTAGGGAGGAGTGAGTAATGGTGGGGAGGAGTGAGTAATGGTGGGGAGGAGTGAGTAATGGTGGGGAGGAGTGAGTAATGGTGGGGAGGAGTGAGTAATGGTGGGGAGGAGTGAGTAATGGTGGGGAGGAGTGAGTAATGGTGGGGAGGAGTGAGTAATGGTGGGGAGGAGTGAGTAATGGTGGGGAGGAGTGAGTAATGGTGGGGAGGAGTGAGTAATGGTGGGGAGGAGTGAGTAATGGTGGGGAAGGGTGTAAGGAAGTCACCGGAAGCGGTGAGGAAACGGTACGAATATATTATCCGCCTTGGGTGGTACATTCCTTGAGGGACCACCAACACTCCCACTGCTCCAGTGAAAGTCCCTTCTCTGTGCCTTACTTACTCGTTGGTGCAGTGGAGGTGTCGCTTCACGTGGAGGCCTCTCTACCTCACGTGGAGGCCTCTCTACCTCACGTGGAGGCCTCTCTACCTCACGTGGAGGCCTCTCTACCTCACGTGGAGGCCTCTCTACCTCACATGGAGGCCTCTCTTTACCTCACGTGGAGGCCTCTTTATCTCACGTGGAGGCCTCTCTTTATCTCACGTGGAGGCCTCTCTACCTCACGTGGAGGCCTCTCTACCTCACGTGGAGGCCTCTCCATATCTCACATGGAGGCCTCTCCAAGAAAACATAAACCAAATCTTTAAATGGGCTGCAGAAAACAATATGAAGTTCAATGATGAGAAATTTCAATTACTCAGATATGGAAAACGTGAGGAAATTAAAATCTCATCGGAGTATAAAACAAATTCCAACCACACAATAGAGCGAAAAACTAACGTCAAAGACCTGGGAGTGATCATGACTGAGGATCTTACCTTCAAGGACCGTAACACTGTAGCAATCACATCTGCCAGAAAAATAACAGGATGGATAATGAGAACCTTCAAAACCAGGGATGCCAAGCCCATGTTGACACTATTCAGGTCGCTTGTTCTATCTAGGCTGGAATATTGCTGCACACTAACTGCACCTTTCAAGGCAGGTGAAATTGCTGACCTAGAAAATGTGCAGAGAACCTTCACGGCACGCATAACTGCAATAAACCACCTCAATTACTGGGAACGCTTGAAGTTCCTAAACCTGTACTCCCTGGAACGCAGGCGGGAGAGATACATTATTACATACACTTGGGAAATCCTATAGGGATTAGTACCAAACTTGCACACGAGCGTCACTCCCTACGAAAGCAAAAGACTCGGCAGACGATGTAACATCCCTCCAATGAAAAGCAGGGGTGCCACTAGCACGTTGAGAGACAACACAATAAGTGTCAGGGGCCCAAGACTGTTCAACTGCCTCCCAGAATACATACGGGGGATTACCAATAGACCCCTGGCTGTCTTCAAGCAGGCACTGGACAAGCACCTAAAGTCGGTGCCTGACCAGCCAGGCTGTGGTTCGTACGTTGGACTGCGTGCGGCCAGCAGTAACAGCCTGGTTGATCAGGCTCTGATCCAACATGAGGCCTGGTCACAGACCGGGCCGCAGGGGCGTTGACCCCTGTAACTCTCTCCAGGTAAACTCCAGGTATACCTATATCTCACATGGAGGCTTCTCTACCTCACATGGAGGCTTCTCTACCTCACATGGAGGCCTCTCTACCTCACATGGAGGCCTCTCTATACCTTACATGGAGACCTTTCTATACCTCACATGGAGGCTTCTCTACCTCACATGAAGGCTTCTCTACCTCACATGGAGGCTTCTCTACCTCACATGGAGGCTTCTCTATACCTCACATGGAGATAAGTCAATGACGTATTTCCACTGGGGTTTAAATAATAAGATATTACAAAGGCCCCAGTGAATGTAAGTCACTGTGACTGTGTCATCCTGGTGGCTAATTTATACTGTGTGACAATTGTACTTATGTCTACCTCTACCTAAATATACTTATTAAGGTGTACCTACCTCCCAGTTCATCGTTATGTACCTGCCTCCTAGTTCATCGTTATGTACCTGCCTCCTAGTTCTTCGTTATGTACCTGCCTCCTAGTTCATCGTTATGTACCTGCCTCCTAGTTCATCGTTATGTACCTACCTCCCAGTTCATCGTTATGTACCTGCCTCCTAGTTCATCGTTATGTACCTGCCTCCCAGTTCATCGTTATGTACCTGCCTCCCAGTTCATCGTTATGTACCTGCCTCCCAGTTCATCGTTATGTACCTGCCTCCTAGTTCATCGTTATGTACCTGCCTCCTAGTTCATCGTTATGTACCTGCCTCCTAGTTCATCGTTATGTACCTGCCTCCTAGTTCTTCGTTATGTACCTGCCTCCTAGTTCATCGTTATGTACCTGCCTTCTAGTTCTTCGTTATGTACCTGCCTCCTAGTTCATCGTTATGTACCTACCTCCCAGTTCATCGTTATGTACCTGCCTCCTAGTTCATCGTTATATACCTGCCTCCTAGTTCATCGTTATGTACTTGCCTCCTAGTTCATTGTTATGTACCTGCCTCCTAGTTCATCGTTATGTACCTGCCTCCTAGTTCATCGTTATGTACCTGCCTCCTAGTTCATCGTTTTGTACCTGCCTCCTAGTTCATCGTTATGTACCTGCCTCCTAGTTCATCGTTATGTACCTGCCTCCCAGTTAATCGTTATGTACCTGCCTCCCAGTTCATCGTTATGCACCTGCCTCCTAGTTCATCGTTATGTACCTGCCTCCTAGTTCTTCGTTATGTACCTGCTTTATAGTTCATCGTTATGTACCTGCCTCCCAGTTCATCGTTATGTACCTTCCTCCCAGTTCTTCGTTATGTACCTGCCTACCAGTTCATCGTTATGCACCTGCCTCCTAGTTCATCGTTATGTACCTGCCTCCTAGTTCTTCGTTATGTACCTGCTTTATAGTTCATCGTTATGTACCTGCCTCCCAGTTCATCGGTATGTACCTTCCTCCCAGTTCTTCGTTATGTACCTGCCTCCCAGTTCATCGTTATGTACCTGCCACCCAGTTCATCGTTATGTACCTGCCTCCCAGTTCATCGTTATGTACCTGCCTCACAGTTCTTCGTTATGTACCTTTTTCCTAGTTCTTTGTTACGTACCTGCCTCCCAGTTCTTCGTTATGTACCTGTGTCCCAGTTCTTCGTTATGTACCTTCCTCCCAGTTCTTCGTTATGTACCTTCCTCCCAGTTCTTCGTTACGTACCTGCCTCCCAGTTCTTCGTTATGTACCTTCCTCCCAGTTCTTCGTTATGTACCTGCCTCCTAGTTCTTCGTTATGTACCTTCCTCCCAGTTCTTCGTTATGTACCTGCCTCCTAGTTCTTCGTTATGTACCTGCCTCCCAGTTCTTCGTTATGTACCTTCATCCCAGTTCTTCGTTATGTACCTTCCTCCCAGTTCTTCGTTATGTACCTGCCTCCTAGTTCTTCGTTATGTACCTTCCTCCCAGTTCTTCGTTATGTACCTGCCTCCTAGTTCTTCGTTATGTACCTTCCTCCCAGTTCTTCGTTATGTACCTTCCTCCCAGTTCTTCGTTATGTACCTGCCTCTAAGATTTGATAAAGCTCATAGAACAGGGAGAGAGAGGACATAGTAGCGATCAGTGAAGAGGCGGGGCCAGGAGCTATGACTCGTCCCCTGCAACCACAATTAGGTGAGCAATTAGGTGACCACAGACACACACACACACACACACACACACACACACACACACACACACATACACACACACACACAGCAGTCGAGGATCAGGCAGGACTACAAAGAGACCTGGACAGGCTACAAGCCTGGTCCAGTAACTGGCTCCTTGAATTTAACCCTGCCAAATGTAATGACTTGACCCCTGCAACCACATACAGGTAAATACACAGAGTGCTACGTGCATGCACATCAATATTACCAAATTACGCTAAATAAATAACTAACTACAGGACAATCTAATTAGCTTAGATTATTTGAGGCTACGTTAGATTAGGGTTGACAAAATACCCTGGCTAGAACAACAGACATTAAAGCCACAACGTATGAGTTCTTCCTCAAACATAAGCCAGTGAGAACCTCACTTAACCTTGTTAGTTCTGACATAGTCGAGGTTCTGGACAGACATAACTGTTCTGTATAGTTTCGTCTTTAAATTAGGGATTAATTACCCATTGGATTTTGTTTGGTTAGGGTAGGTAGGTAGGTTAGGGTAGGTAGGTAGGTTAGGGTAGGTAGGTTAGGTATGTAGGTTAGGGTAGGTGGGCTAGGGTACGAAGCTAGCCTTAGTATAGTGCATGCTACGTTAAGCAAGACTACGTTAGCGAGGCTACGTTAAGCAAGGATATGTTAGCGAGGCTATGTTAAGCGAGGCTACGTTAGCGAGGCTATGTTAAGCGAGGCTATGTTAGCGAGGCTATGTTAAGCGAGGCTTCGTTAGCGAGGCTATGTTAAGCGAGGCTACGTTAGCGAGGCTATGTTAAGCGAGGATATGTTAGCGAGGCTATGTTAAGCGAGGCTACGTTAGCGAGGATATGTTAAGCGAGGATATGTTAGCGAGGCTATGTTAAGCGAGGCTACGTTAGCGAGGCTATATTAAGCGAGGATATGTTAGCGAGACTATGTTAAGCGAGGCTACGTTAGCGAGGCTATGTTAAGCGAGGCTACGTTAGCGAGGCTATGTTAAGCGAGGATATGTTAGCGAGACTATGTTAAGCGAGGCTATGTTAGCGAGACTGTTAAGCGAGACTACGTTAGCGAGGCAATGTTAAGCAAGTCTACGTTAGCGAGACTATGTTAAGCGAGACTACGTTAGCGAGGCTATGTTAAGCAAGTCTACGTTAGACTGGCTATGTTAAGCGAGGCTACGTTAATGAGACTATGTTAAGCAAGGCTACGTTAACAAGGCTACGTAAGCGAGGCTATATTAAGCGAGGATACGTTAGCGAGACTATGTTAAGCAATCTACGTAAGCGAGGCTACGTTAATTGAGATTACATTAAGCGAGGCTACGTTAAGCGAGGCTACGTTAAGCGAGGCTACGTTAAGCGAGGCTACGTTAAGCGAGGCTACGTTAGGTGAGGCTACAATACCACCAATAACCATAAATCTTAACTGCTAAGGCTTTTAACAATAAAAAAAACAATAACTTTCACATTTTAACAATTGAAAATCACGTTTTCGTTTGTGATTCTCATTTTTTTTTTTACTATAGTTACCCCTGAAACATCCTTATTTTTTTCGGAAAAAATAAAAACACAATGATTATAATCATAACTATAATTTTTAAAGGGGTGGAGGGGTAAGCCAGTGGAAGGCCTCGGTCAGATGACCAAAAGCTCCAGCTGTGGGTCATCATATGACTAAGACCCGCGTCAAGAAACACTTGTTTCCTGACAAACATTACCTAACCTAACCTAATAACTATGATAAATAATGTTCACGTCTGGAAACCATGATTCGTTGTTTATTAATTTTAAACGATGATCATAAAGGTTTTTTTTTTTACAAAAGTGTGGCTTGTTTTGACTGGTGTTACAATCTTGAAGAAAATTTAAATATAATTGGGAAGAATAGATGGAAGAGGCTTACATTTTTCTATACTGGGGACTTTGAGGGGCTAGGAGACCTGTTGCTGTATGACCCTTGTAGGTTTAGAGCTTCTTTTTGATTATTATAATAATAATAGAAGACCTGTTTTGAAGCAGCCTCGCCATTGTGAGCCACACGGTGGCTTCATCAGTCCAACACAAAAAATAATAATGAAGACCAGAAGAAAAACTGAGGTAATCAGTCCCTCAGCCTGGAGTGAATTAGAGGCTTGAATACTGCACTGACTACATCGACTCCAGGCTCAGGGACTGATTACCTCAATATCCTGATCTTCACTATTCTTTGTATTGGACTGAGGAAGCCACTGTGTGGCGAAACGTTTCCCCAATAAAGATACCCAAGTGTTTTTCCTGGTATACTGAGCAACGTCCGTCTTCAAGACTTACCAAGACATCTCTCAAGTACCTAAACACATTCACATTCTCTTCAGTCTTCACTATCCCCTTCAGTCATTCATTCCCTTCAGTCTTCACTATTCATTTCAGTCTTCACTATTCCCTTCAGTCATTCATTCCCTTCAGTCTTCACTATTCCCTTCATACATTACTTTCATTTATTGTCTCCACATTTCTCTTCCTACCAACTTGCATATTCTTCACACATTTACAATTATTCAAGCAAGAACAAAGGCACAATACCGTGACTGCAACAATACACTAATAACCAATACCGTGACTGCAACAATACACTAATAACCCTCACATAGAAGAGAGGAACTTACCACTACGTTTCCATCCAACTTGGCCCATTAACCAGTAATTTGTTAATGGTCTAAGTCCGACCGAAACGTCGTCACAAGTTTCAGTGTCCTATTTGCGGATTATTTGTGCATTAATCCACCAATTTCTGAAGTTTTTCATTCCAGAATTTCAGAAATATATTGTCATCCTGAAACAGCTATCGTAACTGTTAAATTGTATCAACATCGTAATAGTGTACCTGGGAAAATCCACTGTTTGGAGAGGATTCTTTACACGATGTTTCGGTCCTTCCAGGACCATTGTCAAGTGATTACATAATAATGGTCTAGCAGAAACTGAAACGTCTAAATTCCAATGTTTCATTTGCAAATTGTGGGTGAATGGTGAAATATTAGGTTTATTATCTGTCAAGACCCTACCATTCTGCAACATTAACATACACTTATCTGTCAAGCCAACACCTCTCCAACACTACAACACTCACTTGTCAAGCCAACACCTCTCTCCAACACTACAACAGTCACTTGTCAAGCCAACAACTCTCTCCAACACTACAACAGTCACTTGTCAAGCCAACACCTCTCTCCAACACTACAACAGTCACTTGTCAAGCCAACACCTCTCTCCAACACTACAACAGTAACTTCTAACAAGCCAACACCTCTCTCCAACAGTCACTTGTCAAGCCAACACCTCTCTCCAACAGTCACTACCCCCACATCACCACTTATAAACACCTATAATAACCACGGTGACATCACACAAGCTCGTCAAAGAACAAGTCTTGATGTTAGCTGTTTCAACACACTGGCTGAGTCTCGCTCCTCTTACACTAACTCTTCGCTGCTACTTTAAGACGTCAGATAACTTCTAAACACACTCAGCTCTAAAAATAAGCCACAGGGCGGGTGGGATTTGAACTAATGGACAGTGAGTCTTAAATCTCACAGGCCAGTGCGTTCTGTGGCTTGGTTGAAATTGTAATAATAATAATAATAATAATAATAATAATAATAATAATAATAATAATAATTCTACAAGTACATGATACAACTTATACAGACCATAGATGACATCAGTGACATACAATATAGAGAGCCCTTGTTATGCTGAGCATTTCCCGCAACTTTGGTTAGTTTTGTCCCCAGGATGCCACCCACACCAGTCCACTAACACTCAGGTACCCACTTACTACTAGGTGAACAGGAACAGCAGGTGTAGGATGACTAACACCCAGGTACCTACTTACTGCTAGGTGAACATGGACAGCAGATGTCTTAAAGAAAACACATCCTAATGTTTCCACCCCTACCGGGGATCAAACCATGGACCTCAGCGTGTGAGCTGAGTGCGCTACCAACCCAGCTACGATACAACCTTATCAAGGTATCGTCAGTACACTCACCTCTCTTAAAGCTCATCCATACAGTGATTTTTGACCGGAAGTGCAGTTGAAAAAGACATCAAAAATAAATAGTAAGTTAAAAGGCCTTCATAGTTTATGCTATTTATTTTTTTGTGTGTACTTTTTCAATAGCATTTGCAAAAAAAAAATGCAAATTAAATTTTGCATTTTTTACATATACAAAGTATGAAGCATCTCTATTGTTTATACATATATACAGGCATGGGTATATATGTGTGTATATAGATATATATATACAGGCATGGGTATATCTGTGTGTATATAGATACATATATACAGGCATGGGTATATGTGTGTGTATATAGATACATATATACAGGGATGGGTATATCTGTGTGTATATAGATACATATATACAGGCATGGGTATATATGTGTGTATATATATACATATATACAGGGATGGGTATACCTGTGTGTATATATGAACGTAAACATTGGAACATGTACATTTGAACGTAGGCTGATTTGGCAGTGATTATTATTATTATAGTCTTAATTTTTGAAGGTGTGAAGGGGTAAGCCAGTGGAAGGCCTCGGTCAGATGACCAAAACCTCCAGCTGTGGGTCATCATATGACTAAGACCAGCGTCAGGAAACACTTCCTGTTTCCTGACGAACCTTAACCAAAACTGAATTGGCTGTGTCTGACAAGTCTTATTAGTGGCTGACAAGTCTTATTAGTGGCTGACAAGTCTTATTAGTGGCTGACAAGTCTTATTAGTGGGTGGCAAGTCTTATTAGTGGGTGGCAAGTCTTATTAGTGGGTGGCAAGTCTTATTAGTGGGTGGCAAGTCTTATTAGTGGGTGGCAAGTCTTATTAGTGGGTGGCAAGTCTTATTAGTGGCTGACAAGTCTTATTAGTGGGTGGCAAGTCTTATTAGTGGGTGGCAAGTCTTATTAGTGGGTGGCAAGTCTTATTAGTGGGTGGCAAGTCTTGTTAGTGGGTGGCAAGTCTTGTTAATGGGTAGCAAGTCTTGTTAATGGGTAGCAAGTCTTGTTAATGGGTAGCAAGTCTTATTAATGAGTAGCAAGTCTTATTAATGGGTAGCAAGTCTTATTAATGGGTAGCAAGTCTTATTAATGGGTAGCAAGTCTTACCAATGGCTAGCAAGTCTTACCAATGGATAACAAGTCTTGTTAATGGCCAGCAAGTTTTACGAATGGGTAGCAATTCTTGTTAATGGGTAGCAAGTCTTATTAATAGGTAGCAAGTCTTATTAATGGGTAGCAAGTCTTATTAATGGGTAGCAAGTCTTACCAATGGCTAGCAAGTCTTACCAATTGATAGCAAGTCTTGTTAATGGGTAGCAAGTCTTACCAATGGCTAGCAAGTCTTACCAATGGCTAGCAAGTCTTACCAATGGCTAGCAAGTCTTGTTAATGACTAGCAAGTCTTACCAATGGCTAGCATGTCTTACCAATGGCTAGCAAGTCTCGTTAATGGCTAGCAAGTCTTACCAATGGCTAGCATGTCTTACCAATGGCTAGCAAGTCTTGTTAATGACTAGCAAGTCTTACCAATGGCTAGCAAGTCTTACCAATGGCTAGCAAGTCTTGTTAATGACTAGCAAGTCTTACCAATGGCTAGCATGTCTTACCAATGGCTAGCAAGTATTGTTAATGACTAGCAAGTCTTACCAATGACTAGCAAGTCTTACCAATGGCTAGCAAGTCTTACCAATGGCTAGCAAGACTCGTTAATGGCTAGCAAGTCTTACTAATAGCGTGGGAAAAATCTGTGCCCGTGATCATAAATTGGCGAGGTGATTGAGCCTTCATGTTCTCCACTTTAATGACTAAATTTCTTAAAGAAACTGGATTTGCGGTTATCTGTTAAACTAACAAACACTTAGACTAACAAACGTTTACAGACTAACAAGCACCTACAAACAAATAGACTATCTGTTTGTAGGTGTTTGTTAGTCTATCCAGGTGTTTGAAAGTGTTTGTTAGTCTATCCAGGTGTTTGAAAGTGTTTGTTAGTCTATCCAGGTGTTTGAAAGTGTTTGTTAGTCTTTCCATGAGTTTGTATAGGTATCTATTAGTCTATTAATATATCTGTATCTATCTGGTCTATTATGCAATGACACCTGCCCAAGAATGACTCGTGAAACAGTCAGCGTACATGATACAACTTATACAGACCATAGCTGACATCAATGACATTGTTATTCAGGGCATTTCGGGCAAATCAGGTCAGTTTTGTCCCAGGATGCGACCCACACCAGTCCACTAACACCCAGGTACCTACTTACTACTAGGTGAACAGGGACAGCAGGTGACTTAAGGAAACACGCCCTAATGTTTCCACCCGTACCGGGGATCGAACCATGTGAGCTGAGTGCGCTAACAATCAAGCTTTGACGTAAAATTAAAGAGTGGAAGAAGTCAGCAGTATTTCCGGTGAAAGCAAGATGGAATTAAGCAGATGTTGAGGCATGGTAGCGGCCTCTTGTGGCTCACCAGGATGATTTGTGTGTTTAATATGGTCCTGTCTGTAATCTACGTTACATAACCCGGTGTTAATGGCGCCGCTTGTATCGTAATCTTTTGTTTTGACATTGTTATTGTTACACTTCCTGTCAACATAGTCTTTTGTTTTCTTGTTTATTTTACGTTTTTTGTTAGTAAATGCTTTTATATTCTTATTAAAACAAGTAATAAGAGTTTAACATTTGTACATTATAAAGCTTTTTGTGTAAATATTAATAATTTACGTAACATTAACATGGTTAAAAAATTCTGGTTAAATAGTGTTTATTCTAAAATATATTTCAGTGAAGATGAAAAAAATGAATTGGTTATAATTTTTAATTTTTAAAGTGGTGAGAGGTAAGCCAGTGGAAGGCCTCGGTCAGATGACCAAAAGCTCCAGCTGCGGGTCATCTGACCCGCTTCACGGAATGTTTATCCTGTGTCCTTACTAACCTAAAGAATAATGTTCTGAATCTTTTCGTCACTGTATTTATTTTTTTAGCTTTATTTTTTACTAGAGATGTTGCAATAATATGGAGGATCTTGAGTTGTGATGCCAGCACGTTTCTGCCAAGACAGCGACTGAATGAGTGATGATGAAAGTGGTTTTTTCTTCGGGTACAATACCTAGGCGATAAATGCCATTTGTGTCAAAAACTCAGGCCATTTTAAATTTCAGCTCATTTTAAAGTCCTGGTCAATTTAAGTCATACTTTCAACGTCTAAGATGTCACCTACACCAACCTTCTTACTGTTATTTGTAAGGAATCTTTTCCCCGGTGCCATTAATGTTGCTACCAGTGCTGGGCATGTTCAAGACATGTTCCTTGATCTTAAAAAGTATCCTACCACTGAAGATCACTATCAAGAAGTCACTTTGGGTTATCTAAGATAATTACACTATGTATGATAATTGTACTTATGTATACATATGTCTAAATAAACTTATTCTCTCAATCTCACATTTTCTACAGCGAGTCTAAACCAATCAGATATAGATGCTGGATATGCAGATGCCTAGGACTGGATATGCCGATGCCTAGGACTGGATATGCAGATGCCTAGGTCTGGATATACAGATGCCTAGGACTGGATATACAGATGCCTAGGACTGGATATACAGATGCCTAGGACTGGATATGCAGATGCCTAGGACTGGATATACAGATGCCTAGGACTGGATATACAGATGCCTAGGACTGGATATACAGATGCCTAGGACTGGATATACAGATGCCTAGGACTGGATATACAGATGCCTAGGACTGGATATACAGATGCCTAGGTCTGGATATACAGATGCCTAGAACTGGATATACAGATGCCTAAGACTGGATATACAGATGCCTAGGACTGGATATACAGATGCCTAGGACTGGATATACAGATGCCTAGGTCTGGATATACAGATGCCTAGGACTGGATATACAGATGCCTAGGACTGGATATACAGATGCCTAGGTCTGGATATACAGATGCCTAGGACTGGATATACAGATGCCTAGGACTGGATATACAGATGCCTAGGACTGGATATACAGATGGCTAGGACTGGATATACAGATGCCTAGGTCTGGATATACAGATGCCTAGAACTGGATATACAGATGCCTAAGACTGGATATACAGATGCCTAGGTCTGGATATACAGATGCCTAGGACTGGATATACAGATGCCTAGGACTGGATATACAGAAGCCTAGGACTGGATATACAGATGCCTAGGTCTGGATATACAGATGCCTAGGACTGGATATACAGATGCCTAGGACTGGATATACAGATGCCTAGGACTGGATATACAGATGCCTAGGACTGGATATACAGATGCCTAGGTCTGGATAAGTGCCTAGGACTGATACAGATGCCTAGGACTGGATATACAGATGCCTAGGACTGGATATACAGATGCCTAGGACTGGATATACAGATGCCTAGGACTGGATATACAGATGCCTAGGACTGGATATACAGATGCGTATGACCGTAAGCAACTGACTGTAAGTAAACACTCTTCAGACTGTGATGATCCCTTAATCCATTTCAAAGGTTTTTCAAGGTTGTGTAACTGGGGAAGTAAGAAGGTTGTGTAACTGGGGAAGTAAGAAGGTTGTGTAACTGGGGAAGTAAGAAGGTTGTGTAACTGGGGAAGTAACAAGGTTGTGTAACTGGGGAAGTAACAAGGTTGTGTAACTGGGGAAGTAACAAGGTTGTGTAACTGGGGAAGTAACAAGGTTGTGTAACTGGGGAAGTAACAAGGTTGTGTAACTGGGGAAGTATCAAGGTTGTGTAACTGGGGAAGTAACAAGGTTGTGTAACTGGGGAAGTACAAGGTTGTGTAACTGGGAAGTAACAAGGTTGTGTAACTGGGAAGTATCAAGGTTGTGTAACTGGGGAAGTAAAGGTTGTGTAACTGGGAAGTAAAGGTTGTCTGAAGTAAAGGTTGTGTAACTGGGGAAGTAACAAGGTTGTGTAACTGGGGAAGTAACAAGGTTGTGTAACTGGGGAAGTAACAAGGTTGTGTAACTGGGGAAGTAACAAGGTTGTGTAACTGGGGAAGTAACAAGGTTGTGTAACTGGGGAAGTAACAAGGTTGTGTAACTGGGGAAGTAACAAGGTTGTGTAACTGGGGAAGTAACAAGGTTGTGTAACTGGGGAAATAACAAGGTTGTGTAACTGGGGAAGTATCAAGGTTGTGTAACTGGGGAAGTAACAAGGTTGTGTAACTGGGGAAGTAACAAGGTTCTGTAACTGGGGAAGTATCAAGGTTGTGTAACTGGGGAAGTAACATTGTTGTGTAACTGGGGAAGTAACAATGTTGTGTAACTGGGGAAATAACAAGGTTGTGTAACTGGGAAAGTAACAATGTTGTGTAACTGGGGAAATAACAAGGTTGTGTAACTGGGGAAGTAACAGGGTGATAAGTTGTCAATAATAAGATTATAATGATTTTTGCCTAACCAGATCTGATCTCTGGTGGTAGCGCACTCAGCTCACACACTGAGGTCCATGGTGCGATCCCCGGTACGGCTGGAAACATTAGGACGTGTTTAGACACCTGCTGCCCATGTTCACCTAGCAGTAAGTAGGTACCTGGGTGTTAGTGGATTGGTGTGGGTCGCATCCTGGGACAAAACTGACCTAATTTGCGGGAAATGCTCAGCATAACAAGTGGCTTTCTATATAGTGTATGTCATTGATGGCCCAACTCAGCTATGAGTTGTATTCTTTAAATGCTATTGTAAAATAAAATTTTGTTATATATTAGGATAGTTATTATTATTATTAAGATGATAATTGTTTAGCAATGTGCAACATATAAGATTCTTTATTCGAAATTCGTGCATACGTAGGCTTCTTCTGTCAGTTTATATCATTGTTACTATGTCTGATCTTGAACAATTATGTATCATCAGTTGTATTTTTCATTCACTTTTCTGGCTAAAATAAATTATAGAGGCATAAGGAGGAGGGCGTCACTGGATATATACACAGATAAGTGTATTTCTCTCAGTGGTCTTTCATCCCTATTTTAGGTATTAAAGTCTTGGTTGGTGGTGGAAAGGTTACGTGTACCTTGACAGACCCTTGTGTAGTCGATAGGCTTTAAACCCCATTAACCAACCAGGAGAAAAAGGGTCCAAATTAGAGAATCACTGCCTAATACTTTACTCATTATCCACACACCAATCCCAATCCTGCCCTTTACCCTGTATGCACACACCAATCCCAGCCTTGCCCCCTTCCCTTACTGACACAAGGGCAAGGAGTACACGTGGATTCTAAGTCACAGTAAACTTGCCCAAGAAAATGCTCAGTATGAAGATGAAGGAATATTATACATGAGTAACGAAATGAAAGAACGAATAGCAAAGGTAGCTTCAGACATCATAGCTCTTACAGTGAAGACACGAGCTGAAATAACAGATAGAGTATTTCCAGCAGATATCAAGTAATGAGGAAAGAGGAATCAAGTGAGGTGGTTTAAGATTTGCAATGATAAATCAGATATCCGTGGAAGTTTGAAGAGAAGAAAAGAATAAGCTACATATTTGGCATAATCTAGACTGGGAAATTCGTTCTAGTAGTGGTAGCAGTGATTTACAACCCTCCACCAAACAGTAGGAGACCAAGACAAGAATATGAAGATAATGATTGACACAGTTGTGGAAGCAGCAAAAAAAGCCAACATGATCCAAAGTTACTAATCATGGATGATTAGTAACTTTGAGTGGGAGAACTGGGATTTATAAAGGAGATCAGAAATGTGGAGGAATAAGCTGATGGAAGGTGGTGATAAGAAACTTTATGCCAGTATGTTAGGGACACTACAAGAGGGGGATTAACCAGCAAGACAGGATCCACTGTTTGCCAGAAGTGCATCTGAAGAGGGCAAAAGAGAATGGTCGGGTGACCATACAGTAGCGAGTCCTGGAAATCATGTGAAAGCAGACGTTGGGGAAAGAGTAACAGGTGAAGTACAGGAAAACCCAGATTTCAGAAGAGGAAAGGAACTATGCAGAGATAAAGAGAATTCCTAAATAAAGTACAATAGCAGAGTTGACCTGGAAGATAAGTCATGAAATAAAATGGAGAACATTGTCATAAAGTGAAGGAAAACAGAATGTCGTACCTAGAGGAGAGACAATGAAAAAAACTGCCTGTCGGTTAAACGATAGAGAGGAAAAAATGAGATTAAGAGCATTAAAAAAATAAAATATAGGACAAAAGAAGACATAAAATGAGTATAAATGCTGAGAGACAATTTTAGAATGATAGATGAGCAAAACCTAAATTTAAACCAAACTGCCTCAGTCACAACAGAAGGAAGACGATAATAAAGACCAGGTAATAAGACTTAAGAAGGAGGAAGGAGAACTCACGAGAAACTGCGAGGAGCTGAACCACTGAAGATGATAGTCTGAGTAGAAACTATGACAACACCAGAGATGTTGAAGGGAAAGTGTACATCATTAGTTACATGACACTATACACATAAGAGGAGAGGACACGTATGAGTGAGATACATCGAAGGCAATGGAATATAACCAAGTATCAACATTAATTTTGTGAGAAGATACAGACGTACAGATCAAACCTTTACCTCAAATTTGATAAATTAGACACTTGTGCAACACTTGGGTATTATATGAGGAAACTTTCGCCAACCAGTGGCTTCATCAGTCCAATACAAAATGGTCGAAGATCAGAAGGAGTCTCAGCCTGGAATCGATGTGATCAGTCCATCAGTCTTGAAGGACTCATCAACCAAGTAACTTCTTCAGCTAACACTTGCTGTACCAGACTGAGCTTAGCTCTTAGGAGTCTCTCACGACATTTTAAATGACACATGTCAGGTTAGTTGTGGAGGGATATAGGACCAGTAAGAGACCCATACCTGGAGTAAGTGCAGAGGTTGTCAACCAAACTAGTTAGATATGGAGAATGACCTTAAAACAGAGAATAAAGTCGAAAATAACGACTTTAAAAAGAGAGGAACCAGTGGAGACAGCGACACAAAATACTCAACAAGACTTGAAAGGCCTGGATAAAAAGTTTCAGAGGCGGGAAACAGGTACACAAGTGCAAAAATGGAAATTATAATCACAGATGAGTCACGGGGATGTCAAGAAGTATTTCTTTTGCCTCAGGGTAGTCAGGAAGTGGAAGGACTTAGACAATGTAATAGTGGAGGCAAGTTCCATACTTTGTTTAAAGAACTGGTATGACAAGAATCACAAGGCTAGGGAGTAAATTAGGAAGTGATAAGCTAAGTAGCAGGACCAGGTGTTGTGAATCGACCCCTTCAAGTACAAAAAGGCAAATACAGAGAGAGAGAGAGAGAGATAGACAGAGAAAGAGAGAGAGATATTCAGGGGTTAGGACAACTGACACAACCTGGGTTAGATATCCAGGCTTAGTGAGACATATGGGCAAGACTTCTAACACCTGCTGTCTCTCTTAACCTAGTAGTAAATAGGTATCTGGATGTTAGTTCACTACTATGGTCGCAACCTTGGGGAAAATAGATTCAAATGTAGTCTCTGTACCAGTAACTAGAGCTCGGTATAAATATCTTTTTGAGCTACGGTTCGACCCTAGCAACCATAACTAGGCGAGTACAAATAAACTAGGAGCGCTGACTCAACACCGACACCATGACCAAGGAGTTACAAATGAATCCCTTATACCACTAGACGAGTACAAATAGGAACTGTGATTCGACCCCCTTACATCACAGCTAGGCGAGTACACACACTTGTTATAAATTATACAATAATTCTTAGCAACTGTCTGCAATAATAATAATAATAATAATAATAATAATAATAATAATAATAATAATAAAGTATTTTTTTATATTTTTATTATTATTTATTATTATTATTAATAGTAATATTGAAAATATTAAAAGTATTATTATTATTATAATTATTATTCATATTTTTATCATAAATATTATTACTTGTTATTGTTATAATTTATAATTATTATTTATTGCTATTTATTCTTCTTCTTTTTATTATTATTATTATTATTATTATTATTATTATTAATGGAATGGAAAAAGCTTATAAGAGCTCAATTTTTTAAGCTCCAAGATACTTATTTTTTCAAATGGAAAAAATAGTTTTTAAAGGAAATTAGAGGTGAAGGCAGGTCACCTGATACTCGCTAATTAGGTGCACGGGGAGCGCTAAAGCCGTGGGAGTCACACCTCGCCTGGGGAAAGGACGGTAAAAGATACTTTTATAGAGACCAGGTACAGTGTGTTCGGTTACTGGACCGTGAGAGAAGTATTGTGTGAACCTGTTGTTAGGAACAGTCAGCAGGTGCTGTTGTAAGGGTCAGTTAACAGGTACTGTTGTTATAGTCGGTCAACAAACAAACAAATAAACAAATTTTATTTCATTGCAGGTTACATGGGTATCGGAAGTTACAATGTAAATTGAGTGCAAGGAGAGCCACTGACATGCCATGGCATTAGGGGCAGCTTATTCTAGTCCTTAAAAACTATGTACTTAATATTAGAGAAATTTATTGAGTTTATTCTAGTTAAAAATTATTTTCAAAATTACAATATGATGAAATTTTACTGTTTAAATTATTATATAATGATATTAGATCTTAGATTGTTACAGGTGTTAAGATTCTTGAATGATAATATGGAATTGAGATTATCTTAAGGAAAATAACATTGAGCATTTTTGACATTAACTTATAATATGAGTAGGGGGTAACATAATAGTAACAGGTACTGTTGTTATGATCAGTTAACGGGTGCTGTTGTGAGGGTCAGTCAACTGGTACTGTTGTTATGGTCAGTCAACAGGTGTTGTTTTAAGGGTCAGTCAACAGGTAATGTTGTTATGGTCAGTCAACAGATGCTGTTGTAGGGTCAGTTAAAAGGTACTGTTTCAGGAACATTAACAGGTACTGTTGTCATGAACAGTAACAGACAAGACAGAAGGGATGAGTGGCAGCCTGTGTGTCATGGACTGTCGTTGTCCAACCTTTACCTAAAGCTACGCAAGAATTTGCTTCAGGACATCAGGTACCAATTAAACCCAGCCTTTTTCACTCATATATTTGTCCGATCTCTTTATAAAGCCAGCCAAGGTCTGAGCCTCTGTTACTCTACTTGACAGATTGTTCCACGCATGGACAACCCTGTAAATAAATGGTATAAAATACCGACACAATGGAAATATAAACACATAAGCAGTATAATGTGATCCTTTATTGACAACGTTTCGCCCACACAGTGGGCTTTATCAAGTCATAAACAGATGTACCTGGGTGCTGCATGCAGCACTCTCCACCTGACTCCTTCCTATATATGCTCACGTACCTTTCACCCAGGTAGATCGGTTTGTGACTTGATAAATCCCACTGCGTGGGCGAAACGTTGTCAATAAAGGATCACATTATACTGTTTACGTGTTTATATTTCCAGATTCTAATGGTGCTGTTACTGTTAGGATCTTATAGCCTGTTCCAACACCCAGGTACTCTAGAAGAATATGTTTGATTTTATTAGCGCGTCTGCTGTCAAGGGCACTTTGGAAGGGTATGTATAGTCTGCTGTCAAGGGCACTTTGGAAGGGTATGTATAGTCTGCTGTCAAGGGCACTTTGGAAGGGTATGTATAGTCTGCTGTCAAGGGCACTTTGGAAGGGTATGTATAGTCTGCTGTCAAGGGCACTTTGGAAGGGTATGTATAGTCTGCTGTCAAGGGCACTTTGGAAGGGTATGTATAGTCTGCTGTCAAGGGCACTTTGGAAGGGTATGTATAGTCTGCTGTCAAGGGCACTTTGGAAGGGTATGTATAGTCTGCTGTCAAGGGCACTTTGGAAGGGTATGTATAGTCTGCTGTCAAGGGCACTTTGGAAGGGTATGTATAGTCTGCTGTCAAGGGCACTTTGGAAGGGTATGTATAGTCTGCTGTCAAGGGCACTTTGGAAGGGTATGTATAGTCTGCTGTCAAGGGCACTTTGGAAGGGTATGTATAGTCTGCTGTCAAGGGCACTTTGGAAGGGTATGTATAGTCTGCTGTCAAGGGCACTTTGGAAGGGTATGTATAGTCTGCTGTCAAGGGCACTTTAGAAGGGTATGTATAGTCTCAGTTCACGAAGTTTGACTGGAAGTGAGGCTTGTATACATTGTCTTCAAGAAGATTCAGGACACTTTCCAACATTGATTTTAGAAGGGAGTGATTTCCCTTGAGTTTGAGTCACTTGATGCTCACCAGAAGCCTTGGGAAGAAACAGACATTTGGTGAGTAGGTAGAAGGCACGACTTTCTTCCAGCTGTGGATTTATCCAAGGTGACACCGTCTACGACTGCTTCACCTCACTTGTCTACAGTATATAAGCCACTTCGCGCATATGCTGTATTCTTTTCAAGATTGATGGACTGATTATATCAACTCTAGGTTGAGGGACTGATTACTTCAAACTCCTGATCTTCACCATTCTTCTTTGTATGGACTGATGAAGCCACTGTGTGGCGAAACATTTCCTCAATAAAGATACCCAAGTGTTGCATATGTGTATAATTTATCAGGTAGACACCATCATGAGCAGGTAGACACCATCATGAGCTGGTAGACACCATCATGAGCTGATAGACACCATCATGAGCGGATAGACACCATCATGAGCTGGTAGACACCATCATGAGCTGGTAGACACCATCATGGGCTGGTAGACACCATCATGAGCTGGTAGACACCATCATGAGCTGATAGACACCATCATGAGTAGGTAGACACCATGATCATCAGTATCTCCAATCTGGAATGCAATCATCCTGAGGTCGGAGATATTTCTAGGAAATGGTTATTGGTGTTATTACAACCTCAGGTTCAATGGCCTGTTATCCTGAGTGTAAAAGGGAGCTTGGAGCAAAGAAACACAGTAGAAGATGCTTAGAATTTGTATTTCTTTCAAAAAGCAGTTATATTAATATCAGACTTTTGTCTTTTCCTTCACCAATTATTACAAAAGGGCTTTACAAGTATTTACACTATGTACACAAGGAGTAGTATTAGTGCACGCCACGGTTGTCTAGGCTAAGCAGCAGCCAAAAGACAGACAACTTTCCACAACCAGCTCTATGCAGGAATTCCAATGACAAACCGCGAGTGGTAACCACATCACCTTTGTCATTGTTAAACTCGCATTTTAATTGGCTGAACCGAGTCGTTGATTTGATGATGGGGCCCCATCACCAAACCCTTAACGATGGTTCGCTGGTTGGAGGGGAGCCTATGTGGGTGTGTTTAACATGCTCCGAATAAAGATTACACACTCTTTGCATGCAACAGGTGTCGTAACCAATAACCATTGATCCAGCTGTGGGCTGAATCAGTGGCTCGTGTTGCCTGCAGGGAACCCATGATTGCTGGTGTTGCCTGCAGGGAACCCATGATTGCTGGTGTTGCCTGCAGGGAACCCATGATTGCTGGTGTTGCCTGCAGGAACCCATGATTGCTGGTGTTGCCTGCAGGGAACTCATGATTGCTGGTGTTGCCTGCAGGAACCCATGATTGCTGGTGTTGCCTGCAGGAACCCATGATTGCTGGTGTTGCCTGCAGGAACCCATGATTGCTGGTGTTGCCTGCAGGGAACCCATGATTGGATCAATGATCTGTGGTTTGGGGAACTTTATTTAACATTTAGTGGTGAATATGATCGTGGTATACAATACAGAAACTTTGATAAGTAAGATACATGTGCAACACTTAGGTATCTTTATCCCGGAACGTTAGGCCTACACAGTAGGCTTCTTCAGTTTAATACAGAGGAAGCAGTAGCAGTAGAGATGTGAAGACGATGTAATCAGTCCATCAGCCTTGAAGACGTAGTTTTGAGGTGGTCAGTCCCTCAGCCTGGAGAAGAGTTTTGTTCCATTATTTGGAACAACCTCAAAACTACGTCTTCAAGGGTGATGGACTGATTACATCGTCTTTACATCTCTACTGCCTCTGATGACTTGTCTGTACTTGACTGAAGAAGCCTACCTCATGGGCATAACTTTTCGGAATAAAGATGCCGAACTCTCCAACATTTAGTGATGTTTATCTGGAGTCTACCTGGATGATAGACTCATGTCCTGGAGAAGGGATGCTGTACTTGCAACCAGAGTACCAGCATCCAACACCCACATGTTGACCTCACTGTGTACAAGTCTTGTGACTCCCTTCATGACCAGGGAGAGTCGTGTGATGGGGTCTCCCTGTGCCACACCTTCACATGACTCCATTTTAAGTTCACCAGACAAGACTTTAGTGGTACACTATTAAAAGATTTCATAAATAAACAAAGATAACTGAAATGTCGGTGATTATATATATATATATATATATAATTATATATAATGTAAAGACGCTGTGGAGAAGAATATGTTTTGGACCTCTATAAAAAACGTGATATTTTGTTTGATTTCTTCAGTGGGTGAGGCAACATAGGGTGAAGAGTGTTGTTGTGTTGTTATTTATAAACACAGGAAGGTGTCGGGTTAAGCTCCAGACTCGCTCTCAGGAATGTAAATCCAATGTGAAATTTTTCTGACACTGTGTCGCCCTGTGTTGCAACCCCCGGCAGGATTGTGGTGTTGGAGTGACTGTCTCCACGGTGGGAGGAGGAGCTGGTGTTATTACCACGGTACACACACGATGTGTTTGTACTCCCAGCGTTTTTAATTACATCTTCCTTGCCACAAAAGCTGCTTCACCTGTGTCCAGCCTCTTCGCCGTAATACTGAAAACCATCGCAAACTACGGTACGGGTGGGGTTAGAACCCATGGCAAGTTAGTCGTAACACTCCAGGCCAGTGCGTAAGCCACTGGACCACTGGCCTGAAGTTTTACGATTCACTTACCGTGAGTTCTAACCCCACCCGTACCATGGTTAGCTTGTAATAATGTTATTACAATTTCGTGAGTCATTCATTACACACACACAAAGGTACCGTCACCGCTGTACGCCTTTGCATTCCCTTTTTTTTCATTCCATTAACAAGCTTCTTTCTTTCTAAAAACTCTTCAGGTTTCTTGCCTCTTGTTAGGTGGGTTTTCGGGTTTGAGAAGGACCTGCCTGGTATGGGCCAGTAGGCCTGTTGCAGTGTTCCTTCTTTCTTATGTTCTTATCCACTAAGTGTCCGTAGTACGAGAATAGTAGACAATACCGACAAGATGAAATTAAGACACATGTGCAACATCTGGGCGTCTTTATTGTAGACGTTTCGCCCTCCAGTGGCTTTATCAATACAAATTTCAAGGACGTAATTTGAAGACAGTAGAACTATATACAAAAGACGAGGTAATCAGTCCTCAGTCTTGGAGTTGGACACCGTAGTCTTGAAGACTCTGAAGCTCAGGCAAGAAGAGGTAATGCTGGTAGTAGAAATAGCAGAAGTAGTAGACATTTGTCACACAGTAGAAGTAGTATTGGTAATAGTAAGTAGGGGGGAGTAGTGGTAGATGTAAAGATATCGTAGATTTCTCTGTTCACTTTCAGTGCAAATGTTTAACAATAAGAAACATTATTAAGACTAACCAAGAATTATTGCTTGAAAAAAAAATATATGATAGTAGGATCGCAGATGAACAGGGAGGCTTTAGAAAGTAGGGAGTGGGTAGACCAAGTGTTTACAGTGAATCATATAGGTGAACAGTATTTAGACCGTCATGAGCTGGTAGACACCGTCATGAGCAGGTAGACACCATCATGAGCAGGTAGACACCATCATGAGCAGGTAGACACCATCATTATCAGGTAGACACCATCATGAGCATGTAGACACCGCCATGAGCAGGTAGACACCACTATAAGCAGGTAGACACCACCATAAGCAGGTAGACCACCACGAGCAGGTAGACACCACCATAAGCAGGTAGACCACCACGAGCAGGTAGACACCACCATAAGCAGGTAGACGCCACCATAAGCAGGTAGACACCACCATAAGCAGGTAGACACCGTCATAAGCAGGTAGACACCGTCATAAGCAGGTAGACACCACCAAAAGCAGGTAGACACCGTCATAAGCAGGTAGACACCATCATGAGCAGATAGACACCATCATGAGCATGTAGACACCATCATGAGCAGGTAGACACCATCATGATCTGGTAGACACCATCATGAGCAGGTAGACACCATCATTATCAGGTAGACACCATCATGAGCATGTAGACACCGCCATGAGCAGGTAGACACCACTATAAGCAGGTAGACACCACCATAAGCAGGTAGACCACCACGAGCAGGTAGACACCACCATAAGCAGGTAGACGCCACCATAAGCACGTAGACACCACCATAAGCAGGTAGACACCGTCAGAAGCAGGTAGACACCGTCATAAGCAGGTAGACACCACCAAAAGCAGGTAGACACCGTCATAAGCAGGTAGACACCATCATGAGCAGATAGACACCATCATGAGCATGTAGACACCATCATGAGCAGGTAGACACCGTCATGAGCAGGTAGACACCACCATGAGCAGGTAGACACCACCATGAGCAGGTAGACACCACCATGAGCAGGTAGACACCATCATGAGCAGGTAGACACCATCATGATCAGGTAGACACCATCATGATCAGGTAGACACCATCATGATCAGGTAGACACCATCATGATCAGGTAGACACCATCATGATCAGGTAGACACCATCATGATCAGGTAGACACCATCATGATCAGGTAGACACCATCATGATCAGGTAGACACCATCATGATCAGGTAGACACCATCATGAGCAGGTAGACACCATCATTATCAGGTAGACACCACCATAAGCAGGTAGACACCGTCATAAGCAGGTAGACACCACCATAAGCAGGTAGACACCACCATAAGCAGGTAGACACCACCATAAGAAGGTAGACACCACCATAAGCAGGTAGACACCATGATCATCAGTGTCCTTGAGAAACATTGGTGGCCACTCCCGCCTGATGTCCCGCCTGATGTCCCGCCTGATGTCCCGCCTGATGTCCGGCCTGATGTCCGGCCTGATGTCCGGCCTGATGTCCCGCCTGATGTCCGCCTGATGTCGCCGATTCCGCCTGATGTCCGCCTGATGTCCGCGCCTGATGTCCGCCTGATGTCCGCCTGATGTCCGCCTGATGTCCCGCCTGATGTCCGCCTGATGTCCCGCCTGATGTCCCGCCTGATGTCCCGCCTGATGTCCGGCCTGATGTCCGGCCTGATGTCCGGCCTGATGTCCCGCCTGATGTCCCGCCTGATGTCCGGCCTGATGTCCGGCCTGATGTCCCGCCTGATGTCCCGCCTGATGTCCCGCCTGATGTCCGCCTGATGTCCCGCCTGATGTCCCGCCTGATGTCCCGCCTGATGTCCCGCCTGATGTCCCGCCTGATGTCCCGCCTGATGTCCCGCCTGATGTCCCGCCTGATGTCCGGCCTGATGTCCGGCCTGATGTCCGGCCTGATGTCCGCCTGATGTCCCGCCTGATGTCCGGCCTGATGTCCGCCTGATGTCCGCCTGATGTCCGCCTGATGTCCGCCTGATGTCCCGCCTGATGTCCGGCCTGATGTCCGGCCTGATGTCCGGCCTGATGTCCCGCCTGATGTCCGCCTGATGTCCCGCCTGATGTCCGGCCTGATGTCCGACCTGATGTCCGGCCTGATGTCCGGCCTGATGTCCGGCCTGATGTCCGGTCTGATGTCCGACCTGATGTCTAGGCTGATGTCCGGCCTGATGTCCGGCCTGATGTCCCGCCTGATGTCCGGCCTGATGTCCGCCTGATGTCCGGCCTGATGTCCCGCCTGATGTCCCGCCTGATGTCCCGCCTGATGTCCCGCCTGATGTCCCGCCTGATGTCCGCCTGATGTCCGCCTGATGTCCCGCCTGATGTCCGCCTGATGTCCGGCCTGATGTCCGCCTGATGTCCGCCTGATGTCCGGCCTGATGTCCGCCTGATGTCCGGCCGATGTCCGCCTGATGTCCCGCCTGATGTCCCGCCTGATGTCCGGCCTGATGTCCGCCTGATGTCCGCCTGATGTCCCGCCTGATGTCCCGGGCCGATGTCCGGCCTGATGTCCGGCCTGATGTCCCGCCGATGTCCCGCCTGATGTCCGCCTGATGTCCGGCCTGATGTCCGCCTGATGTCCGCCTGATGTCCGCCTGATGTCCGGCCTGATGTCCGCCTGATGTCCCGCCTGATGTCCGGCCTGATGTCCGGCCTGATGTCCCGCTGATGTCCCCCCCCCCCCCCCCCCCCCCCCCCCCCCCCCCCCCCCCCCCCCCCCCCCCCCCCCCCCCCCCCCCCCCCCCGGGGGGGGGGGGGGGGGGGGGGGGGGGGGGGGGGGGGGGGGGGGGGGGGGGGGGGGGGTTCCGCCTGATGTCCGCCTGATGTCCCGTTGCCTGATGTCCGGCCTGATTCCGCCTGATGTCCGGCCTGATGTCCGGCCTGATGTCCGGCCTGATGTCCGCCTGATGTCCGGCCTGATGTCCGGCCTGATTCCCTGATGTCCGCCTGATGTCCGGCCTGATGTCCGCCTGATGTCCGGCCTGATGTCCCGGCCTGATGTCCGCCTGATGTCGCCTGTGTCCGCTGATGTCCGGCCTGATGTCGGCCTGATGTCCGCCTGATGTCCGCCTGATGTCGCGATGTCGCTGATGTCGCCTGATGTCGCCTGATGTCCGCCTGATGTCCGCCTGATGTCCGCCTGATGTCCCGCCTGATGTCCGCCTGATGTCCGCCTGATGTCCGCCTGATGTCCCGTCGCCTGATGTCCGCCTGATGTCCGCCTGATGTCCCGCCTGATGTCCGCCTGATGTCCGCCGATGTCCGCCTGATGTCCGCCTGATGTCCGCCTGATGTCCGCCTGATGTCCCGCCTGATGTCCCTGCCTGATGTCCGGCCTGATGTCCGGCCTGATGTCCGCCTGATGTCGCGATGTCGCCTGATGTCCGCGATCCTGATGTCCGGCCTGATGTCCGGCCTGATGTCCCGCCTGATGTCCCGCCTGATGTCCCGCCTGATGTCCGCCTGATGTCCGCCTGATGTCCGGCCGATGTCCCGCCTGATGTCCGCCTGATGTCCGGCCTGATGTCCGCCTGATGTCCTATGCCGCCTGATGTCCGGCCTGATGTCCGGCCGTGTCCGCTACACGAGGGTGTAGTTAACTACCTGCATGTCGGGATGTTAACTACCTGCACTGAGGGCTAGTTAACTACCTGCACACGAGGGTAGTTAATTACCTGCACACGAGGGTAGTTAACTCACCACGACGGGTAGTGACTACTGCCGACCTGAGTCCAGCAGTCCTAAGCTCCTGCATGTCACGAGGTAGTTAACTACCTGCACACGAGGTAGTACTACCTGCACGAGTGTACTACTGCTCTGATAGTCTGCCGATAGTACACACGAGTGTAGTTAATTACCTGCAACGGTAGTTAACTCCTGCACCGAGGTAGTAACACTGCAGATATTTCCACGAGTGTACTACTTAACATATCCTGCACACGAGGGTAGTTAACTACCTGCACGAGGTAGTTAACTACCTGCACACGAGGTAGTTAACTACTGCACACGGTAGTTAACTACCTGCACACGAGGGTAGTTAACTACCTGCACACGAGGGTAGTTAACTACCTGCACACGAGGGTAGTTAACTACCTGCACACGAGGGTAGTTAACTACCTGCACACGAGGGTAGTTAACTACCTGCACACGAGGGTAGTTAACTACCTGCACGAGGTAGTTAACTACCTGCACACGAGGTAGTTAACTACCTGCACCGAGGGTAGTTAACTACCTGCACACGAGGTAGTAACTACGCACACGAGGTAGTTAACTACCTGCACACGAGGTAGTTAACTACCTGCACGAGGTAGTTAACTACCTGCACACGAGGGTAGTTAACTACCTGCACACGAGGGTAGTTAACTACCTGCCACTTACACTGCGAGTCAAGTGTACCTAAGTCCCAAAATAGGAATCAAAATAAACTCTCAGTGTATATACACTGAGTGATACACACTTCTCTGTGTATATGTGGTGCCGAATAGGTAAAATTTGCTATTTTAATTTAAATAGCAACGCTCTTCTTGCCGAATAAGGCAAGGAAAAATTTGTGTATGCAATAATTTCCCAAAAATCATTCTGAACCTAACTTAAAAAATATATTTAATTGTCTTTGTTTATTATTAAATTATTTTAAACTTATCCAAAATATATTTAGTTGGATTAGGCTAAATTAAATTGCACTTGTTATAATAAGGTTAGGTAAGTTTTCTTAGGTTCTTTTGGTAAAAAATTATTAATTTCTACATTAACATAAATGAAAAAAAATATACTTAAAAGTATAAGAGAAAATTTTAGAAAGGACTTAATTTTAAATGAGTTCTTGATAATTGACCAATTTTACCTATTCGGCACGACACTTCCTAAGCAGCCAGGTTGTGTAAGACCTGGTCTAGTGGGGTCTCAGGTCACTGGAGCGATGACCTGCGGAAGGGACTCCAGGGTAACTCCAGGTATACTCCAGGATAACTCCAGGTATCCTCCAGGTTAACTCCAGGTATCCTCCAAGATAACTCCAGGTATCCTCCAGGATAATTCTAGGTATCCTCCAGGATAACTCTAGGTATTCTCCAGGATAACTCCAGATCAAAATGTAAAGACCCCTATATAAATAAGCCACAGTGCTTGGCTTTCTTGGGTTATTAACCCTCCTGGGTTGCCGAATACTCCTCCCCCCCAAAGCAGGAGCGCGATGAGTACCCTGAGACAACACAATAAGTGTCATGGGCCCAAGACTGTTCATCACCCCCACCATGCATAAGAGGATAACCAATAGACTCGTAGCTGTCAAAGGGAACTGGATAGGTTCCTAAAGTCAGTTGCTGATCAGCCGGGCTGTGGTTCGTACGTTGGACTACGTGCGGCCAGCAGTAACAGCCCGGTTGGTCAGGCACTGATTCACTGTGAACCCTAGTCAAGGACCGGGCCGTGCGGGCGTTAACCCCCAGAACACCCTCCAAGAAGAGTCCAGGAAGACTCCATGAAGACTCCGGGTAGACTCCAGGGAGACTCCGGGTAGACTCCAGGGAGACTCCGGGTAGACTCCAGGAAGACTCCAGGAAGACTCCAGGTAGACTTCAGGAAGACTCTAGGAAGACTCCATGTAGACTTTATGAAGACTCCAGGAAGACTCCAGGTAGACTTCAGGAAGACTCCAGGAAGACTCCGGGTAGACTCCAGGGAGACTCCGGGTAGACTCCAGGGAGACTCCGGGTAGACTCCAGGTAGACTTCAGGAAGACTCCAGGAAGACTCCAGGAAGACTCCAGGTAGACTTCAGGAAGACTCCAGGAAGACTCCAGGTAGACTTCAGGAAGACTCCAGGAAGACTCCAGGTAGACTTCAGGAAGACTCCAGGAAGACTCCGGGTAGACTCCAGGGAGACTCCAGGTAGACTTCGGGAAGACTCCAGGAAGACTTCAGGAAGACTCCAGGAAGACTCCAGGTAGACTTCGGGAAGACTCCAGGAAGACTCCAGGTAGACTCCAGTAAGACTCCAGGTAGACTCCAGGTAGACTCCAGGGAGACTCCAGGGAGACTCCAGGAAGACTCCAGGTAGACTCAAGGTAGACTCCAGGGAGACTCCAGGGAGACTCCAGGATGACTCCAGGAAGACTCCAAGAAGACTCCAGGTAGACTCCAGGTGTGTTAAGAACCTGACAAAAATTCTTTATATTAGTTCTTTTGGTTCTAGTTATTGGTCATTGGTCTATTTCTAATGTGTTTAATGCTTTTAATTCTTCTAGTTCTCACTCTGTTTTTCCAGTTCTTCCAGTTCCTCTTTTTCCTCTAGTTCGTCTTCTTATTCTAGGTCTTCCAGGCTTTATAGTTCTTGTTCTAGTCCTAGTTCTTATAGGTATTCTTCGTGTTCTAGTCCTAGTTCTTCGTGTTCTTCTAGTTCTTATAGCTCTAGTTCTTCGTATTCTAGTACTAGTGTTTCGTGTTCTTCCTGTTCTAGTTCTAATATTTCTAGTTATTCGTGTTCTAGTTCTTCGTGTTCTAATCCTAGTTCTTTTAGTCCTAGTTATTCGTGTTCTTCTAGTCCTAGTTCTTAGTGTTCTAGTCCTAGTTTGTTTAGTCCTAGTTCTTAGTGATCTAGTCATAGTTCTAGGTCTAGTTCTTCGTGTTCTTCTAGTTCATCCTCCAGCTCTTATTCTCCGTCTAATTCATCTTGTTCTATGTGTTCTTTTTCAAGATGATATATAGTTTGTTATAAAGAACAAAGGCACAATACGGTGACTGGAACAATACACAAGTAACCCGTACGACGTTTCGGTCCGAACCGAAACGTCGTGGTACGCTTGTCTCCCCTACGTGCGGGTTATGTATAACTATCTATCTTCTCCACTGTTTACATAATTCAACCCGCCATTTTAATGACTGCCAGATCAACAGAGGAACAACCTCGCACTTGCGTTCAGACACTTGCCCTTTAGGTTCAGAAAGCAGCAGTGTTGCTGCCGAAGACCGCCCTTGTAACACTTCCCTCATGAGGTCACAAACACATGCACTCCCGAGGGCATATAATTTGGGTCCTGATGATAGAGTGCTGGAAGAGGGTCTTTCGAAATGTAAAGTGTGTCAACATACTGATGAGGTGCCAGGCTTGTGAAGGTGGCACTGGTTCTTCACTCTGCTGAGAGGTTTGAGGTTTAAAATAAGGCAAAGAGTGCGAGGGAGAGGTGCGGTATTTACTGATAATGGAACCTGAAATAACCGAAATGCTTGACACAACAATGGTTTTACTTAGAATATACAAAAAGATGTAATCCCAGAGCTGAAGCAACGCCCTGTAATTCTTGGAGTAATATATATATATATATATATATATATATATATATATATATATATATATATATATATATATATATATATATATGCAATAAGATCACAGTGAACAAGTGATATCACAATATGTAAAACAACCACTGCGGAAAAAATAGCGAAATTCCAAGCGCTTTCGTGATTTCTGACGTGCTTGAAGCTGCCGCCGTCAAACATAAATCACACTGTGGCTAAAACGATACAGTGTGACGTCATTTCAGACGTCATTTCAGAATTCGTCCTTAAGAAGTACACACCAGCACACAAAATAATACGGAACGCCAACACAAAATCAGGAATTAAATAGCACAGACGAACTTCTTGCCTAAATTTTAATCTCTGTGACCTGCCATCACACTCGCTTTCTCCATGACCTGTCTTCCCAGGTGCTGACCTGACGCTCCATGCTTACCTGCACGGTGAGACCCGCAACCTTCATAGAAATTCATGTTCTCCTTTCATTTGTTTATCTGCTGAAGAGGACCCCAGCAGGGGTCGATGGGTTATTAATACACACACACACACACACACACACACACACACACACACACACACACACACACTGCTGCAGCATACGGGCGGCTGGCAAACCTAAGAATAGCGTTCTAATACCTCACCAAGGAATCATTCAAGACTCTGTACACCATATACGTCAGGCCCATACTGGAGTATGCAGCACCAGTTTGGAACCCACACCTGGTCAAGCACGTCAAGAAATTAGAGAAAGTGCAAAGGTTTGCAACAAGACTAGTCCCAGAGCTAAGGGGATTGTCCTACGAAGAAAGGTTAAGGGAAATCGGCCTGACGACACTAGAGGACAGGAGGGTTAGGGGAGACATGATAACGACATATAAAATACTGCGAGGAATAGATAAGGTGGACAGAGACAAGATGTTCCAGAGAGGGGACACAGAAACAAGGGGTCACAATTGGAAGTTGAAGACTCCTATGAGTCAAAGAGATGTTAGGAAGTATTTCTTCAGTCATAGAGTTGTCAGGAAGTTTAGAAAGCGACATAGTGGAGGCAGGAACCATACATAGTTTTAAGACTAGGTTTGATAAAGCTCATGGAGCAGGGAGAGAGAGGACCTAGTAACAATCAGTGAAGAGGCGGGGCCAGGAGCTATGACTCGACCCCTGCAACCACAAATAGGTGAGTACAAATTGAGTACACACACACATGGCATGGTGGCTAGCGCTCTTGCTTCACGCACGGAGGGCCCGGGTTCAATTCCCGGCGGGGCCGAAACATTTCGAAGTGTTTCGTTACACACACACACACATACACACACATACATACAACAGGCCTAGTGTCTAATCGACATGTGCCTAGGACAAAATGGTAACATATATATATATAGTATATGTATATATATATATATATATATATATATATATATATATATATATATACAGTGGTACCTCGAGATACGATATTTTTTCGTTCGAGAATGCTGTTCAAGTGCCATTACCAAACGAATTTATCCCCATAAGGAATAATGTAAAATAGACTAGTCCTTTTACACCCCCAAAAATATACTTACAAAAGCATTTAAAAAAATAAACTTACATAAAAGGGCGATTTTGGGGACCATCGTAATGTAATATTATATATATATATATATATATATATATATATATATATATATATATATATATATATACATATATATAGGACAGAAACTCAGAAAATGAAATTATTTGTACATTTTGACCCTCTGCTGGGGTCCTCTTCAGCAGACACAAATGAAAGGCGGAGATGAGAACCTGATAACACTGGAACACAGAAGGGCCTATGAGTGATAACATCGTACAAAAAAGCTGAGAGGAATTGATAGGATGAATAGAGACAGAATGTTTGAGAGATGAGAAACAGGTACACAAGGGCACAGCTGGATGTTGTAAACCCTGATGAGTCACAGGAAAGTGTTTCTTCAGTCTTAGAGTATTCAGGAAGTTGATCGAACTGAAGAGTGAAGCAATATCCATACATATCTTTAAGAAGAGGTACGATAAGTCTCTTGAAGCTAGAGGAGAGTGAACCTAGTAGCAACCAGGGAAGAGGCGGGGCCATGAGCTGTGACTCAACCCTGCAACCACAATTAGGTGAATACACCTAGGTGAGTACACACACACACACACACCAGGGCGGGGTCTGGATGCTGCCAGTAATCACACCATTATACAATTAATCACACTTGTCTGTGGCTGGCGTGGCTTCCTAATATTTGAGCAATTCTATACCAATTATGTCACAAGAGTGTACATTATATAGCGGTGTTCAGTGTCAGTTTAAATCCATCAGTGTGAAAATGTACAGTAGTTTGTAGATAGTATTAATAACGAGAGGCTGGGCGTCCTTGTGAGGCTGATCAGTGAACACAGGAAATTGTGCCATCTAGTCTTTCTGTTCCTACATACACATGGTGGCTGAAGATTGAACTGTTATGGGGACCCCTTCGCAACCCCCCTTCTCATATAGTAGACCCTACGTGATTAGGGGTCCTGAAGATTATACCTGGAGTATTCCTGGAGAAGGTTTCAGGGGTCAACGCCCCCGCGGCCCGGTCTGAGACCAGGCCTCGTGTAAGCTTTATTAGTTTCACAGTAGATCCGCTCCTACATACACACACTGCAATGATATCACAGCAAACAAGTGATATCACAATACGCAAAACAACCACTGTGGAAAAATAGTGAGAAATCTAAGCGTTTCGTGATTTCTCACATCATCAAGGAACTGTCTTTGATAATGTGAGAAATCACAAAAGCGCTTGGAGTGTCCACTATACTTTCACAGTGGTTGTTCTGCACACACTGGTATGTACGTGAATATGCACACATGTATGGTTTAGTAAAACACGTAGCAAACACTAGGATATATATATACTAGAAAACGTTTCTGTCCCAGGATCGAAACGTTTTCTAATCAATATAACCTAGTGTTTCCTCACGTGTCTTTGTAAAGTAATTGGTCTTATCCATTACCAAGATTTATTCCACAAACTTCTATAAAAATCCCACATATACACACATACGATATGGTAATACAATTAAGTATACAGACATAAATAAAATACACAATTCGGGTTATGACAATGTATTGCAAAAACGTTTCGCCCACCAGGGACTTGTTCCAGTGTAAGATGATAGTCTCTGAGGGGCGAAACGTCTTCACGATACAGTGCCATAATAAGCAGTGTGTCTCATTTACACAGGCACTCCTAGGCATAAATCTCCGGAGTTAGTGCCTTTATTTGTAGACGTTTCGCCATCCAGTGGCTTTATCAGTACAAGGACATGTGAAGACAGTAGAACTATATACAAAAGATGAGGTAATGAGTCCCTCAGTCTTGTTATTAGTGAGGACCACCATAGTCTTATATTTGCATTGATAAAGACAGTGGATGGCGAAACGTCTACAGATACAGATACACGGGTGTTGCACTGTATCGTAAAGGCGTTTGGTCCCTCAGAAATAATCAACTTACACTGGAATGTGTCGCTGGTGGGCGAAACGTTCTCGCAATACATTGCCATAACCCGCATTGTGTATTTTACATGTACACAGTTAGTGATGTTAGCGCCTGGACTGGAACAATACACGGATAACTTATTGCGACGTTTCGCTCCGATCATCAACTAGTCATACTAGTTAATTTGAATAAATGGTTTAGAAAACCGTAAAGTTGATAAACAAGACACCTGTCGAACCGAAACGTCGTCCTATATTTCGAAGTGCTAGGTATGCGTGTTGCAGCATTGTATGAACCTTCTGGGTTTAACGCTTAGTTATGAGTATAATAATGTGTATATGTAAATTTTGTTAATTAGTATACCTGGAGAGGGTTTCGGGGGTCGACGCCCCCGCAGCCCGGACTGAGACCAGGCCTCAAACTAGAAATTTCAAGGGCGGTTTGCTGGTCCCTCCAATGTTTACATTGGGATGCCACAGGTATCACTTGCCACACGTCTTTCTCTCGTCACTCCTCCTTGTATCAGTCGCTACGCCGGGTTGGTCACTGAGTCCAGGAGTTCGTTATATAAGTATTACGTAATATTAAATAGAAAAAAAGTACTAATGACGTTCAAAAGAAAAATTAATAATATCTGGTGATGAATTGGTAAAACTTGCGATTTTGGCTTAAATAGCAACGCTCTTCTTGCCGAATAAGACAAGCGAAAATATATGTATGCAATAATTTCGCAAAAATCATTCTGAACCTAACGAAAAAATATATTTCATTGTGTTTGTTTATTATTAAATTATTGTCAACTTATCTAAAATATATTTAGTTGGATTAGGCTAAATTAAATTGCGCTTGTTATAATAAAGTTAGGTAAGTTTTCTAAGGTTCTTCTGGAACAAAATTATTATTTTTTACATTAACATAAATGAAAAAAAAATATCTTTAAACTTATAAGAGAAAAATATAGAAAGGACTGAATTTTAAGTGAGTTCTTGCTAATTGACAAATTTTACCTATTCGGCACTACACAAACACACACACACACACATACATACACACACACATACACACACACATACACACACACATACACACACACATACACACACACAAATACACACACACACACACGCTCGACCCCTGTAACCACAACTAGATGAGTACACTCACACACACACACACACACACACACACACACACACTATATATATATATATATATATATATATATATATATATATATATATATATATATATATATATATATATTCAGTGGGCTTCACGATAAAAAATATGAAGATCACAGAGCAAGTTTGTTATGATGGATGCTGAATGGCCTTTGTATGTTCAGTAATGACTAGAATCCAGGAGATTTTTGGGTTACAAGTGATCTTAGATGGTAAAACTTCATTCTGAATTGGTTTAGTAATAAGGTGTGGCCAGCCAGTCACAGTGAGGGTGGCACTCCTACAAGGAGTTACCTCCGTGGCAGCCAGTCACGGAGAGGGTGTTACTGGGCCACTCACTCCTACAAGGAGTTACCTCCGTGCCAGCCAGTCACGGAGAGGGTGTTACTGGGCCACTCACTCCTACAAGGAGTTACCTCCGTGCCAGCCAGTCACAGTGAGGGTGTTACTGGGTCACTCACTCCTACAAGGAGTTACCTCCGTGGCAGCCAGTCACAGTGAGGGTGTTACTGGGTCACTCACTCCTACAAGGAGTTACCTCCGTGGCAGCCAGTCACAGTGAGGGTGTTACTGGGTCACTCACTCCTACAAGGAGTTACCTCCGTGCCAGCCAGTCACGGTGAGGGTGTTACTGGGTCACTCACTCCTACAAGGAGTTACCTGCGTGCCAGCCAGTCACGGTGAGGGTGTTACTGGGTCACTCACTCCTACAAGGAGTTACCTCCGTGGCAGCCAGTCACGGTGAGGGTGTTACTGGGTCACTCACTCCTACAAGGAGTTACCTGCGTGCCAGCCAGTCACGGTGAGGGTGTTACTGGGTCACTCACTCCTACAAGGAGTTACCTGCGTGCCAGCCAGTCACGGTGAGGGTGTTACTGGGTCACTCACTCCTACAAGGAGTTACCTCCGTGCCAGCCAGTCACGGTGAGGGTGTTACTGGGTCACTCACTCCTACAAGGAGTTACCTGCGTGCCAGCCAGTCACGGTGAGGGTGTTACTGGTCCCACTCCTACAGGAGTCTGCGTGCCAGCCAGTCACGGTGAGGTGTACTGGGTCATCCTCTACAAGGAGTTACCTGCGTGCCAGCCAGTCACGGTGAGGATGATCTATCCCCGTGGATAGATCATGAACGTCTGTTATTACCTAGGTGCTAATGATGAATCAGACACAAACAATACTAAAGACGTTTATTTGGTCCACTTAACAAAGTGCCCTGGCAGTCCCTGTCTACTGAATACGTGAAAGAAGACAAATGACTGCCGACAACTTAAGGGGACATGGACACGAATGCCTTCACTTAATACACCTTTACTGAAGCCATCACGGTCCATGCCAGCTGGCCCAGTGGCCCAGCGCCCCAGTGGGCTGGGCACTGGCCTGGAGTTTTACTACTCACTCGCCATGGGTTCTAACCCCACACGTTCCGTGGTTTGTTTGCAGACCTTCATTTAAGGTCTCTTAAAGTGAATACATTCGTGTCTCCCCCCCCCTCCCTCTTACTGATAAAAAAATAACTATTTAGATTTAGATTTTGCCTTTGAGGTGCACCCTCTATCCAGCCTAGTATGGATAACAGTATTACATCTAGGATAAGCTAGTTTAGGTACTGTTAGGCTATGTTAGGATAAGCTAGTTTAGGTACTGTTAGGTTAGAATAAGTTAGTTTAGTTTTTACATTAACATAAATGAATATATATATATATATATATATATATATATATATATATATATATATATATATATATATATATATATATATATATATATATATATATTTAAACTTATAAGAGAAAAATTTAGAAAGGACTGAATCTTAAGTGAGTTCTTGATAATTGACCAATTTTACCTATTCGGGCACACACAAACACACACACACACACACACACACACACACACACATATATATATATATATATATATATATATATATATATATATATATATATATATATATATATATTCAGTGGGCTTCACGATAAAAGATGTGAAGATCACAGAGCAAGTTTGTTATGATGGATGCTGAATGGCTGTACAGTTAAGATAAGTTAGTTTAGGTACAGTTAGGCTATGTTAGGTTAGGTTAGGTACAGTTAGGTTAGGTTAGGTACAGTTAGGTTAGGTTAGGTTAGGTACAGTTAGGTTAGGTTAGGTACAGTTAGGTTAGGTTAGGTTAGGTTAGGTACAGTTAGGTTAGGTTAGGTACAGTTAGGTTAGGTTAGGTACAGTTAGGTTAGGTTAGGTACAGTTAGGTTAGGTTAAGTTAGGTGCAATTAGGTTAGGTTAGGTACAATTAGGCTATGTTAAGTTAGGTTAGGTACAGTTAGGTTAGGTTAGGTACAGTTAGGTTAATTTAGGTTTGTATTCTTGTCTCCGTGTTTATGTACACTTGTGACTGAGTTTCCAGAGATGTGATAATTGGTTTTGAAAACCCACAAGTTGAAGAAGGAGACACATGTGCAACATATGATAATCTATAATGAGGAAACGTTTCGCCACACAGTGGCTTCATCAGTCCAATACAAAGCAGAAAAGTGTAAGGAGAGGAAGAGTTTGAGGTAATCCTCCTCCTGCTTCCACTCACCTGACTACATTATATAAGCCACTGCTCCGGCCCTATGCTGTACTTTCTACAAGACTGATGGACTAAACACATCGATTCCAAGCTGAGGGACTGATTACCTCAAATACCTCCTCTTCTTACCCCTTTCTGCTTTGTATTGGACTGATGAAGCCACTGTGTGGCGAAACGTTTCCTTAGTAAAGCTTCCCATATGTTGCATAAGTGTCTCAATCTTCCAGAGAAGTGTACACAGCTACTCCAAGCTCCAAAACCAAGGGAGCGTTTTTACAAAATCTATATGACAAAATCTGAGTCAAAAACACTTAACACAAATGCTTTACAAATAATAGCAGTGCTGTATGACCCAAGTAGGTGTAGCACTTCTTTCTGATAATAATTTACAAAGAATAATATTAACAGAAAGTTATACACGAAAACAGTTTTATTTGTGGTCCGAAGTCGGAGTTAAAAGTCGAAACATTTGTTCGGACGCACCACAGGCCACACACCAGCCAGATCAGACAGCAGACGACATGGGTGATGGTGATGATCAGATTCCACTTCTGAGCTGAGGCCATCAAGATTTTTAGTTATAAAACATTTCTTGTCGCTACCTTACACTGTGGAACAAGATATACTTTATTACCTTCCCAGCATAATTAGTGGAGCGAGGCTTCAGTGCAGTAGCCAAGCTTCTTTCCGAGCAAAGAAACAGACTGAAAATGACTGAACGCGGGGATCTAAGACTTCTTCTTAGTGCCTTCAAGACTGATGTTGAGAAGCTGATGATCCTGCACCAAGAACATCCATCTCATTAAAACTGTGAAGAAATGTAGTTAACAGATGGCATGTAAATTTATCCCTTCATATTGTTTAATAAATTGGTTTACCATGTTAATTTTTATTTGTGAAATAAATACGCTTATTTATAGTGTTAGATTAGTTGTTTTGAATTTGCAGTAAACCTAAAAGAGTGGAACCTCTGGTCACGAACGCTTTCGAATACTAACAAATCGTTTCACGACCAAAAAATTCGCCAAGTTTTTGCATCTGGTCACGAACACATAATCGGGTGCCGAACAAACACAGCCGCACCAATTTTTCACATTCCACGTTATTTTATTTTGCACGCACCAATTTTCCCCACTTCCTGTAATTACGACTGTCATAAATTCGGATTAGCAATGTTTTATCAGCAGGTAGTGCCGAAACAGCTTCTCGCAGTGCCAGTACCCACCTAGGGCTTGCCATATATGATTTTTGGTAAATATTTTTTTTCTCAGTTGTTTGTTTGGCTATCTTACTGAAACTTGGACAATGTATGATGGAAAGCTGCTTCTTAACGTACACCAAAAATGAAAGAAATCGGACGATAAATAACGAAGTTCACTGCTCAGCCATTAGGTTTTCTCCGTGTTATTCAACGTATTTACATTTAGTTTACTATTACATTGTGCATTCTGTGGTATAATTAATTATTTTTGTGCTTAAAAATCTTAAAAAAAAAATATTTACATACAGTTCATAGGGGTCTGGAACGGAATAATCGTATTTACATACAATCCAATGGGGAAATTAGGTTCGGGTCACGACCAAATCTGGTCGCGACCAGAGTTTTGGAACGAATTATGGTCGTGACCAGAGGCGCTAAGGATGTGGCCTAGGAGCCGAGGGGGCGGCAGCCTGAAATAGTTTAGGAACCACGGGTCTAGACGGTATAGCGTCGGACCGCCGGTCGAGTCCTATATATATATATATATATATATATATATATATATATATATATATATATATATATATATATATATATATATATATATATATATACATGTATATATAATTTACTAAACTGCGGCAGGCCAGGACTCGACCCTACGAACATTGTACCGCCTCAAGAGACTACACAACATACGCGTCACCTTTACCTCTGAGGCAGCGATCCTCCTGACCGTCACCCCTCTGTCTCCTTCCCTTTAGTGATTGGTCGATTGATTGACTCGTCAGGAACTGCGTCCTGACACGGGTCCTAATCCTAAGATGACCCGTCTGAGGATCTCGAAGGAGATGTCAGTATAATTGAGTTGTTCAGTGGCCGCGATCAAGGTCTTGAAAATAGACTTAGAGCCTTGAATCTCCACTCTCTGGGAAGACGTGTATAAGTGTACAAGTGGATGATGGGCATAAACAAAGGTGATATTAATAAAGTACTGAGGGTGTCGAACCAGGTAAGAACCAGAAATAATGGATTTAAGTTAGATAAATTTATATTTAGAAAGAACATAGGTAAGTACTGGTTTTCGAAGAGAGTTGTGAATGAGTGGAACAATCTTCCGAGTAGGGTGATAAAGGCTAGGACCTTGGGTAGTGATTTGTGTCGTGGGTACGGGAGTAAATACTTGGGTAGCTTTGGGTAGTGGTGGTTTTGATAAGGACCTGCCTTGTATGGGCCATTAGGCCTTCTGCAGTGTTCCTCCATTCTTATGTCCCTGTGCGTTCCACAGCAAAATATTTAGTGTAGTAGTAGGGGCAGTAGTAGTAGTAGTAGTAGTAGTAGTAGTAGTAGTAGTAGTAGTTACTAGTTGTCGAAGGCACTTGTCCATAGACACTTGGCTTGTTATGTGTGGTGTTGTGAGAGCGTTGCTTGAGGCTTGGGTGTGGTCACACACAGGTCACACACTTGTAAGTCGCTTAACATTCATACACAGACACCAGACAGACCAAAACAACCACTGTTATAACTGCACTTGAAGTAACGAGCGTCGTGGCCTCATAACTTATAAACAATAACTAATAAAAAGATAAGGAGGATTTCCATAAGCCGAGGTAGTAAAAAGAAAATATTTTAATATAAGTAAAATGCGATTCTTTATTGACAACGTTTCGCCCACACAGTGACCTTTATCAAGTCCCAAACTGAAGTGCCCCAATTTTCAACTTGTCGATTTTCAAAACCATTATAAACAGTTTGTGATGACTTGATAAAGGTCAGTGTGTGAGCGAAACGTTGTCAATAAAGAATAGCATTATACTGCATTTGGGTCTATTTCTACACCTAAATAAACTGGCGATGCCCAGCGTCATCAAGGTCACAACACACAGTCTTCCTGACCTTAAACCCGCGGGACCCGGGGGAAGATACAAAAGGAAAGTATTGGTTTGATATTGGTGTCCGGAAAAAAGGTCACAAAAAGTAAGTCACAGTTTTGACTAAGGAAAAAAGGTCATTGGGAGAAAAGCCACATTTTAATTAAATACCATAGGTTAGATAACGTTAGTTTGTGACTTATCTGTGACCTTTTTTTCCTGTGATCTTTTTATGACATTTTTTCCTGTGACCTTTTTCTCCTGTGATCTTTTTCCTGTGACCTTTTTTCTTGTAACTTTCCTCCTGTGACCTCTTTAAGTGTGACTCTTTTCTCCTGTGACCTTTTTTGTGTGACCTTTTTCCTGTGACCTCTTTTTCCTGTGACCTTTTTTGTGACCTTTTTTCTGGATCCTGGAAATAGAGTAGTCTACGAATGGAACAGTTTGTCTATAGGATTATTAAAGCTAAAACCTGACTTCATTGATTGTTATTAAGGGTTAGGACTCTTATGTTCTTAGTTAGGTTCTTAAGAATTAGGTGTGGTAACAGCGTACCTAGCATGACCCAGTAAACCTACTGAGATCTTTCTATAATTTTATATTCGTATGATCATGTGGAGGCCAGAAAACAGTCTGTAAGTGTGCAAGTTATAGCTAAATCTTTATCTCTATTCTAGCTTGTCTTTCATGGCCATCTATGGCCATATTTTATTGATGTGTTTTTAATAGTCATGTTAGCGTGTACATGTCTGCTTGAAAAGTGAGATTGAAGGTGACTCCAGTTTGACTTACTGTTAGTGGACTGGTGTGGGTGGCATCCTGGGACAAAACTGACCTAATTTGCGGGAAATGCTCAGCATAACAAGTGGCTTTCTATATAGTAGTATGTCATTGATGTCAGCTATGGTCTTCACACCAACTCCAAGGCCGAGGGACTGATTACCTCATCTTTTGTATATAGTTGTACTGTCTCCAAGTTATGTCCTAGAATCTGTATTGATAAAGCCACTGGATGGCGAAAAGTCTACAATAAAGACACCCAGATGTTGCACATGTCTAAATTTTTCAAATGTAAAGTCATGAAGATCGGGGAAGGGCAAAGAAGACCGCAGACAGAGTATAGTCTAGGTGGCCAAAGACTGCAAACCTCACTCAAGGAAAAGGATCTTGGGGTGAGTATAATACCGAGCACATTTGAGGAGCACATCTGAGGCGCTCATCAACCAGATAACTGCTGCAGCATACGGGCGCCTGACAAACCTAAGAATAGCGTTTTGACATCTCAGTAAGGAATCGTTCAAGACACTGTACACTGTGTACGTTAGGCCCATACTGGAGTATGCAGCACCAGTTTGGAACCCACACCTGGTCAAGTACATCAAGAAATTAGAGAAAGTGCAAAGGTTTGCGACAAGACTTGTCCCAGAGCTAAGGGGATTGTCCTACATAGAAAGGTTAAGGGAAATCGGCCTGACGACACTGGAGGACAGGAGGGTTAGGGGAGACATGATAATGATATACGAAATACTGCGAGGAATTGACAAGATAGACAGACACAGGATGTTTCAGAGAGGGGTCCCAGAAACAAGGGGTCACAATTGTAAGTTGAAGACTCAGATGAGTCAAAGAGATGTTAGGAAGTATTTCTTTAGCCATAGAGTTGTCAGGAAGTGGAATAGTCTGGAGAGTGACGTAGTGGAGGCAGGAACCATACATAGCTTTAAGACGAGGTATGATTAAGCTAGTGGAGCAGGGAGAGAGAGGACCCTAGGTGACCACACCGATGTGCTAGACTTTCCCTTGCATCTAGTCTCTACAGCCAGATTAATCAGAATAAAAATCTTTTTTTTTTTTACTTTGTTTAGCTTGAGGCTTCATGCTGGTGCTTCATACTCGAGGATCAGTCGTATATAATAAAGTAGAAATAATTATAGAATTACCGGCAAAATATTAGGTAAAAGCACAGATGCAACTAATGCGACATTTTATTGTGGCAACGTTTCGCTCTCCAGGAGCTTTGAAAGCTCCTGGAGAGCGAAACGTTGCCACAATAAAATGTCAAATTAGTTGCACATGTGTCCTTATACCAAAGGTTATTCTGCAACGTGTCAGTGTTGCCAGCAAAGTGCAATTTGGATTCAATTGTATGATAAATTTAGTAGAGAGGATTTTGAGCAACACTTTTAAAGGTTCCTAAAAGTATTTGTGACATTCTCCAGCTTACTCCTCTGATGTAATAGTTGATATGTGCCTCCGGTGTTGTCTTTCTTGTGATTGTTACCTCAGGCTGATTTGTCAACTGTGTCGAGCGTCTTCCCTCAATTCTGGTACTGTCGTTAGTCGCCTTTCTCCGTCCCCAGGAACTTAGGGCTTTCTCTGTCCCCAGGAACTTAGGGCTTTCTCCGTCCCCAGGAACTAAGGCTTTCTCCGTCCCCAGGAACTTAGGGCTTTCTCCGTCCCCAGGAACTAAGGGCTTTCTCCGTCCCCAGGAACGTAGGGCTTTCTCCTTCCCAGGAACTTAGGACTTTCTCCGTCCCCAGGAACTAGGGCTTTCTCCGTCCCAGGAACTAGGGCTTTCTCTTCCAGAACTTGGACTTTCTCCGTCCCCAGGAACTTAGGGCTTTCTCCGTCACAGGAACTTAGGGCTTTCTCCGTCCCCAGGAACTTAGGTTTTCTCCGTCCCCAGGAACTTAGGGCTTTCTCCGTCCAGGAACTTAGGGCTTTTCCTCCGTTCCCCAGGAACTTAGACTTTCTCCGTCCCCAGGAACTTGGGGCTTTCTCCGTCCCCAGGAACTTAGGACTTTCTCCGTCCCCAGGAACTAAGGGCTTTCTCCGTCCCCAGGAACTTAGGGCTTTCTCCTTCCCAGGAACTTAGGACTTTCTCCGTCCCCAGGAACTTAGGGCTTTCTCCGTCCCCAGGAACTTAGGGCTTTCTCCGTCCCCAGGAACTTAGGGTTTTCTCCGTCCCCAGGAACTTGGGTCTTTCTCCGTCCCCAGGAACTTAGGGCTTTCTCCGTCCCCAGGAACTTAGGGTTTCTCCGTCCCCAGGAACTTAGGGCTTTCTCCGTCCCCAGGAACTTAGGGCTTTCTCCTCCCAGGAACTTAGGACTTTCTCCGTCCCCAGGAACTTAGGGTTTCTCGTCCCCAGGAACTTAGGGCTTTCTCGTCCCCAGGAACTTAGGGTTTTCTCCGTCCCCAGAACTTAGGGCTTTCTCCGTCCCCAGGAACTTAGGGCTTTCTCCGTCCCCAGGAACTTAGGGTTTTCTCCGTCCCCAGGAACTTAGGGTTTTCTCCGTCCCCAGGAACTTAGGGTTTTCTCCGTCCCCAGGAGCTTAGAGCTTTCCTCCCCAGGAACTTAGGGTTTTCTCCGTCCCCAGGAACTTGGGGCTTTCTCCGTCCCCAGGAACTTAGGGCTTTCTCCGTCCCCAGGAACTTAGGGTTTTCTCCGTCCCCAGGAACTTAGGGCTTTCTCCGTCCCCAGGAACTTAGGGCTTTCTCCGTCCCCAGGAACTTAGGGCTTTCTCCGTCCCCAGGAACTTAGGGCTTTCTCCTTCCCAGGAACTTAGGACTTTCTCCGTCCCCAGGAACTTAGGCTTTCTCGTCCCAGGAACTTAGGCTTTCTCCGTCCCCAGGAACTTAGGGCTTTCTCCGTCCCCAGGAACTTAGGGCTTTCTCCGTCCCCAGGAACTTAGGGCTTTCTCCGTCCCCAGGAACTTAGGGCTTTCTCCGTCCCCAGGAACTTAGGGCTTTCTCCGTCCCCAGGAACTTAGGGCTTTCTCCGTCCCCAGGAACTGGTTCCGTCCCAGGAACTGGCTTTCTCCGTCCCCAGGAACTTAGGGCTTTCTCCGTCCCCAGGAACTTAGGCTTTCTCCGTCCCCAGGAACTTAGGGTTTCTCGTCCCAGGAACAGCTTTCTCCGTCCCCAGGAACTTAGGGCTTTCTCCGTCCCAGGAACTTAGGAGCTTTCTCCGTCCCCAGGAACTTAGGGCTTTCTCCGTCCCCAGGAACTTAGGGCTTTCTCCGTCCCCAGGAACTTAGGCTTTCTCCGTCCCCAGGAACTTAGGGCTTTCTCCGTCCCCAGGAACTTAGGGCTTTCTCCGTCCCCAGGAACTTAGGGCTTTCTCCTTCCCAGGAACTTAGGGCTTTCTCCGTCCCCAGGAACTTAGGACTTTCTCCGTCCCCAGGAACTTAGGCTTTCTCCGTCCCCAGGAACTTAGGGTTTCTCCGTCCCCAGGAACTTAGGGCTTTCTCCTTCCCCAGGAACTTAGGGTTTCTCCGTCCCCAGGAACTTAGGCTTTCTCCGTCCCCAGGAACTTAGGGCTTTCTCCGTCCCCAGGAACTTAGGGCTTTCTCCGTCCCCAGGAACTTAGGGTTTTCTCCGTCCCCAGGAACTTAGGGCTTTCTCCGTCCCCAGGAACTTAGGGCTTTCTCCGTCCCCAGGAACTTAGGGCTTTCTCCGTCCCCAGGAACTTAGGGCTTTCTCCGTCCCCAGGAACTTAGGGCTTTCTCCGTCCCCAGGAACTTAGGGCTTTCTCCGTCCCCAGGAACTTAGGGCTTTCTCCGTCCCCAGGAACTTAGGGTTTTCTCCGTCCCCAGGAACTTAGGGCTTTCTCCGTCCCCAGGAACTTAGGGCTTTCTCCTTCCCCAGGAACTTAGGTTTCTCCGTCCCCAGGAACTTAGGGCTTTCTCCGTCCCCAGGAACTTAGGGCTTTCTCCGTCCCCAGGAACTTAGGGCTTTCTCCGTCCCCAGGAACTTAGGGCTTTCTCCGTCCCCAGGAACTTAGGGCTTTCTCCGTCCCCAGGAATTGGGCTTTCTCCTCCCCAGGAACTTGGGCTTTCTCCGTCCCCAGGAACTTAGGGCTTTCTCCGTCCCCAGGAACTTAGGGCTTTCTCCTTCCCAGGAACTTAGGGCTTTCTCCGTCCCCAGGAACTTAGGGCTTTCTCCGTCCCCAGGAACTTAGGGCTTTCTCCGTCCCCAGGAACTTAGGGCTTTCTCCGTCCCCAGGAACTTAGGGCTTTCTCCGTCCCCAGGAACTTAGGGCTGGGTTTGATTAGTACCTGAGGTGTGGAAAAAGATCCTTATGTATAGTTTACTTATTAAAGGAAACGTTGACTGGGTGGGTGGGAATAAGAAACATAAGAATGGAGGAACACTGCAGAAGGCCTACTGGCCCATACAAGGCACGTCCTTATCAAAACCACCACTACCTAAAGCTACCCAAGAATTTACTCCCGTACCCACGACACCAATCAAACGCAGCCCCTCCCACTCATATATTTGTCCAATCTCTTTTTATGAGTGGGAGGGGCTGGTGGTGCCGTGGGGAGTAAATCTTGGGTGGTTTTGGGTGGTTTTGAGAAGGACCTACCTTGGATGGGCCAGTAGGCCTGCTGCAGTGTTCCTCCATTCTAATGTTCTTATGTACAGTTAGACTGGAATGAAACTTTAGGAGCTGTCGTAGCAGTTGAAGTTTTAATGGAATAGTTGACGATATCATGTGTCCTGCTGGAGTCTACCAGCCATACCACGAAAATTGCCTTCGTGACCCATGCCTTGGTGTTAGCCTTCAGATTTCAGCGTTGTGTAACCCATCCTGTGTGATGGAATGTGACTGGAAAACCTAGCTAGTTTCTGCTCTTACTGTGTAAGATTGCGAAAAGGATTTAGGAGTTCTGGTTAGCAGTAATCTAAAACCAAGACAGCAGTGCATAAGTGTTCGCAATAAAGCGAACAGAATCCTTGGCTTCATACCAAGAAGCATAAGATAATAGAAAAAACGTTTCCTATTCAAGAGTTGTTCTGTCAACTCTAAAGCTAACGTAATCCTTTCTGAGCATAAATAATAGGAGTCCTCAGGTTGTTCTTCAACTCTATATATCCTTGGTGAGGCCTCATCTAGATTATGCTGCACAGTTTTGGTCACTGTATTACAGAATGGATATAAATGCTCTGGAAAACGTACAAAGGAGGATGACTAAGTTGATCCCATGTATCAGAAATCTTGCCTATGAGGATAGACTGAGGGCCCTGAATCTGCACTCTCTAGAAAGGAGTAGAATTAGGGATGATGTAATAATATTGGTAGAATTACCGACAATATGTTAAGTAAAAGGACACAAATGCAACTAATGTGACATTTTATTGTGGCAACGTTTCGCTCTCCAGGATTGAGGTGTATAAATGGAAAACAGGAATAAATAAAGGGGATGTAAATAGCGTGCTAAAAATATCTAGTATTGACAGGACTCGCAGCAATGGCTTTAAGTTGGATGAATTCAGATTCAGGAAGGATATAGGAAAGCATTGGTTTGGTAATAGAGTTGTCGATGAGTGGAACAAACTCCCGAGTACAGTTATAGTAGTTTTAAAAATAGGCTAGATAAATATATGAGTGGGTGCGGGTGGATGTGAGTTGGTTCTGACTAGCTTGTGCTACTAGGTCAGATGCCGTGCTCCTTCCTTAAGTGAATGTAACCTGACCTGGATGGGTCGGGGCATTGGCTTAAGCTGGTGGGAGACTTGGACTTGCCTCGCATGGGCCAGTAGGCCTGCTGCAGTGTTCCTTCTTTCTTATGTTTTTATGTTATGTCATATTGAATATCGTAGCTGGAGATTAAGACACTTAAGCAACATTTGGGAAGAAACGTTTCGCCACACAGTGGCTTCATCAGTCCAATACAAAGCAGAAAGTTGTAAGGAGAGGAGGAGTTTGAGGTAATCAGTCCCTCGGCCTAGAGTCGATGTGTTCAGTCCATCAATCTTGTAGAAACGTAACCACACACTCTGGAAAAATAATCACATAAGCAGTATAATGTGAGCCTTTATTGACAACGTTTCGCGCACGCAATGGGCTTTATCAAGTCACAAACGGATCTACCTGGGTGAAAGGCTTTAGGTCTGGCAACCGCTTGTTGGACCATTCCTGTAGCCTGTACAAACCATTTTCACTTCGACCATTGGAGTAAACAAGGTCCCAGGACCTAGAGGCTTCCTAATAAATGTCTTACGTGATTACAATCGTCATTTCCTCCACAAAACAACATGGGGTAACAGCTGGAGCGATCTCATGTAACGTAATTGTGGGACGCTCTCTATCCGACCTTTCGTAGTTAAAGTATGATTTATATCTTTTAAGTTAGTCATTTTGCTGTTTGTGACTCGATAAAGCCCACTGTGTGGGCGAAACGTTGTCAATAAAGGATCACATTATACTGCTGATGTGTTTATCTTTCCATTGTGCAGTACATTTGGAGTCATCTTCGCCCAGACCGTCGTTTTAGTGACCTCTTAAATTGCTACTAACACACTATAACATTCGTGTAAACACAGTTATAATCTAGGTAATGAACTTCATGTATATTTTACAACAAAATGACTAACTTAAAAGATATAAATCATACTTTAACTACGAAAGGTCGGACTAGAGAGCGTCCCACAATTACGTAATCATAAACCATGTGCTGAATATTACAATAATATACAATACAGACAGGTTGATAAGTAAGACACATGTACAACAGTTAGGTATCTTTATCCCGGAACATTTCGCTTACACAGTAGGCTTCTTCAGTGGATGTTTGGTAAAAAAGCACAAGTGCAACTAATGTGACATTTTATTGTGGCAACGTTTCGCTCTCCGGGAGCTTTGTCTATTATGACGTTCCTGGTGTCTATTATGACGTTCCTGGTGTCTGTTATGACGTTCCTGGTGTCTGTTATGACGTTTCTGGTGTCTATTATGACGTTTCTGGTGTCTATTATGACGTTCCTGGTGTCTAATATGACGTTCCTGGTGTCTAATATGACGTTCCTGGTGTCTGTTATGACGTTCGTGGTGTCTGTTATTACGTTCCTGGTGTCTGTTATTACGTTCCTGGTGTCTAATATGACGTTCCTGGTGTCTGTTATGACGTTCCTGGTGTCTGTTATGACGTCCCTGGTGCCTGTTATGACGCTTCTGGTGTCTGTTATGACGTTCCTGGCGCCTGTTATGATGCTTCTGGTGTCTGTTATGACGTTCCTGGTGTCTGTTATGACGTTCCTGGTGTCTGTTATGACGTTCCTGGTGTCTGTTATGACTGTCCCAAGAAATATGCAGGGAAACAGGCAAAAGTCCGCCTGAGTGAACATGGGAACAACAGCAACAGAGACGACTTGAATAACCTGTGTCCCACAGGACCCAGTTAAGGTACGCCGTGTCTCCACAGGACTCCACGTTAAGGGCGCCTGTGTCCTCCACAGGGACTCTACGTTAAGGTACGCCTGTGTCCTCCACAGGGACTCCACGTTAAGGTACGCCTGTGTCCTCCACAGGGACTCCACGTTAAGGTACGCCTGTGTCCTCCACAGGAACTCCACGTTAAGGTACGCCTGTGTCATCCACAGAGACTCCACGTTAAGGTACGCCTGTGTCATCCACAGGGACTCCACGTTAAGGTGGAAATATAAACACATAAGCAGTATAATGTGATCCTTTATTGACAACTTTTCGCCCACGCAGTGGACTTTATCGAGTCACAAACAGATCTACCTGGATAAAAAGTACATGAGTATTTATAGGGTTTAGTCAGGTGGAGACTGCTGGGTCACGTGGAGAATGCTGGGTCAGGTGGAGAATGCTGGGTCAGGTGGAGTATGCTGGGTCAGGTGGAGAATGCTGGGTCAGGTGGAGAATGCTGTGTCAGGTGGAGAATGCTGGGTCAGGTGGAGAATGCTGGGTCAGGTGGAGAATGCTGGGTCAGGTGGAGAATGCTTGGTTAGGTGGAGAATGCTGGGTCAGGTGGAGGATGCTGGGTCAGGTCGAGAATGTTGGGTCAGGTGGAGAATGCTAGGTCAGGTGGAGAATGCTTGGTTAGGTGGAGAATGCTGGGTCAGGTGGAGAATGCTGGGTCAGGTGGAGAATGGTGGGTCAGGTGGAGAATGCTGGGTCAGGTGGAGAATGGTGGGTCAGGTGGAGAATGCTGGGTCAGGTGGAGAATGGGGTCAGGTGGAGAATGCTGGGTCAGGTGGAGAATGTTGGGTCAGGTGGAGAATGCTGGGTCAGGTGGAGAATGCTTGGTCAGGTGGAGAATGCTGGGTCAGGTGGAGAATGCTGGGTCAGGTGGAGAATGCTGGGTCAGGTGGAGAATGCTGGGTCAGGTAGAGAATGCTGCATGTGACAATCTTCAGAGTAGTGTGATAGAGTCTAAAACCTTGGGTAGCTTGAAAAAGAGATTGGATAAGTATATGAGTAGACCTTCTGCAGTGTTCCTCCATTCTTAAGTACTTATGTGGGATAGTGATGAAGAAGTTTCTTGGCAATAGGTTCAGCTATGTTGTAGAAGCCGTTGTTCTGGTTGAAGTTGTTGGATATACAGATAAGTGATGATTTCAGGATTCTTCGGTATTGAGTGTTGTCTTCTCTGGCGATGAGTCTTGCGTTTCTGTAGTTGATTAAATGGTTGTGTAAATTTCGGTGTTGAACACAGGCATTTCTTGGGTCGTCAGATCTGCCTGCGTACTGGTGTTCTGAAATACGTGTTTGTAGGTCTCTGGATGTTTCGCCGACGTATAATTTGCTGCAGCCATTACAAGGGATTGTGTATACCCCTGCAGTGGATTGAAGCTTTTCCTGTCTGTTACTGGTAATGTCGAAAAATAAACACATAAGCAGTATAATGTGATCTTTTACTGACAACGTTTCGCCCACGCAGTGGGCTTTATCAAGTCACAAACAGATCACATTATACTGGTTATGTGTTTATTTTTCCATTGTGTCGGTATTTTATACCATTTATTTCCATACTGGTAATGTTCTTGATGGTGGTGGATGTGGAGGTGGATACTTGGAATGAGGTATTGGAAAAAATGTTGGAAACGTGTTTGGCAATGGAGTTGGTGGGGAGGACTATGTATCTCTTCTCGGCAGTATCTTCTATGGGTGTGTTTAAGATGTTTAATGCCCGTCGTCTGCAGTCTCTAATGAAGAGATGAGGATAGTGAAGTTTAGAAAAAACTTGTTCAATAAGTGAGCATTCTTCCTCAAGGAACTCACTGCTACGTCATCACCCCCCTCCCACCGAACCCAAAGAATGACTCTGCAGCAAAGAGTTAGGCGCTACATCCACACTGTCAACTACCCACGACCAAGAATCCTGAGTGATCTCCCCGTGGAACCAGAAGAGTGGGTACCACCAGACCCAGTCTATGTTCAACAACATAGATAAATACTTCTCATCTATGGGTGACCTACCTTTACCAAACTACATCTTACAACTAACATTGTAACACCCACGAACTTCCTATTTTAGGACACCATCTCAGAAACTGCTGGACCAGCTCCGGGCTACCACCAACAACATCGAAAGCCCAGCAACTATCACCTGCAACTAATGTGACATTTTATTGTGGCAACGTTTCGCTCTCCAGGAGCTTTCTCAAGCCGTTACAAGCATTACATGGACACAGTGGGCTTATATATACTCTTAAAGTGAGGTGAAATACTAGTGGTGGTCGAAGTAGTAGTGAAAACAGTAGTAGTAGTAGTAGTAATACAATAAGGTAGAACAATCAATATGCACATGAGTAAAAGGTAATAAAATAAATACTTGGGTAGTATAACAATGGGTTAGACAAATATTTCTGCTGGAGGTTGAAATATAGAAGGCCTGTAGGAGTATTCCACATCTACGATGTGCTGAATTAGCAGGAGAGACTATGTGATGGTAGGGTTAACTGTTTTCAGGAGGATTCTTGCTAAGACTTCAGAGATGGTGAAGCTGCCTTTGTTTTGTTTAATTGTGTTAGAAACAGAGATAAGTGCTGATTCAAGGCATTTGCGTCTACGGAAATTAGTTTCTTTGATTACTAGTCGGGCGTCTTTGAATTTCATGAGATGATTGTTGGAATTTCGGTGTTGTACGCAGGCGTTGTTCAGGTTATCGTCTCTGCATGCATTAATGTGTTCATTGATGCGTGTTTCGAGGTTTCTTGCTGTTTCTCCTACATAAATTCTGTCGCAGCCTCCACAGGGTATAGTGTAGACCCCTGCGTTGACTGGTTCATGGTGCTTGGATTTAGTCCTGGTTAGATCCTTAATAGAAGTACTGGAAGCGATGGCGATTCTAGTGTTAGCTTGTGCAAATACTTTAGAAATGTTAGATGCAACCTGGCTGTTGGGAAGAATTATGACTTTATTTGGAGTGGTGTTGATGCGTGGAGAATTAATGATCTGAAGAGCTCTTTTCTTGCAATCTTTGATGAAAAAGGAAGGAAAATGTAACTCAGTGAAGGTTTGGTGAATGTATGTACATTCCTCGTCAAGAAACTCAGGACTACAAATTCGGTAAGCTCTTAGGAAGAATCCGATGATGATGCCTCTTTTGGTCTTAGTATCTTGACTGGAATAGAAGTGTGTGAGATCATTTTTATTTGTAGGTTTCCGGTAAACTTGAAATCTTAGGTTGTTATCTACTTTGTGGATGAGGACGTCTAGAAAGGGTAGCTTGTCATTGGACTTTTCTTCTAGTGTAAACTGGATCGCCGGTTCAACTGCGTTGAGCCTTGCCTGAAGATTCCGTACATCAAAACGTTTGGGAGTTATTACGAGGACGTCGTCTACGTAACGTAACCAAGTGACGCTTGAGGGGATGATGTTGGCGAAGTGTTCAGCCTCTAGGTGTTCCATGTACAAGTTAGCTAAGACGGCACTGATGGGGGACCCCATACCCATGCCGTATGTTTGTTTGTAGAGCCTGTTATTGAAAGAAAAACAGTTGAAATTAACACAGAGTTCAATAAGGTCAACAAAATCTCCGGGAGGTAGAGGAAGGTTAAGGTCCTGATTGACTTTACGTCGTAGAACATCGATGGCTTGTGTGGTAGGTACTTTAGTGAAGAGGGAAGTCACGTCCAAACTGCTTAGTTTCTTGTTTCGGATGGAGAGATTTCGGATGAGGTTGAGAAGGTCGCCTGAATGTTTAAGATGAGCGGAGCTGATGGTCCCCAGAAGGCAGGAAAGATGTTTGGCAAGAACTCCGGCTAGTTTGTGTGGTGCACTGCCTATACCTGATGTGATTGGTCTGAGAGGAATATTATGCTTATGGGTCTTGGGTAAGCCATACATGTGTGCTGGTTTAGGGTTGCTGGGTATCAAGTACAGAAGTTTCTTTCCTTCACTGGAGAAAGCTCCTGGAGAGCGAAACGTTGCCACAATAAAATGTCACATTAGTTGCATTTGTGTCCTTTTACCTAACATATTGTCGGTAATTCTACCAATATTATTACAACTATCACCTGTTGCAGAAGCCTTTCCTCAAAAAAAAAAAAAAACCCCGAGATATATTACTGTCCTATACTAGAAGGTAGGCCTACTGTCCTATACTAGAAGGTAGGCATACTGTCCTATACTAGAAGGTAGGCCTACTGGCCTATACTAGAATGTAGGCCTACTGTCATATACTAGAAGGTAGTCCTACTGGCCAATAATAGAAGGTAGGCCTACTGGCCTATACTAGAAGGTAGGCCTATTGGCCTATACTAGAAGGTAGGACTACTGGTCTACTAGAAGGTAGGCCTAATGTTCTATACTAGAAGGTGGGCCTACTGGCCTATACTAGAAGGTAGGCCTACTGGCCTATACTAGAAGGTAGGCCTACTGGCCTATACTAGAAGGTAGGCCTACTGGCCTATACTAGAAGGTAGGCCTACTGGCCTATACTAGAAGGTAGGCCTACTGGCCTATACTAGAAGGTAGGCCTACCGGCCTATACTAGAAGGTATATACTAGAAGGTAGGCCTACTGGCCTATACTAGAAGGTATATACTAGAAGGTAGGCCTACTGTCCCACACTAGAAGATAGGCCTAATGACTGTACTAATTATGAGTATAATAATTATGATTAAAATAATGACTATAATAATGACTATACTAATGATTATGAGTATAATAATTATGACTATAATAATTATGATTATCATTAGTATAATCATAATTATGATTGTAATAATAAGGATTATAATTATGATTGTAATTATTACCTCTAAGATGTTAGATCAGGGTCCCAGGGCCTAAACGAGTTTCTAATAATGTCCTGGAGTCTACCTGGAGGGTATTCCGGGGGTCAACGCCCCCGCGGCCCGGTCCACGACCAGGCCTCCCTGTGGATCAGGTCCTGATCAACCAGGCTATTTCTGGTGGCGAGTTTTTTTTAATCTTCCTTAAATCCAACCCTTCTCACTCGAATTATTATAATGGTATAAAATACTGACAAGTTGATAAATTAGACACAGGTACAAGAGTTAGGTTGAAGAATGAGGGACTGATTACCTCAAACTCCCCGTCTTCTTCTGTTCTTTGTATTGGACTGAAGAAGCCACTTGCAGGTTAAACGTTCCCTCAGTAAAAAATTCCAAATGTTGCACAAGTATCTTATTCCTCAGTTTGTTAGTTTTCTAATCCATTTATATCAAAACAGTTCAGTATCTTTATTCCGAAACGTTTTACCTACACAGTAGGCTTCTTCAGTCAAATAAAAGCAGACAGCAAAAACAGTGGAGATGTAAAGAGGTGGTCAGTCCCTCAGCCTGGAGAATAGTTCAGCTCCACAGTCTGGAACAAGGTGGTCAGTCCCTCAGCCTGGATAATAATTCAGCTCTATGGTCTGGAACAATACTGTCAAAATTCGCACATGAGGTATTATACATGTGCAACACCTGGGCATCTTTAACAGAAGACGTTTCGCCAGCCAGTAGCTTTATCAGTTTAATTCAGGGACGATAAACGATGACAGTAGAAGATAAGGTAATCGGTCCCTCTGTACTAGCAGCTGAAATTCAGTATGTTAGTGCAAGGTATTGAAGACCTGCTCTAGGCTGGGGACTGATCACCTTGTCTTCCACTGTCTGTGTATATTATCTCTGTATTGAACTGATAACGCCACTGCCTGGCGAAACATCGTCAAATGAAGATACCCAGGTATGGTACAACAACTAAAGATACCCAGGTATGGTACAACAACTAAAGATACCCAGGTATGGTACAACAACTAAAGATACCCAGGTATGGTACAACAAATCAAGATACCCAGGTATGGTACAACAAATCAAGATACCCAGGTATGGTACAACAAATAAAGATACCCAGGTATGGTACATGTATGAATCCCTCACTGCTCACAAGTCATTTTGTCTCAACATCTCACCCGCCAAAGGTTCGAACACCAACCGTTCCGTGGTTTAGATTAGAGACTCGTCCTGAGGGGTTCAGAGCTGCGGGAGTTGAACCCCTGAGCGAGGTCGTTCAGGTAAAGCTCTACATTAAAAATAGACTTAATCGTCGTTTCTGTTTTAAAAAACCCACTTGTTTTGTTGTGTATTGAAGTCGGCCATGATGACGTTAATGTTGATATGACGTTGATAGTCTGGTGACGTTAATGTTGATATAACGTTGATAGTCTGATGACGTTAATGTTGATATAACGTTGATAGTCTGGTGACGTTAATGTTGATATAACGTTGATAGTCTGGTGACGTTAATGTTGATATGACGTTGATAGTCTGATGACGTTAATGTTGATATAACGTTGATAGTCTGATGACGTTAATGTTGATATAACGTTGATAGTCTGGTGACGTTAATGTTGATATAACGTTGATAGTCTGGTGACGTTAATGTTGATATGACGTTGATAGTCTGATGACGTTAATGTTGATATAACGTTGATAGTCTGATGACGTTAATGTTGATATAACGTTGATAGTCTGGTGACGTTAATGTTGATATAACGTTGATAGTCTGATGACGTTAATGTTGATATAACGTTGATAGTCTGGTGACGTTAATGTTGATATAACGTTGATAGTCTGATGACGTTAATGTTGATATAACGTTGATAGTCTGATGACGTTAATGTTGATATAACGTTGATAGTCTGATGACGTTAATGTTGATATAACGTTGATAGTCTGATGACGTTAATGTTGATATAACGTTGATAGTCTGATGACGTTAATGTTGATATAACGTTGATAGTCTGATGACGTTAATGTTGATATAACTTTGATAGTCTGGTGACGTTAATGTTGATATAACGTTGATAGTCTGGTGACGTTAATGTTGATATAACGTTGATAGTCTGATGACGTTAATGTTGATATAACGTTGATAGTCTGTGACGTTAATGTTGATATAACGTTGATAGTCTGGTGACGTTAATGTTGATATAACGTTGATAGTCTGGTGACGTTAATGTTGATATAACGTTGATAGTCTGATGACGTTAATGTTGATATAACGTTGATAGTCTGGTGACGTTAATGTTGATATAACGTTGATAGTCTGATGACGTTAATGTTGATATAACGTTGATAGTCTGATGACGTTAATGTTGATATAACGTTGATAGTCTGATGACATTAATGTTGATATAACGTTGATAGTCTGATGACGTTAATGTTGATATAACGTTGATAGTATGATGACGTTAATGTTGATATAACGTTGATAGTCTGGTGACGTTAATGTTGATATAACGTTGATAGTCTGGTGACGTTAATTTTGATATAACGTTGATAGTCTGGTGACGTTAATGTTGATATAACGTTGATAGTCTGATGACGTTAATGTTGATATAACGTTGATAGTCTGGTGACGTTAATGTTGATATAACGTTGATAGTCTGATGACGGTAATGTTGATATAACGTTGATAGTCTGGTGACGTTAATGTTGATATAACGTTGATAGTCTGATGACGTTAATGTTGATATAACGTTGATAGTCTGGTGACGTTAATGTTGATATAACGTTGATAGTCTGATGACGTTAATGTTGATATAACGTTGATAGTCTGATGACGTTAATGTTGATATAACGTTGATAGTCTGGTGACGTTAATGTTGATATAACGTTGATAGTCTGGTGACGTTAATGTTGATATAACGTTGATAGTCTGGTGACGTTAATGTTGATATAACGTTGATAGTCTGATGACGTTAATGTTGATATAACGTTGATAGTCTGGTGACGTTAATGTTGATATAACGTTGATAGTCTGGTGGGAGGCGACTACCTTCTGTTGCTATTATTATGATTATTATTATGATTATTAGTTGTTATTAGTTATTATTATAATAATTATTATTATTATTATTATTATTATTATTATTATTATTATTATTAATTATTATTATTATTATTATTATTATTATTATTATTATTAATAGTAGTAGTCGAAGTAGTAGTACTATTAGAAATCATCTAACTACTATTTCTTTCTACTACTTCTAACTTCTACTTTTTCTAAATTTTTTCTACTTCTAACTTCTTTTTTATCCTTCGGATTTCTCCTAACTTATCTCTTCTATTTTTTTTAACTTTCCTTTTCTCTTCTAACTTATTCTAACTTATCTTCTAACTCCCAGGTCTAACTTCTAACTTACCATTCAAACAGTGTATCAGTCGCATCAGTTTCAGTGTATCAGTCGCATCAGTTTCAGTGTATCAGTTGCATCGGTTTCAGTGTATCAGTTGCATAGGTTTCAGTGTATCAGTCGCATCAGTTTCAGTGTATCAGTTGCATCAGTTTCAGTGTATCAGTTGCATCAGTTTCAGTGTATCAGTTGCATCAGTTTCAGTGTATCAATTGCATCAGTTTCAGTGTATCAGTTGCATCAGTTTCAGTGTATCAGTTGCATCAGTTTCAGTGTATCAGTCGCATCAGTTTCAGTGTATCAGTCGCATCAGTTTCAGTGTATCAGTTGCATCAGTTTCAGTGTATCAGTTGCATCAGTTTCAGTGTATCAGTTGCATCAGTTTCAGTGTATCAGTTGCATAAGTTTCAGTGTATCAGTCGCATCAGTTTCAGTGTATCAGTTGCATCAGTTTCAGTGTATCAGTTGCATCAGTTTCAGTGTATCAGTTGCATCGGTTTCAGTGTATCAGTTGCATCAGTTTCAGTGTATCAGTTGCATCAGTTTCAGTATATCAGTCGCATCAGTTTTAGTGTATCAGTCGCATCAGTTTCAGTGTATTAGTTTGTGTATCAGTTTCAGTGTATCAGTTGCATCAGTTTTAGTGTATCAGTCGCATCAGTTTCAGTGTATCAGTTGCATCAGTTTCAGTGTATCAGTTTCAGTGTATCAATTTCAGTGTATCAGTTGCATCAGTTTCAGTGTATCAGTTTCATTGTATAAGTTTCCGTGTATCAGTTTCAGTGTATCAGTTTCTGTGTATGAGTTTCAGTGTATCAGTTTCTGTGTATCAGTTTCAGTGTATCAGTCTCATCAGTTTCAGAGTATCAGTCGCATCAGTTTCAGTGTATCAGTCGCATAGGTTTCAGTGTTTCAGTCGCATCAGTTTCAGTGTATCAGTCGCATCAATTTCAGTGTATCAGTCGCATCAGTTTCAGTGTATCAGTCGCATCAGTTTCAGTGTATCAGTCACATCAGTTTCAGTGTATCAGTCACATCAGTTTCAGTGCATCAGTTTCAGTGTATCAGTCACATCAGTTTCGGTGTATCAGTTTCAGTGTATCAGTCGCATCAGTTTCAGTGTATCAGTCACATCAGTTTCAGTGTATCAGTCATATCAGTTTCAGTGTATCAGTTTCAGAGTATCAGTCACATCAGTTTCAGTGCATCAGTTTCAGTGTATCAGTCACATCAGTTTCGGTGTATCAGTTTCAGTGTATCAGTCGCACCAGTTTCAGTGTATCAGTCGCACCAGTTTCAGTGTATCAGTCACATCAGTTTCTGTGTATCAGTCACATCAGTTTCAGTGTATCAGTCACATTAGTTTCAGTGTATCAGTCACATCAGTTTCGGTGTATCAGTTTCAGTGTATCAGTCGCACCAGTTTCAGTGTATCAGTCTCACCAGTTTCAGTGTATCAGTCACATCAGTTTCAGTGTATCAGTCACATCAGTTTCAGTGTATCAGTCACATCAGTTTCAGTGTATCAGTCACATTAGTTTCAGTGTATCAGTCACATCAGTTTCGATGTATCAGTTTCAGTGTATCAGTCGCATCAGTTTCAGTGTATCAGTCACATCAGTTTCAGTGTATCAGTCACATCAGTTTCAGTGTATCAGTCACATTAGTTTCAGTGTATCAGTCACATCAGTTTCGGTGTATCAGTTTCAGTGTTTCAGTCGCATCAGTTTCAGTGTATCAGTCGCATCAGTTTCAGTGTATCAGTCACATCAGTTTCAGTGTATCAGTCACATCAGTTTCTGTGTATCAGTTTCAGTGTATCAGTCACATCAGTTTCAGTGCATCAGTTTCAGTGTATCAGTCACATCAGTTTCAGTGCATCAGTTTCAGTATATCAGTCACATCAGTTTCGGTGTATCAGTTTCAATGTATCAGTCGCACCAGTTTCAGTGTATCAGTCACATCAGTTTCGGTGTATCAGTTTCAGTGTATCAGTCGCACCAGTTTCAGTGTATCAGTTTCAGTGTATAAATCGCACCAGTTTCAGTGTATCAGTCGCACCAGTTTCAGTGTATCAGTCACATCAGTTTCAGTGTATCAATCACATCAGTTTCAGTGTATCAGTCACATTAGTTTCAGTGTATCAGTCACATCAGTTTCGGTGTATCAGTTTCAGTGTATCAGTCGCATGAGTTTCAGTGTATCAGTCACATCAGTTTCGGTGTATCAGTCACATCAGTATCGGTGTATCAGTTTCAGTGTATCAGTCGCACCAGTTTCAGTGTATCAGTCACATCAGTTTCAGTGTATCAGTCACATCAGTTTCGGTGTATCAGTTTCAGTGTATCAGTTTCTGTGTATCAGTCACATCAGTTTCGGTGTATCAGTTTCAGTGTATAAGTTTCAGTGTATCAGTCACATCAGTTTCAGTGTATCAATCGCATCAGCTTCAGTGTATCAGTCACATAAGTTTCAGTGTATCAATCGCATCAGTTTCAGTGTATCAGTCACATAAGTTTCAGTGTATCAGTCACATCAGTTTCAGTGTATCAGTCACATCAGTTTCAGTGTATCAGTCACATCAGTTTCAGTGTATCAGTCACATCAGTTTCAGTGTATCAGTCACATCAGTTTCAGTGTATCAGTCACATCAGTTTCAGTGTATCAGTCACATCAGTTTTAGTGTATCAGTCACATCAGTTTCAGTGTATTAGTCACATCAGTTTCAGTGTATCAGTTTCAGTATCAGTTTCAGTGTATCAGTTTCGGTGTATCAGTTGCAGTGTATCAGTCACATCAGTTTCAGTGTATCAGTCACATTAGTTTCAGTGTATCAGTCACATCAGTTTCGGTGTATCAGTTTCAGTGTATCAGTTTCAGTGTATCAGTCACATCAGTTGCGGTGTATCAGTTTCAGTGTATCAGTCACATCAGTTTCGGTGTATCAGTTTCAGTGTATCAGTCGTATGAGTTTCAGTGTATCATTCACATCAGTTTCGGTGTATCAGTTTCAGTGTATCAGTCACATCAGTTTCGGTGTATCAGTTTCAGTGTATCAGTCACATCAGTTTCGGTGTATCAGTTTCAGTGTATCAGTCACATCAGTTTCGGTGTATCAGTTTCAGTGTATCAGTCACATCAGTTTCGGTGTATCAGTTTCAGTGTATCAGTCGTATGAGTTTCAGTGTATCAGTCACATCAGTTTCGGTGTATCAGTTTCAGTGTATCAGTCACATAAGTTTCGGTGTATCAGTTTCAGTGTATCAGTCACATCAGTTTCGGTGTATCAGTTTCAGTGTATCAGTCACATCAGTTTCGGTGTATCAGTTTCAGTGTATCAGTCGTCTTCAGAAATGTGAACTCATAGCAATCGTTTTTAGTTCATGTGAAGCTGACGGGTAGCTCCAATTCCTTGGATTAAAACTTCACTGGCACCGAGGCTTCTTGAAGAACACACAATACAACCGAAACGTCGTCCTAAATTTCAGCCTTCCAAGTGCAGGTTCTTTGTGTATTATTCCAGTCATGGTATTGTGCCTTTTTATACGACACTAAATTTAAGTTTAATATAACAAAGGGCGAAACGTGTAGATAAAGTACACAGTTATATTTACAACACCAAACAACTACGATGATACATATGTATGTGTATTTTTTAATAAAATCTGATACATTAGCAGTAGTGATATCCTCTAAGATAGTTACACAGTGGTAACACCAGCAGTGTTGCTATACTATTCTATATGATAGTTACACAGTGGGAACAGCAGCAGTGTTGCTACACTATTCTATATGATAGTTACACAGTGGGAACACCAGCAGTGTTGCTACACTATTCTATATAATAGTTACACAGTGGTAACACCAGCAGTGTTGCTGCACTATTCTATATAATAGTTACACTGTGGGAACACCAGCAGTGTTGCTACACTATTCTATATGATAGTTACACAGTGGTAACACCAGCAGTGTTGCTACACTATTCAATATGATAGTTACACAGTGGGAACACCAGCATTGTGATGTTACACTGTTCTATATAATAGTTACACAGTGGGAACACCAGCAGTGTGTTGGTACACTATTCTATATGATAGTTACACAGTGGTAACACCAGCAGTGTGTTGCTATACTATTCTATATGATATTTACACAGTGGGAACACCAACAGTGTGTTGCTACACTATTCTGTATGATAATTACACAGTGGGAACACCAACAGTGTTGCTACACTATTCTAAATGATAGTTACACAGTGGTAACACCAGCAGTGTTGCTACACTATTCTATATGATAGTTACACAGTGGTAACACCAGCAGTGTGTTGCTATACTATTCTATATGATAGTTATACAGTGGTAACACCAACAGTGTTGCTACACTATTCTATATGATAGTTACACAGTGGTAACACCAGCAGTGTGTTGCTACACTATTCTATATGATAGTTACACAGTGGTAACACCAGCAGTGTGTTGCTACACTATTCTATATGATAGTTACACAGTGGTAACACCAACAGTGTTGCTACACTATTCTATATGATAGTTACACAGTGGTAACACCAGCAGTGTGTTGCTACACTATTCTATATGATAGTTACACAGTGGTAACACCAGCAGTGTTGCTACACTATTCTATATGATAGTTACACAGTGGGAACATCAGCAGTGTGTTGCTACACTATTCTATATGATAGTTGCACAGTGGTAACACCAGCAGTGTGTTGCTACACTATTCTATATGATAGTTACACAGTCGTAACACCAGCAGTGTTGCTACACTATTCTATATGATAGTTACACAGTGGTAACACCAGCAGTGTTGCTACACTATTCTATATGATAGTTACACAGTGGTAACACCAGCAGTGTGTTGCTACACTATTCTATATAGTTACACAGTGGTAACACCAGCAGTGTTGCTATACTATTCTATATGATAGTTACACAGTGGTAACACCAGCAGTGTTGCTACACTATTCTATATGATAGTTACACAGTGGTAACACCAGCAGTGTTGCTATACTATTCTATATGATAGTTACACAGTGGTAACACCAGCAGTGTTGCTACACTATTCTATATGATAGTTACACAGTGGTAACACCAGCAGTGTGTTGCTACACTATTCTATATGATAGTTACACAGTGGTAACACCAGCAGTGTTGCTACACTATTCTATATGATAGTTACACAGTGGTAACACCAGCAGTGTGTTGCTACACTATTCTATATGATAGTTACACAGTGGTAACACCAGCAGTGTTGCTACACTATTCTATATAATAGTTACACAGTGGGAACAAAAGCTAGCTATGTTTCACTGTCATATTCCATCACACAGGATGGTGCTCATACAAGGTGTTGAAATGTGTCAGCCTGAGCTGGCAGACTTCAGTAGTGTCAGCCTGAGCTGGCAGACTTCAGTAGTGTCAACCTGAGCTGGTAGACTTCAGTAGTGTCAGCCTGAGCTGGCAGACTTCAGTAGTGTCAGCCTGAGCTGGCAGACTTCAGTAGTGTCAGCCTGAGCTGGCAGACTTCAGTAGTGTCAACCTGAGCTGGCAGACTTCAGTAGTATCAGCCTGAGCTGGTAGACTTCAGTAGTGTCAGCCTGAGCTGGCAGACTTCAGTAGTGTCATCCTGAGCTGGGAGACTCCAGTAGTGTCAGCCTGAGCTGGCAGACTTCAGTAGTGTCAGCCTGAGCTGGCAGACTTCAGTAGTGTCAACCTGAGCTGGTAGACTTCAGTAGTGTCAGCCTGAGCTGGCAGACTTCAGTAGTGTCAGCCTGAGCTGGCAGACTTCAGTAGTGTCAGCCTGAGCTGGCAGACTTCAGTAGTGTCAACCTGAGCTGGCAGACTTCAGTAGTATCAGCCTGAGCTGGTAGACTTCAGTAGTGTCAGCCTGAGCTGGCAGACTTCAGTAGTGTCATCCTGAGCTGGGAGACTCCAGTAGTGTCAGCCTGAGCTGGCAGACTTCAGTAGTGTCAGCCTGAGCTGGGAGACTCCAGTAGTGTCAGCCTGAGCTGGCAGACTTCAGTAGTGTCAGCCTGAGCTGGCAGACTTCAGTAGTGTCAGCCTGAGCTGGCAGACTTCAGTAGTGTCAACCTGAGCTGGCAGACTTCAGTAGTATCAGCCTGAGCTGGTAGACTTCAGTAGTGTCAGCCTGAGCTGGCAGACTTCAGTAGTGTCATCCTGAGCTGGGAGACTCCAGTAGTGTCAGCCTGAGCTGGCAGACTTCAGTAGTGTCATCCTGAGCTGGCAGACTTCAGTAGTGTCATCCTGAGCTGGGAGACTCCAGTAGTGTCAGCCTGAGCTGGCAGACTTCAGTAGTGTCAGCCTGAGCTGGGAGACTTCAGTTATAAAGATATCGTCAAGTATTCCATCAAGAGTGTATGTTCAGCAGCTTCAAAAATTCCTTCCAGTATAACTAGAGTTTTAGTCACTTATTAATTGCAGTCTCTCAGTATTAACATTCTATACACAGGAGAAAAAGATTTTTATGAATACGGATACATACATGGGTAAATCCCATAGTTATACAAAGCATTCCGGGCAGACTCTCAGACAAAAGAATGTTAAACTGATAAATACCTGGAGTCTTCCTGGAGGGCGTTCCGGGGGTCAGCGCCCCCCGTCCACTAACGAGTGTCGTCGGATCACTAACAACACCTAGCTCTGCTGGGTGCGTGATCTTTTTAGGATCGATAGCTGAGTGGATAAGGTAACATGTACATTGTGTTGTCTTTTGAGGCAGGACAATGTGTCGTGGGTCGAACCCTGGCCTGTCGCAGTGTGGTAAATGTGCAATATATATATATATATATATATATATATATATATATATATATATATATATATATATATATATATATATATATATATATATATATATATATTGCACATGCACTTCAATTTAAATTGTTTGGGACAATTCAGTGTATATACCTGGAAAGATACATCGTGGTTCATATACCGTTAAAACTACACACATCTGTCAACTCTGAGATATACACATAACTGTATCATATACACATAACTGTGTCATATACACATAACTGTGTCATATACACATAGCTGTGTCATATACACATAACTGCGTATATGACATGAGATACACATTAGCACTATATATACCTGAGACTCAAATCTGCAAGTATAGATCCTGAGAGGTACACACACTTGTGTATATACCCTGAGACGCTAAACTCGGTGTATATAACCGAGTGTCACAGTAACTGTGTTCCAGTTCACATGAACAAGAAGTGGTCGGAGATGCGGTGACTAACTCAATAACGAAACCACTACCTTGGTAACGTATTTCATTACTACTTAACACCGTTACCCTTGAACTCTCGATTTTATATAATTCGCTAACGAGCGAAATTATTTATAAATGTCATCTGAGGCTGGAGCAAGACACGAACTTGAGCACTCTGCATCAGAGTACACAGTGATTACACAGAGTGTTTCACTCGTAGGAGGCCCCGAGTTGGTACTCCCGTAGTTTCACACATCTTGTTTATATATTATGTCTGTAGTAAACTATAACTCGAGAAGGAGGCCCCGAGTTATCGTTTACTGCAAACATAATATACAAACAAGACGGGTGCAATTAAAGCATTGGTTTGGTAATAGAGTTGTGGATGAGTGGAACAAACTCCCGAGTACCCTCATAGAAGCTAAAACCTTGTGTAGTTTTAAAAATAGGTTAAATAAATACATGAGTGGGTGTGAGTTGGACCTGACTAGCTTGTGCTACTAGGTCAGATGCCGTGTTCCTTCCTTAAGTGAACGTGACTTGACCTGACTAGGTTAAGGCGTTGGCTTAAGCCGATAGGTTAATTGGATCTGCCTCTCTTGGGTCAGCAGGCCTGCTGCAGTGTTCCTTCTTTCTTATGTTCTTAAGAAGGTACCAAATCGGGGCCTCCTACGAGTATGTTTTTATATCCCTCAACTCTTCTGTTACCTGAAGTTTACTTGGAGAGAGTTCCGGGGGTCAACGCCCCCGCGGCCTGGTCTGTGACCAGGCCTCATGGTGGATCAAAGCCTGATCAACCAGGCTGTTACTGCAGGCCGCACGCAGTCCGACGTACGAACCACAGCCTGGCTGGTCAGGTACTGACTTTAGGTGCCTGTCCAGTGCCTGCTTGAAGACAGCCAGGGGTCTATTGGTAATCCCCCTTATGTACGCTGGGAGGCAGTTGAACAGTCTTGGGCCCCTGACACTTATTGTGTTGTCTCTCAACGTGCTAGTGGCACCCCTGCTCTTCATTGGGAGGATGTTGCATTGTCTGCCGAGTCTTTTGCTTTCGTAGGGAGTGACACTCGTGTGCAAGTTTGGTACTAATCCCTCTAGGATTTTCCAAGTGTATATAATAATGTATCTCTCCCGCCTGCGTTCTAGGGAGTACAGGTTTAGGAACTTCAAGCGTTCCCAGTAATTGAGGTGGTTTATTGCAGTTATGTGTGCCGTGAAGGTTCTCTGTACATTTTCTAGTTCAGCAATTTCACCTGCCTTGAAAGGTGCAGTTAGTGTGCAGCAATATTCCAGCCTAGATAGAACAAGCGACCTGAACGGTGTCATCATGTAATAATATTGGTAGAATTACCGACAATATGTTAAGTAAAAGGACACAAATGCAACTAATGTGACATTTTATTGTGGCAACGTTTCGCTCTCCAGGAGCTCAAGCTCCTAGAGAGCGAAAAGTTGCCACAATAAAATGTCACATTAGTTGCATTTGAGTCCTTTTACTTAACATGGTGTCATCATGGGCTTGGCATCCCTGGTTTTGAAGGTTCTCATTATCCATCCTGACGTTTTTCTAGCAGATGCGATTTGCTACAGTGTTATGGTCCTTGAAGGTGAGATCCTCTGACATGATCACTCCCAGGTCTTTGACATTAGTTTTTCGCTCTATTGTGTGGTTGGAATGTGTTTTATACTCCGATGAAATTTTATTCACGTTTTCCATATCTGATTAATTGAAATTTCTCATCATTGAACTTCATATTGTTTTCTGCAGCCCATTTAAAGATTTGGTTGATGTCTGCAGATTCGGGTGTCATCTGCAAAGGAAGACACGGCACTGTGGCTGATATCCCTGTCTATGTCCAATATGAAGATGAGGAACAAGCTGGGAGCGAGTACTGTGCCTTGTGGAACAGAGCTTTTCACTGTAGCCGCCTCAGACTTTACTCTGTTGACTACTACTCTTTGTGTTCTACTTGTTAGGAAATTATAGATCCATCTACCAACTTTTCCTGTTATTCCTTTATCACGCATTTTGTATGCTATTACACCATGGTCACACTTGTCAAAGGCTTTTGCAAAGTCAGTGTATATTACATCTGCATTCTGTTTGTCTTCTAGAGCATCCAGGACCTTGTCGTAGTGGTCCAGTAGTTGGGACAGACAGGAGCGACCTGCTCTAAACCCATGCTGCCCTGGGTTGTGTAATTGATGGGTATCTAGATGAGTGGCGATCTTGCTTCTTAGAACCCTTTCAAAGATTTTTATGATATGAGATGTTTGCGCTATTGGTCTGTATAAAAACCCAAAAACCACTCTGGGGCTACTGCAGGAGTATACACAATACCATGTGGGGAATTTGACAATATATATGGAGGGAAAACAGCCATATCTCTGGAAAAAAGTGGTTATTATTATAACCATTAATTTTTAAAGGGGTGGAGGGGTAAGCCAGTGGAAGGCCTCGGTCAGATGACCAAAAGCTCCAGCTGTGTGTCATCATATGACTAAGACCCGCGTCACGAAACACTTGTCCTGACAAACCTTACCTGACTACCAACCAGATCTCTGGACATTAGGATCAGGGAACCCAAACAACGCTTGCAACCGTGATGACTTGTGGCCAACACAGAGACGATGCTGGACACCTCTTGAAGTTCAGTGAGACTTGATTAGTTGTCAAGGAGGAAGATTTGCGACGGCGAAAGTGTACAGAGGCTGCCATGATTACGGTCAGTAACACTACCCACCAAAAAGCCGGAAATTAAACTATATCCAAATACACACACACACACACACACTCGACTCGACCCCTGCAACCACAACTAGGTGAGTACACACACACATACAGACCAAGCAGGACTTCAAAGAGACCTGGACAAGCTTGACATCTGGTCTAGCAACTGGCTTCTCGAATTTAATCCCACCAAATGCAAAGTCATGAAGATCGAAGAAGGGCAAAGAAGACCGCTGACAGAGTACAGGCTAGGTGGACAAATGTTACAAACCTCATCAAAGGAGAAAGACCTTGAGGTGAGAATAACGCCAAACACGTCTCCGGAGGCACACATCAACCAGATAACTGCGGCAGCATATGGGCTACTGGCAAACCTAAGATTAGCGTTCCGTTACCTTAACAAGGAATCGTTCAAGACACTGTACACCGTGTACGTCAGGCCCATACTAGAATATGCAGCACCAGTCTGGAACCCACACCTGGTCAAACACGTCAAGAAATTAGAGAAAGTGCAAAGGTTTGCGACAAGGCTAGTTCCACAACTCAGGGGAATGCCCTATGAAGAAAGGTTGAGGGAAATAGGACTAACAACACTAGAGGACAGAAGGGTTAGAGGAGACATGATAACGACATACAAAATACTGAGGGGAATCGACAAGGTAGATAGTGACAGGATGTTCCAGAGAGGGAACACAGAAACAAGGGGTCACAATTGGAAGTTGAAGACTCGGATGAGTCAAAGGGATGTTAGGAAGCATTTCTTCAGCCACAGAGTAGTCAGGAAGTGGAATAGTCTAGCAAGTGACGTAGTGGAGGCAGGAACCATACATAGCTTTAAGACGAGGTATGATAAAGCTCATGGAGCAGGGAGAGAGGACCTAGTAGCGATCAGTGAAGAGCGGCCAGGAGCTGAATCCTGCAACCACAATTAGGTGAGTATATATATATATATATATATATATATATATATATATATATATATATATATATATATGTGTGTGTGTGTGTGTGTGTGTGTGTGTGTGTGTGTGTGTGATCTTATTACACATATATGTGCAATAAGATCACAGTAAACATGCGATGCCACAATATGCGATTTGTATTGATAAAGCCACTGGAGGGCGAAACGTCTACAATAAAGATACCCAGATGTTGCACATGTGTCTAATTTTCACCTTGTCGGTATTGTATACCATTCATGAACAATGTATTGGACTGATGAAGCCACTGGAGGGCGAAACGTTTCCTGAATAAAGATTCCCATATATTGCATAAGTGTCTCAGTATTCAACTCGTCGTTTTTCAAAATCATTAATCACATATTTATCTTACAATCTATATTTTACTAACCTTTTGAAAGTCATATCATCCTATTTATGTTTTTTCTAGTAATACACAATCACTTTCCAGTTAGATAAAGGTAATTTGTCTTCAATTTATACTATTTCCTGTATAAGTGATATGAATGTATCCATTACGAATAAATAATGCAGGAAAAATGTGCTTATGTTAAAAGATTTGTTTCTAGGTTCTCCGAATGCTTTCCCTTCTTTTATGTAGGTCTATTTACGGAATTTTAACAGATTATCTCTATGTTTTGAAGACAGTGCTTGTTGCTTTAGTGAAATCTTTTTATTTCGTGGGGTTATTTTATTCATGGGGAGTCGCTAAGCCTATTATAGTGGGTGAGATGGAGTCAGGTCGATCAACAGCCCTTTAGAATTTGAGAAAATAACATCGTCTACCTTTAAGCAAGTGCCTAAGGCACCCAGAAGACAGCTGAAGATATCCATGCGTTTTACTATCTCGTAATGTGTAAATAAACGCCTTTGCTAACATCACCGGCGGTGTATAAGTGAAAAGTGGACATAAACAGTGTGTGTGTGGGGAGGGTTACCCAACTGCAGGTGATGGTGAGTATATAAGCCGCAGTGAAGGCTGCGAAGACATTCACTCTTCCTTCTGCCGTCAAGCATGCGGCTCCTGCAGGTACGCTCCTTCATCTGGTTCTTCAGTGTTATTCCCAACTCAGTTGGGGTCTTTAATAATTGTACTACATCAGTGTTATTCCGAACATCCATGGATCTTAGCTACACGACTTAATCAGTGGTGTTTCCAAAAACCCTCGTGTCTTAAAGCCAGCAGACTACCTCAGATCTTGATCACAAGACCACTTTGGAAACTAATTCTGAACACCCTGGCGCGCTAGTTGCAAACCTTTGCTTTGTTTTCCATCAAAATATTCATTTTAGATGTTCTTAATGGACAGAGTTTGTTCATAAGTCTCAAGGCTAACTTATCTTTCCCTTTGACGAAGGGCCATCAGCTTGCGTATTAATATACTGGGTCCGCTGGTCTACTATAAACATGGTTCACCTTCCATAACAGGATAAATAAGGCACCAACACTCAGGTGACCAGCCTGCTTCTATAACTGGTCATCAAAACATACACTCTGCTATCCTCTATAATGGGTCAGTAGTACACACGCACACATGACCTGCCTTTTCCGGCAAAAGCTCACACAATCATACACTTGACTTGCCTCTTCTTGAAACAGGTTAAGCTCACATATAGATGACTTGCTTATTCTTGAAACAGGTTACAAGGGTTTGGGTTTGAGAAGACTTGCTAAGTATGAGCCAGTAGGCCTTCTGCAGTGTTCCTCCTTTTTTATGTCCTTGAAAAAAGATCACTACCACACAGGCCACTACTTAACACAGGCCACTATCACACATATGACTTGTCTCCTCTACAAACTATAGAGGAGGCACTGTAATGTATAATTATCAATATTATTAAAAAAAATGATAATATATATTAAATATCAGGACTTCTTACGCTCAGAGAACATGGTCATGTACAATGCACAAGAATTTCAGAAACCCAAAAGCCATATAGCATTTTGATTTTAATGGAATTGTATTGTTTATTACCAAACAGAAATCCAAACATAGAAAACGTTGTGTAGTTTTAAAAATAGGCTAGATAAATATATGAGTGGGTGTGAGTTGGACCTGACTAGTTTGTGCTACTAGGTCAAATGCCGTGCTCCTTCCTTAAGTGAGTGTGGCCTGGCCTGGCTGGGTCGGGGCATTGGCTTGGGCCGGTGGGAGACTTGGACCTGCCTCGCATGGGCCAGTAGGCCTGCTGCAGTGTTCCTTCTTTCTTATGTTCTTAACCATATTCCAGGCCACGTAAAACAAGGAATGTATTCTTGACATAGCCTCGTTGCTTCTTCACCTAGACACTCCATAAACTTTCTCCCAAACATGTCAACCTCTCGCAGCCCATTGCTATTTGGACTACTCAAAGGATTAATGAGGCCTATAGACTACTCAAAGAGTCAGTAAGGCTGCAATTCACTGTAAACCACCAGTCAAGTATACGGTAATACCTTAAATAGGGATTAAAGTATACTCTCAGAGTATATACCCTGAGAAGACATACACACCTCGGTAAAAAATAGACACATGTGCAACATCTGGGTATCGAGACACACGAAATCGTAATGACACGATTGCAAACAAACCATACCACGGGTGGGGTTCGAACCCGCGATCAGAAAATCTCAAAACTCCAGACCGGGTATCTTTATTGCAGACGTTTCGGCAAACAATGGCTTTATCAGTACAAATTCAAGGACATAATTGGAAGCACAGGCAAGGTTAGGTAAGGTTAGGTCAGGAAACAGGACAAGTGTTTCCTGACGCTGGTCTTAGTCATATGAAGATACCCAGATGTTGCACATGTGTCTAATTTTCATTCATGTACCACACCTTGGTAAATATATCCTGGGACAAACCAGGCTTTTTCCACTAACCTAAGCGGAAATCTATAGTTCGTTTAGTGCATGACTAGGCCTATAAGTGCCTAGCAGTGGCATCACTGCGTCCCTTGTGCTCTTTCCACTGCAGACTCACTAACAATGGTTAATATTTACGTTGAAAAGTTAATGTAAAATGTCAATAACAAAATGAATATTGTTTGCCTTATAAACATGCAAGATAACAAGTGACTCTTAATGTGCAAGATAACATGTGACTCTTAATGTGCAAGATAACATGTGACTCTTAACATGTAAGATAACAGGTCAATCTTAACATGCAAGATAACAGATGGATCTTAACATGCAAGATAACAGGTGAATCTTAACATGCAAGATAACAGGTGAATCCCACAAACTTCTCCTCACATTCATAAGAACATAAGAAGAAGCACTGCAGGAGGCCTACTGACCCATGCTAGGCAGGTCCAAGTCACACCCACACCCAAGTTCATATTTACATAAAATTTTCTCTACAATTTAGGAAGCCTAGTCAGAGGCCAGACCAGAGGCGCAATGATTTTAAGATCGATCAAATATCACACCACATGACAACATGTCTCACCCGATTTTTTCCCGGTAACAATTCCTTGTTTCTACGTATTCGTAAATGTTACTAGCCTGATTTGTAATGATTTTAGAAGTATAGATTTTGTCGTTAAAACGGCTAGTTTGTGCACCTCATATCCATCCTGTGGATGGTAGTGGCTAGTTTATTGTGTACCTCATATCCATCCTATGGATGGTAGTGGCTAGTTTATTGTGTACCTCATATCCATCCTGTGGATGGTAGTGGCTAGTTTATTGTGTACCTCATATCCATCCTGTGGATGGTAGTGGCTAGTTTATTGTGTACCTCATATCCATCCTGTGGATGGTAGTGGCTAGTTTATTGTGCACCTCATATCCATCCTGTGGATGGTAGTGGCTAGTTTATTGTGTACCTCATATCCATCCTGTGGATGGTAGTGGCTAGTTTATTGTGTACCTCATATCCATCCTGTGGATGGTAGTGGCTAGTTTATTGTGCACCTCATATCCATCCTGTGGATGGTAGTGGCTAGTTTATTGTGTACCTCATATCCATCCTGTGGATGGTAGTGGCTAGTTTATTGTGTACCTCATATCCATCCTATGGATGGTAGTTGCTAGTTTATTGTGTACCTCATATCCATCCTTTGGATGGTAGTGGCTAGTTTATTGTGCACCTCATATCCATCCTATGGATGGTAGTTGCTAGTTTATTGTGTACCTCATATCCATCCTGTGGATGGTAGTGGCTAGTTTATTGTGTACATCATATCCATCCTATGGATGGTAGTTGCTAGTTTATTGTGTACCTCATATCCATCCTGTGGATGGTAGTGGCTAGTTTTTTGTGCACCTCATATCCATCCTGTGGATGGTAGTGGCTATTTTATTGTGCACCTCATATCCATCCTGTGGATGGTAGTGACTACAAGAACACATGAACATACGAAAGGCCTATGAATTAGGTCGTAAATGCGTTAACAGGAGTACATCTGGATATATATATGCACTAATTTCTGAACATGACCACATAAGAAAAGACAAATGCGCTAAATAACCTGAATATCTTCAGTGATAAAATTGAAAACTATATATACAGAAAAAATCTGTGACTTCAATTGTATATCTTGAAGCGAGTGCTGTGTAATAACGAGGAGCCTTCACGTAGATCTTGACAAAACACAAACAAGAGTGTGTGTAATGTCTGAGAGTAGAAACTATAATATTGTTTTTACTGTTATTACCCCGGTGGGTCGTGTTATATAATACTTTCTCTATCCGCACCCACCGGAGGTACCAGGGCTCTGAAGGTCACACTTGCAAGTACTTGAGTGCCATCTGTTTAGGTCCGTGAAGGATGGCTGTGATGCGTTCCTCTTTATCACGAAATCGTAATAACAAAGTCGTGTTATTACGATTATTAGTGAGCCATAATGGTGGCTTTGAGGGGACTTGAGCTTGAGTTCACCACAGCCACGCTGTGGCTGTAAAAACTTGCATTTGTGGTCACAGTGGTGACCCATGCTAACCTCCCTATGATGTATAAATATAAATAGTTTGATGGATCTTATTGTAACCAGCTGGCCCAGTGGCACACGCGCTCACCTGGATGACAAATGAATTAAAGTTATCCCCAAAATATTTTGAAAGTTCCGAGAAACATGTCAGCCGATATCTCTTAAAGTAAGACTTATTGCTTAAAAAAAATAAAAGACGAGAAAGACTGGGGAGTAGAAGTGGCTGTCATGTGCGATTGTGTAAGCAAGATTTATTTACCAAGAGCAGCCGTGATTATTGCTGTCACGGAGGCGACGCCCATAAAGTGCTGGAGGGCAAGGTTATTTTCTCCTGTTATAGTTCATGCACCGTGGTGCTTCCATTACCGACACTTCTATACTGGATACTGGCTTGTAGAACCTGCCTATCATAGGCCAGTAAGCCTACCTCAGCATTCCTCTGATAGTATAGTCTTATGTTTTTCTTTTTGTTTTCCTTGTTAATGTATTCCTGGGCGTCCACAAATTTCCGAAAGCGACTATCAATGTACCGAATAAATATGATAATTGTTTACAGTGCCATTAAGTTGATGAGTAAGACACATGTACAACAGTTAGGTATCTTTATTCAGAAACGTTTCGGTCACACAGTAGACTTCTTCAGTCGAATGCAGAGGAAACAGCAGAGGCAACACAGATTTAAAGACGATGATGTAATCAGTCCATCATCTTCATTTCAATACTACACCTCTGCCTTTGTATTTAACTGAAGAAACCAAGTGAATTGGCGAAACGTTTAGTCAATAAAGGTATCTATCTGTTGCACATGTTTCTTTATTATCTCAGTTACACTTTCTTTTAGGCCATGAGATTAATGGCAGGAAGAGGAAGGTTGCAGGTAGACACGAAGAGGAAGGTTGCAGGTAGACACGAAGAGGAAGGTTGCAGGTAGATACGAAGAGGAAGGTTGCAGGTAGACACGAAGAGTAAGGTTGCAGGTAGACACGAAGAGGAAGGTTGCAGGTAGACACGAAGAGGAAGGTTGCAGGTAGACACGAAGAGGAAGGTTGCAGGTAGACACGAAGAGGAAGGTTGCAGGTAGACACGAAGAGGAAGGTTGCAGGTAGACACGAAGAGGAAGGTTGCAGGTAGACACGAAGAGAGAGATAAGGCTAAGTGGCCTGTCACACAGTGACATTAAATAAGAACATAATAAAAAAGGAACACTGCAGCAGGCCTACTGGTCCATGCGAGGCAGGTTCAAGTTACCCACCGGCCCAAGCCTAGCACGGCATCAGACCCATCAGCACAAGCTAGTCAGGTCCAACTCGTGGAGAAACTTATGACGACGTTTCGGTCCGACTGGAACCATTTACAAGTCACACTAACACACGAGAGGGAGCCAGTATACATAGGTGAGGGGGTAGTGGTAGGGGAGGTAAGGATGAATTAGACACATGTGCAACATCTGGGCGTCTTTATTGTAGACGTTTCGCCCTCCAGTGGCTTTATCAATACAAATTCAAGGACATAATTTGAAGACAGTAGAACTATATACAAAAGACGAGGTAATCAGTCCCTCAGTCTTGGAGTTGGACACCGTAGTCTTGAAGACTCTGAAGCTCAGGCAAGAAGAGGTAATGCTGGTAGTAGAAATAGCAGAAGTAGTAGACATTTGTCACACAGTAGAAGTAGTATTGGTAATAGTAAGTAGGGGGGAGTAGTGGTAGATGTAAAGATATCGTAGATTTCTCTGTTCACTTTCAGTGCAAATGTTTAACAATAAGAAACATTATTAAGACTAACCAAGAATTATTGCTTGAAAAAAAAATATATGATAGTAGGATCGCAGATGAACATGGAGACTTTAGGAAGAGTAGGGAGTGGGTAGACCAAGTGTTTACAGTGAATCATATAGGTGAACAGTATTTAGATAAGGGTAAAGAGGTGTTTGTGGCATTTATGGATTTGGAAATTCATATGACAGGGTGGATAGGGGGGCAATGTGGCAGATGTTGCAGGTGTATGGAATAGGAGGAAGGTTACTGAAAGCAGTGAAGAGTTTATACGAGGATAATGAGCCTCAGGTTAGAGTATGTAGGAGAGAGGGAGATTATTTCCCAGTAAAAGTAGGCCTTAGACAAGGATGTGTGATGTCACCGTGTTTGTTCAATATATTTATAGATGGAATTGTAAGAGAAGTGAATGCTCGTGTGTTGGCAAGAGGTGTGGGGTTAAAAGATAAAGAATCTAACACAAAGTGGGAGTTGTCACAGTTGCTTTTTGCTGAGGTGAATAATTAGAATTGATGAGGGAAAAAGGTGAGTGGTGCACTGAGGAGTCTGTGGAGACAAAGAACTTTATCCATGGAAGCAAAGAGGGGAATGTATGAGAGTATAGTTATATCAACACTCTTATATGGGTGTGAAGCATGGGTGATGAATGTTGTAACAAGGAGAAGGCTGGAGGCAGTGGAGATGTCATGTCTGAGGGCAATGTGTGATGTGAATATATTGCAGAGAATCCGTAGTTTGCAAATTAGGAGGAGGTGTGAGATTACCAAATATATTATCCAGAGGGCTGAGGAGGGGTTGTTGAGGAGGTTCGGACATGTAGAGGGGTTGGAACGAAATAGAATGATTTCGAGAGAGTATAAATCTGTAGTGGAGGGAAGGCGGGGAAGATTGGAGGGAGGGGGCAAAGGAGGTTTTGTGAGCGATGGGCTTGGACTTCCAGCAAGCGTGCGTGATCGTGTTAGATAGGAGCGAATGGAGACAAATGATTTTTAGGTCTTGACGTGCTGTTGGAGTGTAAGCAAGGTAACATGAAGGGATTCAGTGAAACCGGCAGGCCGGACTTGAGTCCTGGAGGTGGGAAGTACAGTGTCTGCACTCTGAAGGAGGGGAGTTAATGTTGCAGTTTTATTACTGTAGTGTAAGCACGCCTCTGGCAAGACGGTGATGGAGTGAATGATGGTGAAAGTGTTTCTTCTTTCTCGGGTCACCCTGCCTTGGTGGGAGACGGCCGATGTGTTACAAAAATGATGTAGTAAACACTGGCTGGCGAAACGTTTCCTCAATAAAGATTCCCAAATGTATAAGTATCTCATTATATCAGTTTTGTAAATCATTTACATCACAGTATACCTGCAGTGTACCTACAGTGTACCTACAGTGTACCTGCAGTGTACCTACAGTGTACCTACAGTGTACCTGCAGTGTACCTACAGTACCGCAGTGTACCTACAGTTACCACAGTGTACCTCAGTACCTACATTACCTACAGTGTACCTACAGTGTACCTGCAGTGTACCTACAGTGTACCTATAGTGTACCTGCAGTGTACCTACAGTATACCTACAGTGTACCTACAGTATACCTACAGTGTACCTACAGTGTACCTACAGTGTACCTGCAGTGTACCTACAGTATACCTACAGTGTACCTACAGTATACCTACAGTGTACCTACAGTGTACCTGCAGTGTACCTACAGTGTACCTGCAGTGTACCTACAGTGTACCTACAGTGTACCTGCAGTGTACCTACAGTATACCTACAGTGTACCTACAGTATACCTACAGTGTACCTACAGTGTACTACAGTGTACTACAGTGTACCTACAGTGTACCTACAGTGTACCTACAGTGTACCTACAGTATGCAAATGAGACACAACTTGGGTTAATTAAGGTATATTATTGTAAAGATGTTTCCTGCACCAGGGACTGTTGATACAGTCCATGGTGAGCGAAACGTCTTCGCAATAAAATACCATAACCTGCTTCGTCTGCCTTAATGGAGTCAACCAGGCCTCCCGGTGGATCAGGGCCTGATCAACCAGGCTGTTACTGCTGGCCGCGAGTATGTGTTTTGGTGACTCGCTGATAAACTTTCCAAACATCCATAACTAAGACCCATGAATATTAAAGCTGTGTACCACTCCAGACACCCATGTCACCCATGTCACCCATGTCACCAGACAAGAGTCAAAAACATCAATGCTAAGTAAAAGGATACAGATGCAACTAGTGTGTCAGTTTATTGTGGTCATAGCGCACTCAGCTCACACACTGAGGTCCGGAGTTCGAATCTCAGGTACGGCTGGAAAACATTAGTACGTGTTTCCATAACACACCTGCTGTCTATGTCCACCCATCAGTAAAATGGGTACCTGGGTGTTAGTGGACTGGTGTGGGTCCCATCCTGGGACAAAACTGACCTAATTTGCGGGAAATGTTCAGCATAACAAGTGGCTTTCTATATAGTAGTATGTCATTGATGTCAGCTATGGTCTGTATACCTTGTACATGTACTGGTAGAAATAGATATTATTATTATTATTATTATTTGTTTACACAGGTTACAATGTAAAGTGATTATCACTGGTTACAGTGGTGGCCCATGCTAACCTCCCTAGCGTGTATAGAAATATGCTTAGTTATATAGATCTTATTTGAGCCAGCTGGTCTGGGAGTGTTAGGATTCAATTGCAATTTGTTCAAACCCCACCCACTGTAATATATCGTCTTGTTCTTTATAGATGTTAAGAAACATTGAAATGAACACATTTCGGATCCAATTCTACAAAACAGCAGTTTTGTAGGTGATAGTGTTGTTTTCCAGGTGACAGTGTTGTGTTGTGTGGTGTTGGCCGTCGTGTGTGTGCCTGCACCAACACCTGAAGCGGGCCCACAACCAGAGCTCAACAAGGGCTACAGTTATGAAGCACCATTCAAGGGCTTCGGTCTGCCAGGGGAGGAGGTGGACCACAGCCAGCCCACCTATCAGGAACCTGACACAGGTTACCTACCACCTGAAGGTCTTGCTCCAGGTGGCTTGCCAGACATATCCTATGGCTTACCTGCTCTTGAACCAGCTAATGGACCTCCAGCTATAAGCCCAAGCTATACTACGCCAGCTACTTATAAACCAACACCTAAACAGACTTACGGTACACCTAAACCTTCCTATTCACCACCTAAACAGACATACAGTTCACCTACCCCAGCCTACACACCACCTAAACCTACCTATAGCCCACCTATTACTTCCTATACACCTAAACCAACCTACACACCTAAACCAACATATGGTACACCTAAACCTTATACACCACCTAAACCAACCTACAGTCCACCTACACCATCCTACACACCACCTAAACCTACATATAGCCCATCTATTACTTCCTATACACCTAAACCAACCTACACACCACCTAAACCAACATATGGTACACCTAAACCTTATACACCACCTAAACCAACTTACAGTTCACCTACACCAGCGTATGCACCACCTAAACAGACTTATGGAACACCTGTTCCTTCTTATACACCACCAAAACCAACTTACACCACACCTAAACCTTCATATGGACCACCTAAACCAACCTACGGAGCACCTACACCTAAATATGGGCCACCTAAACCAACATATGGAACACCTTCACCTTCCTATGGACCACCTAAACCAACCTACGTAGCACCTATACCGTCCTACACACCACCTAAACCAACTTACACCACACCTAAACCTTCATATGGACCACCTAAAGCAACCTACGGAACACCTACACCTACATATGGGCCACCTAAACCAACATATGGAACACCTTCACCTTCCTATGGACCACCTAAACCAACTTACGTAGCACCTGTACCGTCCTACACGCCACCTAAACCAACTTACACCACACCTAAACCTTCCTATGGACCACCTAAACCAACTTACGTAGCACCTGTACCATCCTACACGCCACCTAAACCAACTTACACCACACCTAAACCTTCATATGGACCACCTAGCCCAACCTACGGAACACCTACACCTACATATGGGCCTCCTAAACCAACCTATGGAGCACCTACACCTACTTATGGGCCACCTAAACCAACCTACAGCACACCTAAACCTTCCTATGGACCACCTAAACCAACTTACGTAGCACCTGTACCGTCCTACACGCCACCTAAACCAACTTACACCACACCTAAACCTTCATATGGACCACCTAAACCAACCTATGGAACACCTACACCTACATATGGGCCACCTAAACCAACCTATGGAACACCTACACCTACTTATGGGGCACCTAAACCCACCTATGGAACACCTACACCTACTTATGGGCCACCTAAACCCACCTATGGAACACCTGGACAGAACCTGGGTTCTATTGCTTCCTCATTTGGTTCATCTAAATTCACATCAGAATCTTCATCAGCTTATCAATCTTCAAATGAGATAATTAATGTTGGTTTTGGAAGTACAGGAAGTAGTGGTTTAGGGTCTGGTCAGGGCTACTCTGGAGGATCAGGTTTTGGAAGTACAGGAAGTAGTGGTTTAGGGTCTGGTCAAGGCTACTCTGGAGGATCAGGTTTTGGAAGTACAGGAAGCAGTGGCTTAGGGTCAGGTCAGGGCTACTCTGGAGGATCAGGTTTTGGAAGTACAGGAAGTAGTGGTTTAGGGTCAGGTCAGGGCTACTCTGGAGGCTCAGGTTTTGGAAGTACAGGAAGTAGTGGTTTAGGGTCAGGTCAAGGCTACTCTGGAGGATCAGGTTTTGGAAGTACAGGAAGTAGTGGTTTAGGGTCAGGTCAAGGCTACTCTGGAGGCTCAGGTTTTGGAAGTACAGGAAGTAGTGGTTTAGGGTCAGGTCAGGGCTACTCTGGAGGATCAGGTTTTGGAAGTACAGGAAGCAGTGGTTTAGGTCAGGTCAGGCTACTCTGGAGGATCAGGTTTTGGAAGTACAGGAAGCAGTGGTTTAGGGTCAGGTCAAGGCTACTCAGGGGATCAGGTTTTGGGGAAGTATCGTCAAGTACAAACAGGGGGTTTTAGGGTCAGGTCAGGGCTACTCTGGAGGATCAGGTTTTGAAAGTACAGGAAGTAGTGGTTTAGGGTCAGGTCAAAGCTACTCAGGAGGATCAGGTTTTGGAAGTACAGGAAGCAGTGGTTTAGGGTCAGGTCAGGGCTACTCTGGAGGATCAGGTTTTGGAAGTACAGGAAGCAGTGGTTTAGGGTCAGGTCAGGGTTACTCTGGAGGATCAAGTTTTGGAAGTACAGGAAGTAGTGGTTTAGGGTCAGGTCAAGGCTACTCTGGAGGATCAGGTTTTGGAAGTACAGGAAGTAGTGGTTTAGGGTCAGGTCAAGGGTACTCAGGAGGATCAGGTTTTGGAAGTGCAGGAAGTAGTGGTTTAGGGTCAGGTCAGGGCTACTCTGGAGGATCAAGTTTTGGAAGTTCAGGAAGTAGTGGTTTAGGGTCAGGTCAGGGCTACTCTGGAGGATCAGGTTTTGGAAGTACAGGAAGCAGTGGTTTAGGGTCAGGTCAAGGCTACTCTGGAGGATCAGGTTTTGGAAGTTCAGGAAGTAGTGGTTTAGGGTCAGGTCAGGGCTACTCAGGAGGATCAGGGTCACATGACCTAACAGCATCATACGGAGCCTCAGGATCTCTAGGAGGTGTGGCTGGCTCACTGGGTCCACACAACTCAGCACTCTCATCACAAAATGATGTTGAATCCCGGCAGCTAACTTCTGGCTACACTCCTGACCAGTCCTATGGTGAGGTAAGAAAGAATATCTTCTAATTTTACATGTACAGTAGGGCACCTCTTTACGGCGTTCCGCTAATACGGACATTTCAAGCTATGACCAAAACTCGCTATACGGCTCCCCCTGTCTTTCTAATACGGTCACCGCACCCCACCCGCTTTGTTTACATTCTCCATGAGCACGTCTCCATTATGTCTGGAAACTTTCCAAAATTTCAAAGGTTTTAAAGTTATTGCATATTTTATATGTACTCTGATAATTATACTTATGTGTACCTGTACCTAAATAAACTTACACACTGTGCTGGCATGCAGGTACACATTAAAATCACTAAGAGTGTCCCTCTAGTCTTAATGCCATAGTAATAATACTAATACGTAATAATAATCACTCTTGGGCACATCAAATGTCTTATTTTACGTTAATATAGACATTTTCATTAATCCATCTATGATATTTTCTTCAAAATTATATAAGAAACATGTTACATAGCATATAAACATGATACATACACCCACAGTACAATAAATTTCACATAAATATGGGTGTCCCGTAGCTCGATCCCTAGCGCACTCAGCTCACACACTGAGGTCCGGGGTTCGAATCTCCTCTGGTATGGCTGGAAAACATTAGGTACGTGTTTCCATAAGACACCTGCTGTCCCTGTTCACCCATCAGTTTAAAATGGGTACCTGGGTGCTAGTCGACTGGTGTGGGTCGCATCCCCGGACAAAATTGACCTTATTTGCGGGAAATTCTCAACATAACAAGTGGCTTTCTATATAGTAGTATGTCATTGGTGTCAGCTATGGTCTGTATACCATGTACATGTACTTGTAGTAAATAAAAATATTATATGATTATTATTATATATTATATTATATAGTTATGGTAGCTGGGCGGAGGGGAACATTACGTTTTCTCTGGTCCAGCACCAGAGAAAACGTGTATGAATCTGCGTTTGGCCCAGTGACTCCCCTTAACACATTCCGCTTTCTTTACAATTCTCGCTATGAATTCTTCTCATTACTTCTCCCTTCGTTTATGATGGCATCTGAGTAGTTGTTAGAAACGATTAAACTCAGTGAACAAGATATGTCAATGGTAATAATATGGCTTTGGGCCGAATTAAATATCGTATAGCTATGTAGGTAGGGGTAGATATGTATCCCAGGCGGACTACATAGCTACATCTACCGGCTACCTACACCTGACTTCCTACAAATAAATACTATTCACCTATGAACCTGCATTAAGACTACACATATTTTAAGGTAAATTATAAGTGTACTGTATGTGTAGGCTTTCTGGGCTGCTTTAAATATCGTATATTAAGTTTGGGACAGGGAGCCAGGGCTACCTACACCTGACTTCCTAAGATAAGATTTTCTTCTGATTTTTAACCCCGGAGGGTTAGCCACTCAGGATAACCCAAGAAAGTCAGTGCGTCATCGAGGACTGTCTGTCTTATTTCCATTGTGGTCCTGAATCTTGTCCTCCAGGATGCGACCCACACCAGTCGACTAACACCCAGGTACCTATTTGCTGCTAGGTGAACATGACAACAGGTATAAGGAAACATGTCGAAATGTTTCCTCCCGCCGGGAATCGAACCCGACCCCTTCGTGTGTGAAGCGAGAACTTTAGCCACCAGGCCATGGGGCCACTGGCCTCTTGCCCTACATTAAGATTTCAAATATTTTAAGGTAAGTAATGAATGTACTGGGTATGTATTTGACTTTGTTTTTTAATGCCTAGTTCTACTGTTAGCTTAACATATGTTAGTGTAAACTTGTTGTCTGGCATTTATATGCATTTATAAGTGGAAAAAATGGCGTTCTGCTTTCCGGCGGTAGCCTGGAACCTAACCTGCCGTATAAGTGGGGCCCTACTGTACTCCATAAATCTCAGCTTGTATCTTTACAAGTGTTTGTTTGCAGTACAGTAGAATATATATTGTGCCGATTACGTTCTATAAAACCGTTTATGTGGAATAACGATATGAGAACGTCTGAACATATGGGAAAAATAATGGTTTACATTTTTTAATTTTCAAAAACAAGACATATAAGTTTAAGCTTTGCAATACCTCCAAAACAATGTTTTTTTTTTTTATACTTAACATAGTTGTCATTGTTTGATTTTGAAATTTTTGGAGAGGATCGATATGGGCCAACTAGGCGTGGTTGTATCTTTTAGCTAGTAACTGATCTTCACCAACATTTCATAAGTTTTTGTTCATCATTATTATAATTTAACTGTGTATTTACACTTATGGTAGTTCAGGAATTCAATATTATTTGTAATGAAATACTTGTTGGTCTTATTTTAAATGATCATTATTTTATGATGACATTTTGAAAGAAGACCTTCAAAATGATGCACTGATAGTATTGTGGCTAATCTCCTAGTGGGGATACTCTAATAGTGGGGTTATTCTAGTAGTGGGGTTACTCTAGTAGTGGGGCTACTCTAGTAGTGGGGCTACTCTAGTAGTGGAGTTACTCTAATAGTGGGGCTACTCTCATAGTGGGGCAACTCTAGTAGTGGGGTTAGTCTAGTAATGCTGCTACTCTAGCATTTTTTGGTCATACCAGTTAACCTCCCACTGTCCAGCTGCTGAATGACTCCCAAAAGTTTTGTGTTTCCCCAGAAATGATCTTAAACTACCAGTAATTTTATGAAAGAATATTAGTGTAATCGTGGGTTGTAAGACCATAACTTTTATAGATAACAGTAAGATATATTGTGAGTAATAATGTTATCATTAAGACTTCATAGGTTGTAAAGACAGTCGTTGTTTTGTTTCATTGGTGTTTATGTAATTATACTAATTACCAGTTAAAAATTAAATGCAAACCCTTTAATATAACGATATATTACAAACATTATTTATATTGAAATGCAGATGTATTGAGTTCCACAGATTTTCCTCGTAGGTAATTTCGCTGTCCTGCCACTTACAGATTCCTCTAAAATATTTCTAACAAGTTTTAGAACAGTCGCTAAACCTGGTCTAGTTAGGCTATTAAAGTTACCCCTATGATGATTAGGCAGAGAGCTGATTGAAACCAAATTTGTTGACAATATCCAAAAAAGCGTATTATATTTCATGAAAACTGTAACAGCAACTCATGGTCTATGTAATCATTCAGTGTTTTGGAAATGAACGTGAAGGTAAACTCTTCAAAGACATGGGTAAGATATTTTAGGATAGACTGAGCATCTTGCTGTGTTGTCATCAGACGGTCGGGGAGGAAAGATGCCTCCTTCAGGAAGCCTTCCATGATGTCAAATGGTTTCAACTATGGAATCTACATTTTACTAAAATTAATATTTGCTGTCCCTCTAAATTTTCTTTCACTTGCAGAAGGGAATGCCGTTCGACTTTGCTTATGCTGTCAACGACGAATACAGCGGTAATATCTTCAGTCACAGAGCGAACTCAGATGGACTGGTGACGAACGGGGAATATTCTGTGGTTCTCCCTGACGGCCGCAAGCAGGTGGTCACCTTCACAGCAAACAACGACTTAGGATACCTGGCTAAGGTCACCTACGAGGGGCAAGCCTCCTACCCTTCCTCGACACCTAATACCTATAACTAACGAAATCTGCTGCCAAATATTAGTCTTAAATGTGTATTTCTAAAGGCACTGTGCATCTGCTGGTAATGCTTTGGAACCCCACTTGGTGCTGTGGTATCATTGTACCATAAGGTAAACAATAAGTTCCTCGAAATAAGTTATTATTCCTATTTATTAGTTGGGGTCAGGAAGATATAGCAAGCAAATTGTGCAATTTCTTTTTTTTCACTCTGCTTTCATGCTTTAGGTTTTCGTTTCTAAAATTATTGTAAATAACACTAATTTCATATATTGCCATTTGACTTGTCTTAGTGAGGTTTGTTGACACCAGTATCCAGCCTCTCTACATCTGTTATAGACAACACTCCTGATATATGGAACACTCCTGTTAAAAGCACCTGGCGTCTTAGAGGCAACACAGACTGTAGCAGATTTGATATCCATATGTCAGTGTGCATTTAGGATTGTGTTCAAAGAAAGTTTAAGAGATTGACGACTGTGATCCACTTGAACCCATGGAGGTCAAGGCTGGGTCACCTCACCCCTTTGTGGTCCTCTTGACGTGAAGGTCAAGACTCTGGTCAACATTGCAAGAAGGTCAAAACTCAATTATCTCTCTCTGGAATGTCAAACCTGGACCAACTTGCCCTACGAAGGTCAGGACTGAACCACATCGCCCCACAGAGGTCAAGAGTGGACGACCGTGACCCCACGGAGGACAAGACTAGTCTAGACCTTGACCCACCGAGGTCAAGACTGATCCACCTCACAAACACATTTTAAGACTGGATCATCTGGCTCCACCTCCTGCATCATCTTTATTGTTATTATATTTTGATAAATACTGTCGATTTTATGACATTATATTTCTCGAATATTGTTAGAATTAAGAGCAATCATGACATTTTAGGTAATAAAATGTTTTAACAATGATTATTTTTATTAATTCCCCTTAAGTCTTCTAAAAAATAATTAATCAGTATATGATACTTTGGCAGCAAGTCTCCATTGCTCCATCAGAAAAATATATTGACAAATATAATGACCCTTTCAGATCCTCAGAGGGTATTAAAAGAAAATATATAATAAATTATAACAGAACTTTGGCAGCAAGTCTCCATTGCTCCATCAGAAAAATATATTGACAAATATAATGACCCTTTCAGATCCTCAGAGGGTATTAAAAGAAAATATATAATAAATTATAACAGAAGAAAATAAACAATTTTATTGAAAAAATGCAAAAAAAAAAATATTTATATAAATTTAAAACAAACATGAAATCTTCATAACTGAAGCAAATAATGAAATATAAAATATGTAAATGAATTTTGTGAATCAAAGGTTGTACAACAGACAGATGGTAATCTGATGTGCCGATGGACGTGGTAAGTAACTCTTAGAAGTCACTGTGTGTGAGCGAGAAGCCTGAGGTAGTCGAGGTAGTCACTGGTGGACGCGACTCTGGTATAAACTTCAGTCTTAGATGATAGTACAGACGCCAATAGTTGTTTCACTCATGAAAGATGCTGGCTTTGCATACTCGATGGAGGTTTGCTGTAAGGCTTTGAAGACCACAGGTGATTAATTACAAAGGCTGAAGTGACACACTGCTATGTTCAGTTAAAGATGAGGTTAAGTTACTGATCTAGTGTATAGATCAAGCTGCCCACCGTGTCTCGAAGTTGAGTGACCCAGTTCGATTAACAAGACTTGGGAGCAGGAAGTCATGTCCAGTATGCTAGGAGGGTCCCATGTTAACTCCCACCAGGATGAGAAGGGGGTAGAGAGGTAACTATGCATGCCCGATACCCAACAAGCAAACAAACAACCATTCATTTTAGAGGAATAAAAATAAACTAGAATTCATCTTTTGCTACATAAGTCAATTTAATAGGCTAAGAGCTGTTATCCTGCCTCAATTCAGTTCAAAACTCAGCACTATCTAAGGTCTACTACTACTACTACTACCCTCTGCGATGCCACCCACAACAGTCGACTAACACCCAGATACCTACTTACTGCTAGATGAACAGGGACAGTAATTGTAAGGTGACTAACACCCAGGTACCTACTTATTGCTAGGTGAACATGGACAGTAGGTGTCAGGTGACTAACACCCAGGTACCTACTAATTGCTAGGTGAACAGGGACAACAGGTGAATAGGGAAACGTACTCACCGTTTCCACCCGTGCCGGGGATCGGTCATTATGTGAGTAGAGTGTGTTATCAACTGAGCCACGGTTGAATGTCCAGGTAGCTGGCATCTACTTGTAAAGTGAATGGAAAATTAAATCTGGGGCTTTTCCGTAGTGGACAGCCATTATCAGAGACAATGTAATGTTCGTGAACTGTTTCACAAGTCAGGCCACATCAGGTCCTAATCTTTGATTAGCACTAACCTGAGTGTAAGTTATATGTTTCTCTGAACTGATACTGGTACACAAGAGGTATGTCACCATGGAGGGTGACCCTGGGACTTTAGAGTTATAGGGGTGAGTGAATGACCATTTAAGCCCAAGGAAGCACCTAAGAACTCGGGAAGATGTCTCACCGGGTGCAGTGCTCTCTGATGGGCGTGGTAGCTAAGACCAATATGGGTCTTGGGACCTGTAGCTAGAGGCTGACTGAGTTCCATTCTGTAAGTTTAATATCGTTTCGTCAGCTAATTGTGTATTCCCTATCTCACTAATGTGGAGGTGGGTAAGATCTATGGTAGAAAATGAGAAGTGTAGTGTAGTGAGGTTAGATGGAGTAGTATCCAAGGCACCAGTCTTCCACCCCTCTCTCTCAGCCACACCAACATACATGACAACATTCAAAATCTCTATGGACTTGTAAATGAGGATGAATATGTAAAAAAAAAAGGTCCAAATCCCTCCACACCCAGAAAATGCTTTACAGCTTTCCTGTAAATACCATGACTTAAAATAATTCACAACCTGCACATAGGAAAGAGAAACTCATAACGATGTTTCGGTCAGACTTGGATCATTTACAAGTCGCACTATGACTGGCAAATGGTCTAAGTCGGACCGAAAAGTCGTCATAAGCTTCTCTCTCTCCCATGTGTGGGTTGTTTATGTATAGTTTTCCTGTAAAAGGCTCCTTGATGATAATGCCTCTGCCTTTACAATGGTAATCGAGACTTGGCCATCTCCAGTAATGTGTTATTGAAAATATCATCAACCCAAATTCACTCTACACCAATTTGATCATCACATTGGCCTGGTCATGGACCGGGATGCGGGGGCGTTGATTCCCGGAATACCCTCCAGGTAGATAAAAGGACCTCCAGTAGAAACAAGTGCTGATTCCAAGTGGACGCATCCAGACAAGTTTATACACACTATAGTTCATGATCTGTTTGATGTGTACTGGAATGTTACAGGGGCTTTGTGCATTCCAAATGTTATTACCTTACAGTTATTTACTACCACTTTATAATAATGTCTTTCGGTCATTCTACTCATTCTTTTTTTAATAAATCCAGCTTTAATACGTACTTTGCACGTCTTAACATGTAGTTTGCACATCTTAAAACGTAGTTTGCACATCTTAAAATGTAGTTTGCACGTCTCACCAGGTCACTCATGTCATCTATCCAGGATTTTGCATAGCTGTTTAGTGTGATATCAATATTTAACTTCCACTAATCTGCTTAAATACATTTCGCTCAGTCTGACTTAGGAACAAGAATGCAAAATGAGGTCAATGGAATATTTTTTAATGCAATGAGATTGTTTTAGTGAAGGAACTTATGCCTGTAATTGGATAGTCTTTCTTAGATTAGCACAAGACAGTTGATGCTTGATTGGAAAAGCAATGCACATCTCAAAACATATTTGTTAAATAATCAATTATTTTTAACACTTGGTTGACTTTAATTCCAGGTCATTCCTGTGTATTGAAGAATCTTGTCCACGTGTAAAATGTCTCAATAAAGTTCCTCTCCACAACTGTTTTTTTCAGTACTAGTCGGATTTATGACTTTTGGATCCTTCCTATTGTTGATATTACAGAAATTCGTAGTACACTCAAAACATCCAGTATAATTGATAAGTACTTTGTTTACCCTACCAGTAATGTTGTGGAAAATGTCTTAAAAATACTAGAAAAGACCAGCAACAGAGTATCAGTAGACACCTCGTATACGATACGAGAAATCAACAAACACGATACTAAGAAAACAGGCAGGAAGTGAGTACTGGTGTATATAAAATCCCATTGGAGGACATGATGGAATATAAGTGAGCATCTGCTAGAACTAACAACATGTTTGAATGAAAACAAGTACACTTCCAGTACTGACAACTTCAACAATACTTGCATTCAACAATGAACCTCTCACAGACATTTAATGAAATCATTCATAGCCAGGTTAGTTAATAGGGAAGAGAAATTTAAGAGGAAATGTTTAGATACAGCCCAGATTACAACGTCCAGCACCGACCTGCAAAACTGGGGAAACTTCCTCGCTCCTGTCTATATTATCTACTTTCCCAGATATGGTCTATTGACTTGAGAAAACTTGCTGCCCAAGAGATACATTCTGTAAGCAAAGTTTGTTTCCTATAATTGTCCTTTTCTGCATTAAAACAATCCGTTTACTTACATTATTTGTTTGCTAGAATATTGCCCAAAAGAGTAGAGTTATTATTGAAAGAATTAAGTGTAAGACGGAGATCAGGATCGCAGAGTAAACAGAGGGACGATGGAAGAAATAAGAAGAGGAGTTGGACACTGGGAGGGAAGGAGGAAGGGAAGGAGGAAGGGAAGGAGGAAGGGAAGGAGGAAGGGAAGGAGGAAGGGAAGGAGAAAGGAATAAAGACAGAGAGAGAAATGGCTGAAGGGAAAGTTACTTAGTATACCTGGAGTATACCTGGAGAGAGTTCCAGGGGTCAACGCCCCTGCGGCCCGGTCTGTGACCAGGCCTGATCAACCAGGCTGTTATTATAAGTGTATTTAATCCTTTCTTATCATTTAATAACTAAAAATGACCCTGAAAAAACTTGTTAATCTAGACATCTAACAAGTTTTATTACCCTTCCTGTTAGTGTTAAACTCTCACCGTGACTGAAACAATGCACAACTAACCCGCACACAGGACAAAGAAACTTTATGATGGAAATAAATGGTATAAAATACCGACACAATGGAAAAATAAACACATAAGCAGTATAATGTGATCCTTTATTGACAACGTTTCGCCCACGCAGTGGGCTTTATCGAGTCACAAACAGATCTGTTTGTGACTTGATAAAGCCCACTGTGTGGGCGAAACGTTGTCAATAAAGGATCACATTATATTGCTTTATATTTCCAGACTTTATAACGACGTTTCGGTCGTCACACATATATAAAGATCTTTTACATTTCTACCAGGCATGCTTTATATAAAGTAAGTTTCTCCAAACACTGGAGACTTTTAATTGTTTTTCTTTGTTTAAAGCAAACTTTAAGTACTAGCTTTATATATTACAATTGCTCTATAACAGTCAACAACAGAATTGAAAGTAAACTTTTTCAGTCAATGGAAACGAAAAGTGTCAAAGTGTAAAGCAGAAAAGTGTGTTTGTTAGTGTATATATTGTTATGATTAAGACACATGTGCAGCAGCGGAGTATCTTTATTGTTGAAACGTTTCGCCCACACAGTAGACTTCTTCAGTCAAATACACAGGAAAATGTATTGTAGAGAGCAGTCGTAGATGTGAGGTAAAGATATAATCAGTCCCTCAGCCTGGAGAAGAGTTCAGCTCCATGGTGGTGGTCAGTCCCTCAGCCTGGAGAAGAGTTCAGCTCCATGGAGGTGGTCAGTCCCTCAGCCTGGAGAAGAGTTCAGCTCCATGGTGGTGGTCAGTCCCTCAGCCTGGAGAAGAGTTCAGCTCCATGGTGGTGGTCAGTCCCTCAGCCTGGAGAAGAGTTCAGCTCCATGGAGGTGGTCAGTCCCTCAGCCTGGAGAAGAGTTCAGCTCCATGGTGGTGGTCAGTCCCTCAGCCTGGAGAAGAGTTCAGCTCCATGGTGGTGGTCAGTCCTCAGCCTGGAGAAGAGTTCAGCTCCATGGAGGTGGTCAGTCCCTCAGCCTGGAGAAGAGTTCAGCTCCATGGTGGTGGTCAGTCCCTCAGCCTGGAGAAGAGTTCAACTCCATCATCTATAACGACAGTCGTTCCAGACCATGAAGCTGAACTCTTCTCCAGACTGAGGGACTGACCACCTCGAACTATTTCTCCAAGGTTGATGGACTGATGACATTGTCTTTACATATGTCTTACCCATCAACTTGCCGGTAATTTATAATATTTTCAATATACGTATATACTGTGTACTGAGTACTATAACGACTGAAGTATATTCTACTTACGAAGAGGTGACATGAAGCTTTAATTCAGATTTCATGGACCATCAGGTTAAAATATATTAAACCAACAATAACTAGGTCAGGATAATTTGTGAAAATCTTGAGGAACAAACCAAGATTATAATAATTAGTGCCACTTTGATCTGATACTTGGCACCCATGATAACATTATCAGAGGTTTGAAAAAAACATGATCTTGGGTAAAAGTTGGGTCTATCCTGTGCCAGCAACACCACCATCTTCAATTAAAATCTTTTACAAGGACGATAGTGAAGTTTATGTGTTTTTGATGGCATGTAAACGATGTTTTTTTTTTTTTTAATTCTCTCTGGGTGAAGAACGTTGAGCGTGGGTTGCCTAATAGCAGGTAATGACGGCTATATATATATACAGAGTTTGAGGTGAAGACTACATTCACTTGGTCTTCCACCATCAACCATGCAACTACTGCAGGTACACCTCTCTACCCTCACACACACACACACACACACACACACGAAACAGGCCAAGTGTCTATCGACAAGTGCCTTTCAAAACTAGTAACAACTTCATACTATATATATATATATATATATATATATATATATATATATATATATATACACAAACTGTTAAGTCAGTTTTAACATCATTCTCAGAGCTACTTGTCAGCAGTTAAGCGTCTCTTAATATATCTGAAAGATTTAATAGGTTGTGTTGCAGATAGCAGTGCAATATTGAAAGTGAGTGTTGTGTTGTAGGTGATAGTGTTGTTTTCCAGGTGACAGTGTTGTGTTGTGTGGTGTTGGCCGTCGTGTGTGTGCCTGCACCAACACCTGAAGCGGGCCCACAACCAGAGCTCAACAAGGGCTACAATTATGAAGCACCATTCAAGGGCTTCGGTCTGCCAGGGGAGGAGGTGGACCACAGCCAGCCCACCTATCAGGAACCTGACACAGGTTACCTACCACCTGAAGGTCTTGCTCCAGGTGGCTTGCCAGACATATCCTATGGCTTACCTGCTCTTGAACCAGCTAATGGACCTCCAGCTATAAGCAAAAGCTATACTACGCCAGCTACTTATAAACCAACACCTAAACAGACTTACAGTACACCTAAACCTTCCTATTCACCACCTAAACAGACATACAGTTCACCTACCCCAGCCTACACACCACCTAAACCTACCTATAGCCCACCTATTACTTCCTATACACCTAAACCAACATATGGTACACCCAAACCTTATACACCACCTAAACCAACCTACAGTCCACCTACACCATCCTACACACCATCTAAACCTACATATAGCCCACCTATTACTTCCTACACACCTAAACCAACTTACACCACACCTAAACCTTCTTATGGACCACCTAAACCAACCTACAGAACACCTACACCTAAATATGGGCCACCTAAACCAACATATGGAACACCATCACCTTCCTATGGACCACCTAAACCAACCTACGTAGCACCTGTACCGTCCTACACACCACCTAAACCAACTTACACCACACCTAAACCTACATATGGGCCACCTAAACCAACATATGGAACACCTTCACCTTCCTATGGACCACCTAAACCAACGTACGTAGCATCTGTACCGTCCTACACACCTCCTAAACCAACTTACACCACACCTAAACCTTCATATGGACCACCTAAACCAACATATGGAACACCTGCACCTACATATGGGCCGCCTAAACCAACATATGGAACACCTGCACCTACATATGGGCCACCTAAACCAACATATGGAGCACCTAAACCCACCTATGAAACACCTACACCTACTTATGGGCCACCTAAACCCACCTATGGAACACCTGGACAGAACCTGGGTTCTATTGCTTCCTCATTTGGTTCATCTAAATTCACATCAGAATCTTCATCAGCTTATCAATCTTCAAATGAGATAATTAATGTTGGTTTTGGAAGTACAGGAAGTAGTGGTTTAGGGTCTGGTCAGGGCTACTCTGGAGGATCAGGTTTTGGAAGTACAGGAAGTAGTGGTTTAGCGTCAGGTCAAGGCTACTCTGGAGGATCAGGTTTTGGAAGTACAGGAAGTAGTGGTTTAGGGTCAGGTCAAGGCTACTCTGGAGGATCAGGTTTTGGAAGTACAGGAAGTAGTGGTTTAGGGTCAGGTCAAGGCTACTCTGGAGGATCAGGTTTTGGAAGTACAGGAAGTAGTGGTTTAGTGTCAGGTCAAGGCTACTCTGGAGGATCAGGTTTTGGAAGTACAGGAAGTAGTGGTTTAGGGTCAGGTCAGGGCTACTCTGGAGGATCAGGTTTTGGAAGTACAGGAAGTAGTGGTTTAGGGTCAGGTCAAGGCTACTCTGGAGGATCAGGTTTTGGAAGTACAGGAAGTAGTGGTTTAGGGTCAGGTCAAGGCTACTCTGGAGGATCAGGTTTTGGAAGTACAGGAAGTAGTGGTTTAGGGTCAGGTCAGGGCTACTCTGGAGGATCAGGTTTTGGAAGTACAGGAAGTAGTGGTTTAGGGTCAGGTCAAGGCTACTCTGGAGGATCAGGTTTTGGAAGTACAGGAAGTAGTGGTTTAGGGTCAGGTCAAGGCTACTCTGGAGGCTCAGGTTTTGGAATTACAGGAAGTAGTGGTTTAGGGTCAGGTCAGGGCTACTCTGGAGGATCAGGTTTTGGAAGTACAGGAAGTAGTGGTTTAGGGTCAGGTCAAGGCTACTCTGGAGGATCAGGTTTTGGAAGTACAGGAAGTAGTGGTTTAGGGTCAGGTCAAGGCTACTCTGGAGGATCAGGTTTTGGAAGTACAGGAAGTAGTGGTTTAGGGTCTGGTCAGGGCTACTCTGGAGGCTCAGGTTTTGGAAGTACAGGAAGTAGTGGTTTAGGGTCAGGTCAGGGCAACTCAGGGGGATCAGGTTTTGGAAGTACAGGAAGTAGTGGTTTAGGGTCTGGTCAGGGGTACTCTGGAGGCTCAGGTTTCGGAAGTACAGGTAGTAGTGGTTTAGGGTCAGGTCAAGGCTACTCTGGAGGATCAGGTTTTGGAAGTACAGGAAGCAGTGGTTCAGGGTCAGGTCAGGGCTACTCTGGAGGCTCAGGTTTTGGAAGTACAGGAAGCAGTAGGCTCTTCAGGGTCAGGAAGAGTGGAGCATCACTCTGGAGGCTCAGGTTTTGGAAGTACAGGAAGCAGTGGTTTAGGGTCAGGTCAAGGCTACTCAGGAGGATCAGGTTTTGGAAGTACAGGAAGCAGTGGTTTAGGGTCAGGTCAAGGCTACTCTGGAGGCTCAGGTTTCGGAAGTACAGGAAGTAGTGGTTTAGGGTCAGGTCAGGGCTACTCAGGAGCATCAGGGTCACATGACCTAACAGCATCATACGGAGCCTCAGGATCTCTGGGAGGTGTGGCTGGCTCACTGGGTCCACACAACTCAGCACTCTCATCACAAAATGATGCTGAATCCCGGCAGCTAACTTCTGGCTACACTCCTGACCAGTCCTATGGTGAGGTAAGAAAGAGTATCTTCTAATTTTAAATGATCATTATTTATGATGACATTACTTTGAAAGAAGACCTTCAAAATGATGCACTGATAGTATTTAATTGCTCTTCATCCCTAGTAGTGGGGCTACTCTCCTAGTGGGGATACTCTTTTAGTGGGGATACTCTAGTAGTGGGGCTACTCTAGTAGTGTAGCTACTCTCATAGTGGAGTTACTCTAGTAGTGGGGCTACTCTAGTAGTGCGGCTACTCTCATAGTGGAGTTACTCTAGTAGTGGGGCTACTCTTGTAGTTTAGTTACTCTAGTAGTGGGGCTACTAATTTTTACAGAGAAATAAATAATCTTAGTCTTAATCTCGTAGTGGAGTTACTCTAGTAGTGGGGCTACTCTTGTAGTTTAGTTACTCTAGTAGTGGGGCTACTAATTTTTACAGAGAAATAAATAATCTTAATCTTAATCTCGTAGTGGAGTTACTCTAGTAGTGGGGCTACTCTTGTAGTGGAGTTACTCTAGTAGTGGGGCTACTCTAGTAGTGGGGCAACTCTAGTAGTGGGGTTAGTCTAGTAATGCTGCTACTCTAGCATACTTTGGTCATACCAGTTAACCTCCCACTGTCCAGCTGCTGAATGACTCCCAAAAGTTTTGTGTTTCCCCAGAAATACAAAATTTTTAACACAGTGGCATAAAAGATCTTAAACTACCAATAACTTTGTAAAGGAATATTAGTGTAATCGCCGGTTGTAAGACCATAACCTTTGTAGTTAACAGTAAGATATAATGTGAGTAATAATGCTATCATTAAATCTTCATAGGTTGTAAAGACAGTTCTAGTGGTTTTTAACAATTCTTTTCTTTGACTGGTGTTTATATAATTATATTAAGTACTAGTAAAATCGAATTGCAAAACCTTTAATATAACGAGATATTAAAGATATTATTTTGAAATACAGATGTACTGAGTTCCATAGAATTTCGTCATAGTTTATTTCGTTGTTCTGCCTATTAAACCTTGCCTAGTTAGTCTATAATACTTTTCATATGAAGATTAGGCTGAGAGTCCATTGACAGCATATTTGTTGGCAATATTAACCTATTAAGACCACTAAATTTCATGTAAACTGTAACATCAACTCATATGCTTTTTTTTCTCTCTGGCATTTTGCCTATGACAACTTGTTGCTTGATAATCATTCAGTGTTTTGGAAATGAACGTGAAGGTAAACTCTTCGTAGACATGGGTAAGATGTTTTAGGATAGACTGAGCATCTTGCTGTGTTGTCATCAGACGGTCGGGGAGGAAAGATGCCTCCTTCAGGAAGCCTTCCATGATGTCAAATGGTTTCAACTATGGAATCTACATTTTACTAAAATTAATATTTGCTGTCCCTCTAAATTTTCTTTCACTTGCAGAAGGGAATGCCGTTCGACTTTGCTTATGCTGTCAACGACGAATACAGCGGTAATATCTTCAGTCACAGAGCGAACTCAGATGGACTGGTGACGAACGGGGAATATTCTGTGGTTCTCCCTGACGGCCGCAAGCAGGTGGTCACCTTCACAGCAAACAACGACTTAGGATACCTGGCTAAGGTCACCTACGAGGGGCAAGCCTCCTACCCTTCCTCGACACCTAATACCTATAACTAACGAAATCTATTGCCAAATATTAGTCTTAAATGTGTATTTCTAAAGGTACTGTGCATCTGCTGGTAATGCTTTGGAACCCCACTTGTTACTGTGGTATCATTGTACCATAAGGTAAACAATAAGTTCCTCGAAATAAGTTATTATTCCTATTTATTAGTTGGGGTCAGGAAGATATAGCAAGCAAATTGTGCAATTTCTTTTTTTTTTCATTCTGCTTTCATGCTTTAGGTTTTCTTTTCTAAAATTATTGTATATAACACTAATTTCATATATTGCCATTTGACTTGTCTTAGTGAGGTTTGTTGACACCAGTATCCAGCCTCTCTACATCTGTGTTATAGACAACACTCTTGATATATGGAACACTCCTGTTAAAAGCACCTGGCGTCTTAGAGGCAACACAGACTGTAGCAGATTTGATATCCATATGTCAGTGTTCATTTAGGATTGTGTTCAAAGAAAGTTTAAGAGATTGACGACTGTGATCCACTTGAACCCATGGAGGTCAAGGCTGGGTCACCTCACCCCTTAGTAATTAAGTCAGCGGTCCTCTTGACATGGAAGTAAAGATTGTGGTCTATATTGAATCAAGTCAATACTCGACCTCCTCGCCCCAAGGTCTAAATTGGATCATCTCGACCTACGAAGTTCAATCCTGGACCACATAGTCCTACAGAAGGGAAAACTGGACCATATCAACCCTTGGAGCTCAACACTTGGCGACCTTGACCACCGAGGTTAAGGCTTTGATCCGCCTCACACACAAACGTGTTAATAATATAATATCTTTATTTCTACAAGTACATGTACAAGGTATACTTTAAGTATACTTTAAGACTGGGCCATCTGGATCTACTTCCGTCATCATCTTCGTTATTATATTTTGATAAATATTGTTTACTTTATGACATATTTCTCGAATATTATAAGAATTAAGTGCAATGACATTTTAGGTAATAAAATATTTTTACAATGAACTGTTTTTATTTCCATTAGGTGTCTTTTAAAAATATATTAAAATTTCCTACAATGACATTCAGGTTTGCATCACTCCATCAGCAAAATTCATGTCCTTTCTTTTGTTGTCTCTCTGATGTGTTAGTGTCATCACGACCTCTACGTTTCCAGTACCCCGTGTGGCTGTATTCCTGCCTTGGTCTTCTGCCGTTTAGTGATGGGTTGCATATGCTTGCTATCACCACCTTGCATCCCCCAGTCTAGAGTCTATCTACTGTGTATTTATTTGACTGATATTTAATCTTCTCATCTACTCAGAACTCCATCAGTTTCTGATTAACAGACCTATTCTCTCCCTTCTGCTTCCTCTGTACTTTCTCATAATTTGATATCCAGCTGGAAAAAATGCATGTGCTACCTTTATTATTTTTTTCCCAAATATATTATCATGGGCAAGAAGGAAAGGCCTTTTCTTACTATCACACTATTTATAACTGCATCTCTTTTTGCTTTCATTTTATTCCACTTCTCATAGAGTTCTGAGAATATATGTTGTAAAAGAAGCAAATGTCAGATTAAAGTTCTGCTGTAGACAGGCACAGTGTCTACTGAGGGTCGCAGAACCCTATGTCTGGCTCTTGTACAATGGCATGTGGATTATTTTTGTTCTTCATGGTACTCTGCTTAACAAAAAAAATGAAAGACTACAAATCATCCAGAAAAAAAGGGTTAGATTCATCCTGGACCTGAGTCTACGAGAGTGTGTAGACCAGGATGAATTACAACACCTGGATATGCTGAATGTTGAAGACAGAGTAAAACAAATAAAGTTAAATCACGTTTATAAAATTGCTCACAAGCTGTAATAATGATGATGATGATGATGATAATAATAATAATAATAATAATAATAATAATAATAATAATAATAATAATAATAATAATAATATCTTTATTTCTACCAGTACATGTACAAGGTATACAGACCATAGCTGACATCAATGACATACTACTATATAGAAAGCCACTTGTTATGCTGAGCATTTCCCGCAAATTAGGTCAGTTTTGTCCCAGGATGCCACCCACACCAGTCCACTAACACCCAGGTACCCATTTTATACTGATGGGGAACATAGACAAGCGGTGTAAAGAAACATGCCCAATGTTTCTACCCTCGCTGGGAATCGAACTCAGACACTCGCCGTGTGAAGCGAGAGCTTTAGCCACCAGGCCACGTGTCCGGAATATCTTGCTGTCAAGTTTGTTAAGATTAGGAACCAAAACCAGTATGGTACCTGAGGGAGGGTACACAATTTTGTAGTTTCTACACTTTATAATTTTTAAAGGGGTGGAGGGGTAAGCCAGTGGAAGGCCTCGGTCAGATGACCAAAGCTCCAGTGGTGTATCATCATATAACTATGATCCGTGTCAGGAAACACTTCTCCTGTTTCCTGAAGAATCTTACCTAACCTAACCTAATTTAGGGTTTGAAGCCGATCAGAAGAGTCATTCTCTAGTAGTTACATGAGAAACAATTTAACTCACGAAATCGTAAAAACACAACTGCAAACAAACTACGGAACGGGCTTTACGACTCACTCGCCATGGGTTCGATCGCCACCCGTTCCGTGGTTTGAGTGGCAAATTAAAGTGTACATAAGCTTAACGTGAGGGACAAGCTGTGCTTTAATCAACCTCATCCCTGATAAAAGTCTCAGCCCATCAGAATTTTTTTTTTTTCAGTAACTGATCTGATTCCAACAATTCCAAATTTTTAACTATTTCAGCAAAAAAAAAAATCAAATTTGTACCTATTCGGAGTAAACTAATTGGCTATCATTATTATTATAGAAGGCATCATTAGTAATGCAGGGTGTTTTAAAATGATGGACTCAATTTCAATGCAGTACTGCATTGAAATTGAGTCCACCTTTGAAACACCTTGTATTTTGAAGTCAGTCGTAAGACATTCTTTAGTTATTGAATAAAAAATGAACATCACTATGTGATAAAATTGGCAGAATGGGACTTATGCCAGTGTTCTGAACACCACACCAGTGAACCTTGTGTTCTGAACACCACACCAGTGAACCTTGTGTTCTGAACACCACACCAGTGAACCTTGTGTTCTGAACACCACACCAGTGAACCTTGTGTTCTGAACACCACACCAGTGAACCTTGTGCTCAGGACACCACACCAGTGAACCTAGTGTTCTGAACACCACACCAGTGAACCTTGTGTTCTGAACACCACACCAGTGAACCTTGTGTTCTGAACACCACACCAGTGAACCTTGTGCTCAGGACACCACACCAGTGAACCTAGTGTTCAGAACACCAAACCAGTGAACCTTGTGTTCAGGACACCACACCAGTGAACCCTGTGCTCAGAGCACCACACCAGTGAACCTTGTGTTCCGAACACCACTGCAGTTAACCTTGTGCTCAGGAACCCGCACCATTGGTGAAAGTTTAAAGCCGATCAGATGAGTCATTCTCCAGCTATGGCACGAATTCCAACGATTCCAAGTTTATTTAACTACATTATCAAATTTATATGAATAAATAAAAATGTTTTATATAAATACTGTATACTACTTAAAGTATATAAATTTGTGAAGATCTCCATTGGGAAGTGGGAGAGAATTCTTCCCTTTTTCCCCTTCTTCGTCTTCTCTATTTTTCCCTCTTCTTGTTCTTCTATAATTGTATTAGGGGGAGAGAGCACAACTTTGTAGTGGCCAGGCTTCAAACCCCTTTTATTGTACAGCAATAAAGGAATTTAACAGACTGTCTGCACCGGGGCCAGGAGCTGTGCCTCGACCCCTGCAACCACAACTAGGTGAGTGCATGTCAAAGCCAGTCATAGCATGAGCCAGTTCAAGAAGAGAACCAAAAGGTACCTAATGAATGTAGTGATAGATAGGCAAGATAATGTAAATATAAGTATAGTACGTAACTCATTCCTAGTATATCTCCTTTATAGTATAATATTAAGGTATTAAAAGGACCCCAATGGAAATAAATCAATTTGACTGACTTTTTTGGGTTATCCTGGGTTCTCCACACATATGCTGCTATGTGTGATAATCTATGTAACTGTATTTGTGTGTACCTCAATAAACTTAGTTATTCTTGATATAAAACTTTGAGGTCCAGTCCCTGGACCCATTATGTACCTCTGTAATCTTTTGACTACCGCCCACAGGATGGGTATGGGGTGCATAATAAAGATATCAAACTAATCTTGATAAAGAAAATAGTTTCACTACAGCCAAATATTTCGTTTTCTTTTATGTAATTAAGATTTGTCAAAGAAAACTAGACTTACTATATTTTGCATCACTAACTAAAATAGATTTGCTATATACCACTTACAATAGATAACTTAGGTTTTTGCAAGTTTATTTAGCTACAATTATACAATTTTTGGAGGATTGCAATTGTCATACATAGAAAGATATGTGTAAAATTACCCGTAAATTAAAAGAAATAAACAAAAACGTTACTTTTGCAGAATTTACCACATGACTAAGTTTATTTTCACAAATAACCCGCATATAGGAATTAGTATGTAAGTAAGTTTATTCAGGTATACACAAATACAGTTACATAGATTATCATACATAGCAACATATGTGTAGAAAACCCAGGATAACCCAAAAAAGTCAGACAAAGTCCTTACGACGTTGCGGTCCGACTTGGACATTTACATAGTCAAACAAATTACCTTCACAAAGCCTACTACGTGCGGGTTATTTGTTCATTGTTCCAGTCACGGTATTGTTTCTTTTTGTTCTTTAAGTTTATTTAGGCACAGGTATACATAAGTACAATTATTATAGATAGTGTAAATTACCTAGGATAACACCCCCAAAAGAGTCAGTTATTTTTTCCATTGGGGTCCTTTGTGTTTACACAAAGTATCAACACAAAGGTGCCACAGGTTAGCATCCTAATCAGTCCTGAATAATAATAATATCTTTATTTCTACCAGTACATGTACAAGGTATACAGACCATAGCTGACATCAATGACATACTACTATATAGAAAGCCGCTTGTTATGCTGAGCATTTCCCGCAAATTACGTCAGTTTTGTCCCAGGATGCGACCCACACCAGTCCACTAACACCCAGGTACCTATTTTACTGCTAGGTGAACATGGACAGTAGGTATCTTAAGGAAACAAGTCCTAATGTTTCCACCCGTACCTGGGATCGACCCCGGTATGGGTCTATCTATCCCTACCTCATGTTAACTATGTTTGGGGATCCACAACAGCAAACTACCCAAAACCTGTTGTTACCTAACAGAAATCACATAATAGAATAACCACCCCATCAGATAAGATATTACAAGGACTCCAGTGGAAATAAGTCACTTTGACTGTGTTGGGTTATGCTACGTAATTTAAGTTACTCTGCAAAATAACCACAGGGAAGTAGATCGATTATTTTGCATCTTATATTGCTCGTTCACGATTATTATACATACCTGGAGTATACCTGAAGAAAGTTCCAGGGGTCAACGCCCACGCTGCCCGGCCTGTGACCAGGCCTCATGGTGGATCAGAGCCTGATCAACCAGGCTGTTACTGCTGGCCGCACGCAGTAAAACGTACGAACCACAGCCCGGCTGGTCAGGTACTGACTTTAGGTGCCTGTCCAGTGCCTGCTTGAAGACAGCCAGGGGTCTATTGGTAATCCCCCTGATGTATGCTGGGAGGCAGTTGAACAGTCTTGGGCCCCTGACACTTATTGTGTTGTCTCTTATCGTGCTAGCGGAACCCCTGCTCTTTATTGGGGGGATGTTGCGTCGTCTGCCGAGTCTTTTGCTTTCGTAGGGAGTGACACTCGTGTGCAAGTTTGGTACTAATCCCTCTAGGATTTTTCAAGTGTATATAATAATGTATCTCTTCCGCCTACGTTCTAGGGAGTACAGGTTTAGGAACTTCAAGCGTTCCTAGTAATTGAGGTGGTTTATCGCAGCCGTGAAGGTTCTCATTATCCATCCTGTCATTTTTCTAGCAGATGCGATTGATACAATGTTATGGTCCTTGAAGGTGAAATCCTCTGACATGATCACTCCCAGGTCTCTGACATTAGTTTTTCGCTCTATTGTGTGGTTGGAATTTGTTTTATACTCCGATGAGATTTTAATTTCCTCACGTTTTCCATATCGGAGAATTCAAATTTCTCATCATTGAACTTCATATTGTTTTCTGCAGCCCATTTAAAGATTTGGTTTATGTCTGCTTGGAGTCTTGCAGTGTCTTCAATGGTGGACACTGTCATGCAGATTCGGGTGTCATCTGCAAAGGAAGACACAGCACTGTGGCTTATATCCCTGTCTATGTCTGATATGAGGATGAGGAACAAGATGGGGGCGAGTACTGTGCCTGGTGGAACATAGTTACTATGTATGGTAATTGTACTTATGTGTACCTGTACCTAAATAAACTTACTTACAGGTTTCACACAGATCTTCCTCCCTCACCTTTTAAAAGTCTTAACTTACTCACACTTACACCAACTACTGTACATTCTGTATACAGAGGACACTTAGTACGAACTTCATCCCAGTGTTTCTACTCTCCCAGGAGAGCTGCAACACAACACAAGAAAGAAATATATCTTAGACAGTTTGACTTAAGAATTCCATGCGAATAAAGGTTCTTAAAATTTAGAACTTCTTTGCAGAAAATGTAAAGAAAAAAAGTCCAATCTGTCATGTTTCAAAAATGACTAAAAAAAAATCGCCTCGTTTATCTGTCCTAAATTCTGCAAATAATTTGGTTAAATTCAATTTATCAGTAACAACATATTAACATTAATTATCACCAGTTTATTTCATCATATATAATAAGCAGAACACACGTCACAATCATAACCAAAATTGTTAATGTGACAGATTGTAAACTTTAGCATTCATAAAAAAATAAAAACCATACCACGAGTGGGGTTAGAACTCGCGATCAGAGTCTCTAAACTCCAGACCGACGCGCCAGTGGACCAGTGGCGCGTCGGTCTGGAGTTTTGAGACTCTCTGACCGCGGGTTCTAACCCCACCCGTGGTATGGTTTGTTTGCAGTCGTGTCATTACGATTTCGTGAGTCATGTTTAGCATTCATGTTAATCAAGTTAATTTATATGAGCATCCAGCGGTTATAAATTAATTTTAATGCTGCCAGAAATTCTCTGTATAATCAGGGGCTTTCTATAATCTATGACAATAATGTCAACTAATCATAGGTCACTTGTATAATATACTTTTTAAAAATATAGAAAATTAATAATTATTATTATTACTCCACGAGCATTATAAGGTAAGCTGTTAAATTGGTCAGCATTATAAGGATATCTTTACCTTTGATGAATCTCCAGAGTTTTTCTACTTTCGAAGCCTGTCTGGTGCTTGCCTGGTCAACCAGGCTGTTGCTGCTGGTGGCCCGCTGGCCCTCAGATCCATCACAACCTGGTTGATCTGGCACCTGGTGAAGATACCTGTCCAGTTGACTTTAGAAGACTTCATCACTTGTCCCAGCAGTGTTTCTGATATCTTCTTGGAAAATGTTGAATAATCTGAGACCACGAATATTGATACAGTGTTCTCTTATTGTGTCTATGGCGCCTATGTTTTTAACTGGGTTTATTTTACACGCCCTTCCATATTTCTCAGTCCAGTATGGTGTTATAGCAGTGTGGTGGTTTAGAACGAGGCCCTCAAGGACGTTCCATGTATATATTATCGTCTATCTTTCTCTCCTCCGCTCCACGGAGTACATATTTAGGACTTAGAGGCGTTCCCAGTAATTTAAATGCTTTATTGGCTCTATGCTCTCCATAATGATGTCTGCATCTGTCCCAGCTCTGATATCTCCCCTGCCTTGAATAGGACCGTCAACAGTGAACAGGTAAGGTTGGTCAGGAAACAGGACAAGTGTCTCCTGACGCGGGTCTTAGATGATGACGCGCCGTTGGAGCTTTTAATTGTCGTGCCGATTAGGTAAAACTGGTCAATTAGCAAGAACTCATTTAAAATTAAGTCCTTTCTAAAATTTTCTCTTATACGTTTAAAGATATATTTTTTTCATTTATGTTAATGTAAGAATTTATAATTTTGTACCAAGAGAAACTTTGAAAACCTACCTAACCTTATTACAACAAGCGCAATTTAATTTAGCCTAACCCAACTAAATATATTTTAGATACGTTAACATTAATTTAATAATAAACAAACACAATGAAATATATTTTTTTCGTTAGGTTCAGAACGATTTTTGCGAAATTATTGCATACACAAATTTTCACTTGTCTTATATGGCAAGGTGAGCGTTGCTATTTAAGCCAAAATCGCAAGTTTTACCTAATCGGCACGACATAATCATCTGACCGAGGCCTTCGGCTGGCTTACCGGTCCACCCCCTTTAAAAATTATGGTCTTAGTTATAAATATTCTGGGTTGTTGTTTTTTTGGTTCAGTGTTTGGTCTTTAACCAACATTTCTTTACGTTCTTGAGTAAGATTGGAAACCTTGAGAGATTCTGTAGTCGGTCTCTAGTAAAGGGATCGTCTTCTCATTATTCTCGACTTTACTCTCCTCTTTATTTCCTTTTTTTTTTTTTTTTTTTTTTTTTTTTTTTGCACGAGTCTATATCTCAGCTCAGACTTTCGAGGCATTAATTGAAATTCATCTTCCTCAAAAAAATTCAAAGAATATTTCAGTAAGATACGAGTTTTTTTAGTTATTTTTTTATTATCTGTGGTATCTATGATGTGTATATGTTGTATTATATGTGATGTATGTTGCATTACATCTTGTTGTATTATATGTGATGTATGTTGTATTATATGTAATGTATGTTGTATTATATGTGATGTATGTTGTATTATATGTGATGTATGTTGTAGTATATGTGATGTATGTTGTATTATATGTGATGTATATTGTATTATATGTGATGTATGTTGTATTATATGTGATGTATGTTGTATTACATCTTGTTGTATTATATGTGATGTATGTTGTATTACATCTTGTTGTATTATATGTGATGTATGTTGTATTACATCTTGTTGTATTATATGTGATGTATATTGTATTATATGTGATGTATGTTGTATTATATGTGATGTATGTTGTATTATATGTGATGTATATTGTATTATATGTGATGTATGTTGTATTATATGTGATGTATGTTGTATTACATCTTGTTGTATTATATGTGATGTATGTTGTATTACATCTTGTTGTATTATATGTGATGTTTGTTGTATTACATCTTGTTGTATTATATGTGATGTTTGTTGTATTATATGTGATGTATATTGTATTATATGTGATGTATGTTGTATTATATGTGATGTATGTTGTAGTATATGTGATGTATGTTGTATATATGTATGTATATTGTATTATATGTATGTATTTGTATTATATGTGATGTATGTTGTATTATCTTTTGTATTATAGTGATGTATGTTGTATTACATCTTGTTGTATTATATGTGATGTATGTTGTATTACATCTTGTTGTATTATATGTGATGTATATTGTATTATATGTGATGTATGTTGTATTATATGTGATGTATGTTGTATTATATGTGATGTATGTTGTAGTATATGTGATGTATGTTGTATTATATGTGATGTATATTGTATTATATGTGATGTATGTTGTATCATATGTGATATATGTTGTAGTATCTGTGATGTATGTTGTAGTATATGTGATGTATGTTGTAGTATATGTGATGTATGTTGTAGTATCTGTGATGTATCTGTGTTGCTGTATTTATGATGTATGTTGCTGTAACTATGAAGTATGTTGCTGTATATATGATGTATGTTGCTGTATATATGATGTATGTTGCTGTATCTATGAAGTATCTATATTGGAGCATCAGTGGAATCTTATTGTATTACAAAGGTGTCATTGTTACAGTAATACAAGTGTATTTTCTTGTGCATTATTTTTGAGTGTTTTTGTAATGTGTTCCATTGAATGTTTAGTTTGGCCACGCGAGTGGCTGTCATGGTGTGTTTTTTCCGTTCATTTCTCTTATAACCCTTTCACGTCAAAGCATAGTGGATGTTGTGTATAAGGAATGCTTCAATAAGACGGCGACTGTGAAGGCTAGAAGTAGGGTAGACTGTTTTAGCAGAAGACCAGTCAATAGGATGACTGTGATCTCTGACATGACAGGAGAGAGCATCGTTGGTGTCGGCAAGACTGACACTTTTCTTGTGGTCTTGTTGAACCATCCCTTATATACAACTTTCCTTGTATGCATTTTAGTCCTGGCTTTGTCATATTGTGTACGTCTCGTGAATGATGAAGTATTTGTTGTTGTCATTGAATTTATTCACATTCATGACTGTTTATGTTGGGTTGCTTAGGGACAGTGTGGAAGAGAGTCTGAACTGTAAGTTTATTCAGGCATACACAAATACAGTTACATTATCATACAGTTACATTGTTTTACATACTAAAATACACAAATACAGTTACATTATCATACATAGCAGCATATGTGTAGAGAACCTAGGATAACACAAAAAGTCAAAGTGACTTATTTCCATTGGGGTCCTTTATATAGGGTTTGGTCCACGTATCCTGTGTTTGACACATGTTCCGTGCTGGATACTGTTTATTTGTGACTCTTATGTCAAGGGTATTTTCTAGTCTAACTGTTCTAACTGCCTCTTGGAACTGTCTCGGTAATGTTCTTCCATTTATGTTGTCTTAAATTGAGATCAACAAGGAAGGGACTGATAATTTTTCTGTGTTGAGTGTTTATGTTCGTTGTTGTCATTGTTGATTTTTGTCCTTGTTTTATTGTTTGTGTTGTTATGGCTGGAAGTTCTGCATGTTCTAAGCAGTCAGACTGTTCAATGTCAACAACTGCTACTACCAAAGAAGGGGACACCTGAGGCAGAGTTTGTAAGGTTCTCAAGGCAGTGGTCGTATAGTATTTACTGGTTCTCAAGGCGGTGGTCGTATAGTATTTACTGGTTCTCAAGGCGGTGGTCGTATAGTATTAACTGGTTCTCAAGGCGGTGGTCGTATAGTATTAACTGGTTCTCAAGGCGGTGGTCGTATAGTATTTACTGGTTCTCAAGGCGGTGGTCGTATAGTATTAACTGGTTCTCAAGGCGGTGGTCGTATAGTATTAACTGGTTCTCAAGGCAGTGGTCGTATAGTATTAACTGGTTCTCAAGGCAGTGGTCGTATAGTATTAACTGGTTCTGAACCACTGATAAAAGTTGCGTCTCCTGAAGTTGATACAACTATAATAACTAAAATCTGATCAGTTTTCATTATTCGTATTTCGATTA
>WNWK01002796.1:0-35000 GCA_009830355.1 Cherax destructor
AACCACATTCACCCGTGTGTGTGTGTGTGTGTGTGTCCAAAAGAGAAAAGGGGGAGAGAGAGAGAGAGAGAGAGAGAGAGAGAGAGAGAGAGAGAGAGAGAGACAGACAGACAGACAGAGAGAGAGAGAGAGAGAGAGACAGACAGACAGACAGACAGACAGAGACAGAGAGAGAAAGAAAGAGAGAGAGATGGAGAGAGTATTTAATATTACAGTATCATTAGTCCACCACATCTTAGGTTACGTTATATTACGTTAGGTTAGACTTTGTTAACGCAAAAAAAAAAAAAAACAGATTTGATCAATTATAACACAAAATTTTCAACAAGAGAATGTTTTCACGACTGAGCAGTAAACAGACACGAAAATATACAGGAAGTGATGTGCATCTCTCGGTATATAAGCTGAGAGTTTACTTTAATCCCTTTTGTGATGGTTAAGTTATCATTGACAGCTTAAATGCAGCCTTAATAATCAATAAACGGCGTAGTTGAATGGAAATTTAACCGAATGTGAAACTTGATCCTGTGTTCTTTATTCAATGGAAAGTTGAGCACACTTCAAATATCTCCTGCATACGTTCATTGCATTTACTTAGTTGCTGTTTGGTGAAGAAGGATATATAACACGGTAAATGTTTTTTTTTTCTTGAGAAAGGTCAGGCACCTTGTGAGAAGGCACAAACATCGTGAACATTTCATTCCCTTATTTTCCATGTTCTTCACTTATTCAGTTTGTTCTCGAAAATTGCGACAATGGGGCTAAATATCATTGGCTTCTATATAACAGTATCTTTAGCATGAATAAGTCTGTATAACTCCTGGTGGAGTTGGGTTATGGAATAAGAGGGCAAGAGAAATTTCTATAACACATGAAGTAGAGAGAGCTATTATTTTATGACATTTCACCCACAGGGGGGCATAAAGTACCTGAAGAAGAACGAAATAGTCATTCCACGAACATTTAGTTCATGCAGAACCCGAGAATGAGGGCTGTTGTTTTCGTATACGATTGCAGATACCATTAGCTGCCCTCCAGGCTGCTATTTGATAGCTCCTGTTATATGAGTATTTGGAAAGTAGCGCCATTTACGGAAGCGATTTGATCTTTTCTATTTTTTTACTTTTTTTTTTTTTTGCTAGATGTTTGGACTCGCTTAAGTTTAGAGTTTACCTTGGCAACGGAGTGCTTCTTTCCTCTGCCTCGGAGGGTCGGCGAGTTGCCAGCATTGTGAAAATCACTTATTGATCTGTTGACCGATGAGACTAGAGAATTTGATAATCTTTCTCTCTCACACACACTCTCTCTCTCTGTCTTTATATTTGTCTCTAGATCTTTCTCTCTCTCTCTCTCTCTCTCTCTCTCTCTCTCTCTCTCTCTCTCTCTCTCTCTCTCTCTCTCTCTCTCTCTCTCTCTCTCTCTCCTGTCTCTCTCTCTCTCTGTCTCTCTTTCAAACACTTTGTAGTTGTTGGGTCTCTTCCTAATATATTTAAGACAAACGAATGAAATAGTTTGTGCAAACTTTCCTCTTTGTCGTGGGAAAGAAAGAGACAGCGCAAACTCTCTGTAAACACTGTTAAAATTAAATGAATTAGAAAACTGCTCTCTCCTTGTCTATGTCTCAGCCTTTCTCTTCTCTATTTTGCCTCTCTCTCACACACACACACACATATGTATATATATATATATATATATATATATATATATATATATATATATATATATATATATATTATATATATTAAAACACAAAAATAAACCAAAGACACATAAAGATAAATCACACTAAAAGCCTACACTGCAATATTAGTCCATACTAAAGAAATCTTGAGTTGTAGCCTGACAAATCAGTGGAAACCAAAACTGAGATTCTGGTCGGTAGCTAAGAATTTTTTTATCCATATAAAAGGAAGGCAGCTCCAATTCCTCGGATCAAAAGCCATTCACAGGCATCAAGGCAACCTTTCTTAATCTGAAACAAGATATGGCAGTCCCCTCCTCTCACCGAATAGAACAAAAATTTTCAACTTTTGTTTAGTATTTTGAAAAAATGTGTTTATACCATTCAATTCTGTATTAAATATTAAAATGTAAAAATTGTATCCTAAAACAATGATTTGACTCACAATAAATATTGAATGTATTTATGCGCTTTCAGCTCAATGTAGAGAAATATGTATGATATATATATATATATATATATATATATATATATATATATATATATATATATATATATATATATATATATATATATGTCGTGCCGATTTGGTAAAACTGGCCAATTAGCAAGAACTCGTCTAAAATTAAGTCCTTTTTAAAAAAAATTCTTATACATATAAAGATATATTTTTTTCATATATGTTAATGTAAGAATTTATAATTTTGTACCAAGAGAAACTTTGAAAACCTACATAACCTTATTACAACAAGCACAATTTAATTTAGCCTAACCCAACTAAATATATTTTAGATACGTTAACATTAATTTAATAATAAACAAACACAATGAAATATATTTTTTTCTTTATGTTCAGAATGATTTTGGCGAAATTATTGCATACACAAATTTTCACTTGTCTTATATGGCAAGGTGAGCGTTGCTATTTAAGCCAAAATCACAAGTTTTACCTAATCGGCACGTTATATATATATATATATATATATATATATATATATATATATATATATATATATATATATATATATATATATATATATATATATATATGCAAGACAACCACTATGAAAAAATAGAAGAATTCCAAGCGCTTTCGTGACTACTCCCATTATCAAGGAACTATAAAAGGAAACATGACAAGAAGGCTTATAAAGGGGCAGAATACACCTCACAGTCACATCACACTAACAAAGACAACACCTCACAGAAATTTACAGAAAACCTACAAATAATTTTTCCTATGTACACTATTACTCTTCACATCAAGATAGAGTTAAAGTGTCGGTTTTCTCTTCTATGTTTTTGAGAGCTTTACGTATTTGTAGTCCAGAGTTCATAGATGAAGAAATCTCTAAAATTTATGAAATATCTAATGATTTAAAATATCCAAGAAACATAACTGATAAATCTTTTAAAATAGCTAGAAATACTTTTTATAATCCAAAAAGGGACAACCAACCTTATTTAACCAAAAATATGTTGGTTCTCCCTTACCATGAAAACTTGGTTGATATGCCTTCCTTTCTTAAGAATTTTAATATCAAAGTTGTATTTAAAAATCTTGATACAGTAAAAAGACTTTTGATAAAAAATTCCCCCCAAAATGCTGACGGATGTGTCTATAAGATTCCCTGTAAAATTTGCGATAAAGTTTATTATGGTCAAACTGGTAAAAGTCTTGAACTAAGATTAAAACAACATAAATATAGCATTAGAACTGGACAAGATTCTAATGCTCTATTTATTCATGTGAGAGACTTTAACCATCCAATTGATTTTCAAAATGCTGAGAAGGTTGTATCAAGCAAGTCCATGGTTGAGAGAACATAAGAACATAAGAACATAAGAACATAAGAAAGGAGGAACACTGCAGCAGATCTGTTGGCCCATTCTAGGCAGGTCCTTCACATTCCATCCCACTAACAGAATATTTTCAATGCTACCCAAGAAATAAGCTTTGATAATTTTATTTACTCATGTGCAATTCCCACTCAAATCCAACCCCTTTCACTCATGAATTTATCCAACCTAAATTTAAAACTACCCAAGGTCCTTGCTTCAATAACCCTACTAGGCAGACTGTTCCACTCATCAACTACCCTATTTCCAAACCAATACTTTCCTATATCCTTTCTAAATCTAAACTTATCTAACTTGAATCCATTATTGCGGGTTCTCTCTTGGAGAGATACCCTCAAGACCTTATTTATATCCCCTTTGTTAATACCCATTTTCCACTTGTATACCTCGATCATGTCTCCCCTCATTCTACGTCTTACAAGTGAATGTAATTTAAGGGTCTTCAATCTTTCTTCGTAAGGAAGATTTCTAATGCTATGTATTAATTTAGTCATTCTACGCTGAATGTTTTCTAACGAATTTATGTCCATTCTGTAATATGGAGACCAGAACTGAGCTGCGTAATCTAGGTGAGGCCTTACTAATGATGTATAAAGCTGTAATATAACCTCTGGACTTCTGTTGCTAACACTTCTTGATATAAATCCCAGTAATCTATTTGCCTTATTACGTACGCTTAGGCATTGCTGTCTTGGTTTAAGGTTGCTGCTTACCATCACCCCCAAGTCCTTCTCGCAATCTGTATGGCTAAGTTCTACGTTATTTAACATTTTTAATTTATCTCTTCAAACAGGTGTAGTGTCTGATATGTGGAAGATGGCTAATGTAATTCCTATTTTTAAAGCAGGGGACAAGTCACTACCGTCAAACTACCGCCCAATAAGCCTGACCTCAATTGTAGGCAAATTACTAGAGTCAATTATAGCTGATATTATTAGAAGTTATCTAGATAACCATAATTTGATTAATGATACCCAGCATGGATTCACGAGGGGCCGTTCCTGCCTATCTAATTTATTAACCTTCTTCAGTAAAGCTTTTGAGGCTGTTGATCACGATAAAGAATTCGATATTGTTTATTTAGACTTTAGTAAGGCTTTTGATAGAGTACCGCACCAGAGACTGTTAAAGAAATATTCTGTTAGTGGGATGGAATGTGAAGGACCTGCCTAGAATGGGCCAACAGGCCTGCTGCAGTGTTCCTCCTTTCTTATGTTCTTATGTTCATGGCATTGGGGGAAAAGTGCTGTCATGGATCGAGTCATGGCTCACCAATAGGAAGCAGAGAGTGTGCATAAATGGGGTTAAATCCGAATGGGGACTTGTAACAAGTGGTGTTCCACAGGGATCAGTCTTAGGCCCATTGTTATTTATAATATATATCAATGACCTTGATGAGGGAATTACTAGTGATATGAGCAAATTCGCCGACGACACGAAGATAGGTAGGATAATTGATTCAAACATAGATGTCATAGAACTTCAGGAAGATTTAGACAAACTTAATTCGTGGTCAGAAAAGTGGCAGATGCAGTTCAATGTAGATAAATGCAAGGTTCTGAAGCTCGGGAGTGTCCATAACCCAAGCACTTATAAGTTAAATAACGTAGAACTTAGCCATACAGATTGCGAGAAGGACTTGGGGGTGATGGTAAGCAGCAACCTTAAACCAAGACAGCAATGCCTAAGCGTACGTAATAAGGCAAATAGATTACTGGGATTTATATCAAGAAGTGTTAGCAACAGAAGTCCAGAGGTTATATTACAGCTTTATACATCATTAGTAAGGCCTCACCTAGATTACGCAGCTCAGTTCTGGTCTCCATATTACAGAATGGACATAAATTCGTTAGAAAACATTCAGCGTAGAATGACTAAATTAATACATAGCATTAGAAATCTTCCTTACGAAGAAAGATTGAAGACCCTAAAATTACATTCACTTGTAAGACGTAGAATGAGGGGAGACATGATCGAGGTATACAAGTGGAAAATGGGTATTAACAAAGGGGATATAAATAAGGTCTTGAGGATATCTCTCCAAGAGAGAACCCGCAATAATGGATTCAAGTTAGATAAGTTTAGATTTAGAAAGGATATAGGAAAGTATTGGTTTGGAAATAGGGTAGTTGATGAGTGGAACAGTCTGCCTAGTAGGGTTATTGAAGCTAGGACCTTGGGTAGTTTCAAATTTAGGTTGGATAAATTCATGAGTGAGAGGGGTTGGATTTGAGTGGGACTCGCGCATGAGTGGGTAGAATTGTCAAAGCTTATTTCTTGGGTAGCTTTGAAAATTGGGTTGAGCAAATATTCTGTTAGTGGGATGGATTGTGAAGGACCTGCCTAGTATGGGCCAACAGGCCTGCTGCAGTGTTCCTCCTTTCTTATGTTCTTATGTTCTTATGGGTTATGGACACTCCCGAGCTTCAGAACCTTGCATTTATCTACATTGAACTGCATCTGCCACTTTTCTGACCACGAATTAAGTTTGTCTAAATCTTCCTGAAGTTCTATGACATCTATGTTTGTATCAATTATCCTACCTATCTTCGTGTCGTCGGCGAATTTGCTCATATCACTAGTAATTCCCTCATCAAGGTCATTGATATATATTATAAATAACAATGGGCCTAAGACTGATCCCTGTGGAACACCACTTGTTACAAGTCCCCATTCGGATTTAACCCCATTTATGCACACTCTCTGCTTCCTATTGGTGAGCCATGACTCGATCCATGACAGCACTTTTCCCCCAATGCCATGAGCTGCCACTTTCTTTAACAGTCTCTGGTGCGGTACTCTATCAAAAGCCTTACTAAAGTCTAAATAAACAATATCGAATTCTTTATCGTGATCAACAGCCTCAAAAGCTTTACTGAAGAAGGTTAATAAATTAGATAGGCAGGAACGGCCCTCGTGAATCCATGCTGGGTATCATTAATCAAATTATGGTTATCTAGATGGCTTCTAATAATATCAGCTATAATTGACTCTAGTAATTTGCCTACAATTGAGGTCAGGCTTATTGGGCGGTAGTTTGACGGTAGTGACTTGTCCCCTGCTTTAAAAATAGGAATTACATTAGCCATCTTCCACATATCAGACACTACACCTGTTTGAAGAGATAAATTAAAAATGTTAGATATTGGTTCACAGAGTTCCATTTTGCATTCCTTAAGAACCCTTGCAAAAAGCTCATCAGGACCCGGCGATTTATTTTGTTTCAGTCGGTCCAGCTGTTTCATAATCATTTCGCTAGTGACTGTGATATTACATAATTTATCTTCTTCTGGGCCTCTGTAAAAATTAATTACTGGGATATTATTAATGTCTTCCTGTGTGAAAACCGAGAGAAAATAATTATTAAAAATAGAGCACATATCATTCTCCTTGTCAGTAAGATGCCCAAAGTTATTTTTAAGGGGACCTATCTTATCCCTAACTTTTGTTCTATAAACCTGGAAAAACTTTTGGGTTAGTTTTTGAATCCTAGCAACTTTAATTTCATAGTCCCGTTTAGCTTTTCTTATTCCCCTTTTAACGTCCCTCTTAATGTCAGTATACTGATTTATAAGATGACCCTCACCTCTTTTTATGCGCCTATAAATCCAATTTATATAAACCAAAAGAAATATTCATATTATTTTCAAAACTGCTTTTAATGAAACATGATTCTATTATATTCCTCTCAACCATGGACTTGCTTGATACAACCTTCTCAGCATTTTGAAAATCAATTGGATGGTTAAAATCTCTCACATGAATAAATAGAGCATTAGAATCTTGTCCAGTTCTAATGCTATATTTATGTTGTTTTAATCTTAGTTCAAGACTTTTACCAGTTTGACCATAATAAACTTTATCGCATATTTTACAGGGAATCTTATAGACACATCCGTCAGCATTTTGGGGGGAATTTTTTATCAAAAGTCTTTTTACTGTATCAAGATTTTTAAATACAACTTTGATATTAAAATTCTTAAGAAAGGAAGGCATATCAACCAAGTTTTCATGGTAAGGAGAACCAACATATTTTTGGTTAAATAAGGTTGGTTGTCCCTTTTGGGATTGTAAAAAGTATTCCTAGCTATTTTAAAAGATTTATCAATTATGTTTCTAGGGTATTTTAAATCATTAGCTATTTCATAAATTTTAGAGATTTCTTCATCTATGAACTCTGGACTACAAATACGTAAAGCTCTCAAAAACATTGAAGAAAAACCGACACTTTAACTCTATCTTGATGTGAAGAGTAATAGTGTACATAGGAACAATTATTTGTAGGTTTTCTGTAAATTTTAAATTTAAAATCAATGTTACCCTTAATAATAAAAACATCTAGGAAGGGCAATGAGTTATTTACTTCGAATTCAACAGTAAAATTTATAGAATGAGCTAAGCTATTTAATTTAACAAGGAAATGGTTTATGTCTACATTCTTAGGCATAAGGCACAAAATATCATCAACATATCTATACCACTTAGCTCTATTGGGAAGGATATCACCTGATTACTGTGATCTTTTGCATATATATATATATATATATATATATATATATATATATATATATATATATATATATATATATATATATATATATATAAGTAGTAGTAGGTTGGTAGACAGCAACCACCCAGGGAGGTACTACGTCCTGCCAGGTGACTGTGAAACAGAAACCTGAAACTGTTTTACATGATGGTAGGATTGCTGGTGTCTTTTTTCTGTCTCGTAAACACGCTGGAAAACAGGTATATCTAGCTACTTCTACTTACACTTTAGGTCACACTACACTGGCATACACATGCATATATATACATACACACATCTAGGTTTTTCTTCTTTTTCTTAATAGCTCTTGTTCTTTTTATTTTCTCTATTGTCCATGGGGAAGTGGAAAAGAATCTTTCCTCCGTAAGCCATGCGTGTCGTATGAGGCGACTAAGATGCCGGGAGCAATGGGCTAGTAACCCCTTCTCCTGTACAAATCTACTAAAAACGAGAAGAAGAAAAACTTTATAAAATTGGGTTGTCTGAATGTGCGTGGATGTAGTGCGGATGATAAGAAAGAGATGATTGCCGATGTTATGAATGAAAAGAAGTTGGATGTCCTGGCTCTAAGCGAAACAAAGCTGAAGGGGGTAGGCGAGTTTCAGTGGGGAGAAATAAATGGGATTAAGTCGGGAGTATCTGAGAGAGTTAGAGCTAAGGAAGGGGTAGCAATAATGTTGAAGGATCAGTTATGGAAGGAAAAGAGGGAATATAAATGTGTAAATTCAAGGATTATGTGGATTAAAATAAGGGTCGGATGCGAAAAGTGGGTCATAATAAGCGTGTATGCACCTGGAGAAGAGAGGAGTGTAGAGGAGAGAGAGAGATTTTGGGAGATGTTAAGCGAATGTATAGGAACTTTTGAACCAAATGAGAGAGTAATTGTGGTAGGGGACCTAAATGCTAAAGTGGGAGAAACATGCAGAGAGGGTGTAGTAGGTAAGTTTGGGGTGCCAGGTGTAAATGATAATGGGAGCCCTTTGATTGAACTTTGTATAGAAAGGGGCTTAGTTATAGGTAATACATATTTTAAGAAAAAGAGGATAAATAAGTATACAAGATATGATGTAGGGCGTAATGACAGTAGTTTGTTAGACTATGTATTGGTAGATAAAAGACTGTTGAGTAGACTTCAGGATGTACATGTTTATAGAGGGGCTACAGATATATCAGATCACTTTTTAGTTATAGCTACAGTGGGAGTAAAAGGTAGATGGGATACAAGGAAAATAGAATCAGTAAGTAAAAGAGAGGTGAAGGTTTATAAACTAAAAGAGGAGGCAGTTAGGGTAAGATATAAACAACTATTGGAGGATAGATGGGCTAGTGAGAGTGTAGGAAATGGGGTCGAAAATGTATGGGGTAGATTTAAAAATGTAGTGTTAGAGTGTTCAGCAGAAGTTTGTGGTTACAGGCGAGTGGGTGCGGGAGGGAAGAGGAGCGATTGGTGGAATGATGATGTAAAGAGAGTAGTAAGGAGAAAAAGTTAGCATATGAGAGGTTTTTACAAAGTAGAAGTGATGCAAGGAGGGAAGAGTATATGGAGAGAAAAAGAGAGGTTAAAAGAGTGGTGAAGCAATGTAAAAAGAGAGCAGATGAGAGAGTGGGTGAGATGTTATCAGCAAATTTTGTTGAAAATAAGAAAAAGTTTTGGAATGAGATTAATAAGTTGAGGAAGCCTAGAGAACAAATGGATTTGACAGTTAAAAATAGGAGAGGAGAGTTATTAAATGGAGAGTTAGAGGTATCGGGAAGATGGAGAGAATATTTTGATGATTTGTTAAATGTTGATGAAGACAGGGAAGCTGTGATTTCGTGTGTAGGGCAAGGAGGAATAACATCTTGTAGGAGTGTGGAAGAGCCAGTTGTGGGTGTAGGGAAGTTCGTGAAGCAGTGGGTAGAATGAAAGGGGTAAGGCAGCTGGGATTGATGGGATAAAGATAGAAATGTTAAAAGCAGGTGGGGATATAATTTTGGAGTGGTTGGTGCTATTATTTAATAAATGTATGGAAGAGGGTAAGGTACCTAGGATTGGCAGAGAGCGTGTATTGTTCCTTTGTATAAAGGCAAAGGGGACAAAAGAGAGTGCAAAAATTATAGGGGAATAAGTCTGTTGAGTGTACCTGGTAAAGTGTATGGTAGAGTTATTATTGAAAGAATTAAGAGTAAAACAGAAAGCAGGATAGCAGATGAACAAGGGGCTTTAGGAAAGGTAGGGGGTGTGTAGACCAAGTGTTTACAGTGAAACATATAGGTGAACAGTATTTGGATAAGGGTAAAGATGTTTTTGTGGCATTTATGGATTTGGAAAAGGCGTATGATAGGGTAGATAGGGGGGCAATGTGGCAGATGTTGCAGGTGTATGGAATAGGAGGAAGGTTACTGAAAGCAGTGAAGAGTTTTTATGAGGATAGTGAGGCTCAGGTTAGAGTGTGTAGGAGGGAAGGGGACTATTTCCCAGTAAAAGTGGGCCTTAGACAAGGATGTGTGATGTCACCGTGGTTGTTCAATATATTTATAGATGGGGTTGTAAGAGAAGTGAATGCAAGGGTCTTGGCAAAAGGTGTTGGTCTAAAAGATAAAGAAGCAAATACAAAGTGGGAGTTGTCACAGTTGCTTTTTGCTGATGACACTGTGCTTTTGGGAGATTCTGAAGAGAAGCTGCAGAGGTTGGTGGATGAATTTGGTAGGGTGTGTAAAAGAAGAAAATTGAAAGTGAATATAGGAAAGAGTAAGGTGATGAGGATAACAAAAAGAATAGGTGACGAAAAATTGGATATCAGATTGGAGGGAGAGAGTATGGAGGAGGTGAATGTATTCAGATATTTGGGAGTGGACATGTCGGCGGATGGGTCTATGAAGGATGAGGTGAATCATAGAATTGATGAGGGGAAAAGGGTGAGTGGAGCACTTCGGAGTCTGTGGAGACAAAGAACCTTGTCCATGGAAGTAAAGAGGGGAATGTATGAGAGTATAGTTATACCAACGCTCTTATATGGGTGTGAAGCATGGGTGATGAATGTTGCAACGAGGAGAAGGCTGGAGGCAGTGGAGATGTCATGTCTGAGGTCAATGTGTGGTGTGAATATAATGCAGAGAATTCGGAGTTTGGAAATTAGGAGGAGGTGCGGGATTACCAAAACGATTGTCCAGAGAGCTGAGGAGGGGTTGTTGAGGTGGTTTGGACATGTAGAGAGAATGGAACGAGACAGAGTGACTTCGAGAGTGTATAAATCTGTAGTGGAGGGAAGGCGGGGTAGGGGTCAGCCTAGGAAAGGTTGGAGGGAGGGGTAAAGGAAGTTTTGTGTGCGAGGGGCTTGGACTTCCAGCAAGCATGTGTGAGCGTATTTGATAGGAGTGAATGGAGGCATATGGTTTTAATACTTGACGTGCTGTTGGAGTGTGAGCAAAGTAACATTTATGAAGGGATTCAGGAAACCGGCAGGCCGGACTTGAGTTCTGGAGATGGGAAGTACAGTGCCGGCACTCTGAAGGAGGGGTGTTAATGTTGCAGTTTTATAACTGTAGTGTAAAGCACCCTTCTGGCAAGACAGTGATGGAGTGAATGATGATGAAAGTTTTTCTTTTCGGGCCACCCTGCCTTGGTGGGAATCGGCCGATGTGTTAATAAAAAAAAAAAAAAAAAAAAATATATATATATATATATATATATATATATATATATATATATATATATATATATATATATATATATATATATATGGGATAGGGGTCCACCTCTGGTGTAAATTGTGGGACCCATTGCCTCGGAGAAGTGGATAAAAGGCTTCAAGGAAGAATATTTAGATTTCTTTCTGAAGCCATTTGAATATTCCACTTCCCCTACCACCCCATCTTTTATATATAAACTTTATTTCAAGACAAAATACATTGACAAGCATACAATAGGGAGTAAAACATAGATAACAACTCAGAGCTACATGTCAAATACTTTGTCCAGCTCCCCGGCAGTGGGCCGCGTGTCCAGAACGCTGCAGGCATTTCCCCTCTGGATCGCCACACTGAGTCTCTGAAAGAGAAAGCTGGTCGCCCTGTGGTCCTTGGTTTCTATGATGAGCTTCTCACCCAGCTCTTTGAGAAACTTTAGAGCACACTTGCCCCACGCTCCAAGGGTCTCCGACCCTATTGGGATGAAGCTATAGCAAGGGGGAAGGCCTTCATATTTGCGAGTCTTCTGGGTCTCCCTGTGGCTGGCAGCTCCACCCCCTTCGGCTACGGAGTATGGCAAGTAGGTGTCTGCCATTGTGACAGCACAGGTGTAGTCCAAAGCAATCTGCTTACCATCCTTCCAGGGTAGCATAGTGGCTCCATCAGGACGCTTTTGACTTCCATCAGACCTCTGCACTTGGGATTCCCGTTGAGCTTTTCAACGGGCCGTGGCGAGGCTTCTCTTTATGATGTCATTGACCTCCTCATGTCTAGCATACTTCCCTTCTGATGTGTGACACACGAGACCATGAAGTACGAATTGATCGGCCGTCGCCCTGCGGCAAATACATCTATGTTCGGTGAGTATGGGGGCGGCTAGGCGAAGAGCAACACCAATCCGAATGGCCTGTGGGTCGAGTCGAGTCCCCAGAGAGGAATTGGGAACATCTAGAAGGAAATCTCCTAAGTGTTGTGCTTTCACCGCTAGGAGACGAGCTTTGTCCTTTCCTGAAGCGTTGGTGAGCACTGTGTTGGCACTTTTTTCCATGATCGGTTTGTCCCAGTGGGACTGTTTGTGCTCTTTGGGAGGAGCTGGTCTACTGGAGGAGTTTGCCAGGATGTCCCATCGCTCGGCTGCTTCAATGAACCTGGGGTCCTGAGCTCCCACCACACCTCTCAAGCGGTCGGGGACAATCTTCTTGACTAATCCACAGGAGGCCAAACACGATGACAGAAATGCAGGTAAAGCTACCTGCGTTGCTTTGCGCACCCCCTATACCTCCCAGTCGCACTGGGAGGGTTGCTTGCTCCCATTGCCGATCATCTAGTGACAGATTCAGTGCCTTCTTAAAGGTTGATCTCAGGTGTGTGTCATACTCGTTAAGTGTTGGGTTGTCAAAAGAGGGTGCACACCTCAAGAAGTAAGTGAGTCTTGGCATAGTAAGACACCTTGTGAGGATATATATATGGGAGGGACTTATTCTCAGCTGTCGTATCTGAGCTCCTCTGCAAAGACAGTGATTATGTATGAGTGTGGTGAAAGTGTTGAGTGATGATGAAAGTATTTTCTTTGGGATTTTCTTTTGGTCACCTGCCTCGGTGGAGACGGCCGACTTGTTGAAATATATATATATATATATATATATATATATATATATATATATTTATATATATATATATATATATATATATATATATATATATATATATATATATATTTACAACAAGTCGGCCGTCTCCACCGAGGCAGGTGACCAAAAGAAAGAAAATCCCCAAAAAGAAATATTTTCATCATTATTCAACACTTTCACCTCACTCATACATAATCACTGTCTTTGCAGAGGCGCTCAGATACGACAGCTGAGAATAAGTCCCTCCCAGCTGTCACTATCCCAGACCCCTACTTTAAAGTGCAGGCATTGTACTTCCCATTTCCAGGACTCAAGTCCAACTAAATCAATTAAATGGTTTCCCTGAATCTATTCACAAAATGTTACCCTGCTCACACTCCAACAGCTCGTCAGGTCCCAAAAACCATTCGTCTTCATTCACTCCTAACACGCTCACACATGCTTGCTGGAAGTCCAAGCCCCTCGCCCACAAAACCTCCTTTACCCCCTCCCACAAACCTTTTCGAGGACGACCCATACCCCGGCTTCCATGCCCTACAGATTTATACGCTCTCCAAGTCATTCTACTTTGATCCATTCTCTCTAAATGACCAAACCACCTCAACAACCCCTCTTCAGTCCTCTGACTAATACTTTTAGTAACTCCACACCTTCTCCTAATTTCCACACTCTTAATTTTCTTCATAATATTTACACAACACATTGCCCTTAGACAGGACATCTCCACTGCCTCCAGCCTCCTCCTCGCTGCAGCATTTGCAACCCATGCTTCACACCCATATAATAGTGTTGGTACCACGATACTTTCGTACATTCCCTTCTTTGCCTCCATGGATAACGTTTTTTTGTTTCCACAGATACCTCAACGCACCACTCACCTTTTTTCCTGGTTAACCTTTTTACCTGGTTAACCTCATCCTTCATAAACCCATCCGCTGACACGTCGACTCCCAAATATCTGAAAACATTTACTTCTTCCATAATCCCTCTCTCCAATGTGATATCCAATTTTTCTTTATTTAAATCGTTTGATACCCTCATCACCTTACTCTTATCTATGTTCACTTTCAACTTTCTACCTTTACACACCCTCCCAAACTCGTCCACTAACCTTTGCAACTTTTCTTTAAAATCTTCCATAAGGACAGTATCATTAGCAAAAAGTAACTATGTCAACTCCCATTTTGTATTTAATTCCCCATAATTTAATCCCACTCCTCTCCCCAACTCCTTAGCATTTACTTCTTTTACAACCCCATCTATAAATATATTAAACAACCATGGTGACATTACACATCCCTGTCTAAGACCTACTTTTACCTGGAAGTAATCTCCCTCTCTCCTACACACCCTAACCTGAGCCTCACTATCCTCATAAAAACTCTTTACAGCCTTCAGTAACTTACTACCTATTCCATACACTTGCAACATTTGCCACATTGCTCCCCTATCCACTCTATCATATGCCTTTTCTAAATCCATAAATGCAATGAAAACTTCCCTACCTTTATCTAAATACTGTTCACATATATGCTTCAATGTAAACACTTGATCTACACATCCCCTACCTACTCTAAAGCCTCCTTGCTCATCTGCAATCCTACTATCTGTCTTACCTCTAATTCTTTCAATAATAACCCTGCCATACACTTTACCTGGTATACTCAATAAACTTATTCCCCTATAATTCTTACAATCTCTTTTATCCCCCTTCCCTTTATATAAAGGAACTATACATGCTCTCTGCCAATCCCTAGGTACCTTCCCCTCTTTCATACATTTATTAAACAAAAATACCAACCACTCCAGCACTATATCTCCCCCTGCTTTTAACATTTCTGTCATTATCCCGTCAGTTCCAGCTGCTTTACCCCCTTTCATTCTACGTAATGCCTCACGCACCTCCCCCACACTCACATCCTGCTCTTCTTCACTCCTAAACGATGTTGTACCTCCCTGGCCAGTACATGAAATTACCGCCTCTCTTTTTTCATCGACATTTAAAAGTTCCTCAAAATATTCCCGCCATCTACCCAATACCTCCAGCTCCCCATCTACTAACTCCCCTACTCTGTTTTTAACTGACAAATCCAGCTTTCTTACCTTGTTTATATATATATATATATATATATATATATATATATATATATATATATATATATATATATATATATATATATATATATATCTGACGTAAATGTATTGAGTGAACTAATTGCCGCAGTCACTGTAGTTTCTGCCATAGCCACTGTAGCTGCTGTCCCAGGCACTGTAGCTGCTGAATCAGGCACTGTAGCTGCTGTCCCAGGCACTGTAGCTGCTGTCCTAGGCACTGTAGCTGCTGTCCCAGGCACTGTAGCTGCTGTCCCAGGCACTGTAGCTGCTGTCCCAAACACTGTAGCTGCTGTCCCAGGCACTGTAGCTGCTGTCCCAGGCACTGTAGCTGCTGCCCCAGGCACTGTAGCTGCTGTCCCAGGCACTGTAGCTATCACTACTACCTTCTCTCCTCCTTCTCCTCTTTCTTTCCCGTTTCGCTTCTTCGTCCTCTTCCTCCTTTCCCGGTCCTCATTGTCTTCGTACCGTCCTTCTCCTCCTCCTTCTAGACCGCTTACTACTCCCTCCACCTACACAGAACCACAAGCCGTCTATATTGAAGATGGTGTATGTTCACGGGATTTCATGTGTCCTCTACAAACATGAACACCACTAACACATCCGGCCCCTCCACATGTTTACCTTTAAACAATCAGAGAGAGAGAGAGAGAGAGAGAGAGAGAGAGAGAGAGAGAGAGAGAGAGAGAGAGAGAGAGAGAGAGAGAGAGAGAGAGAGAGAGAGAGAGAGAGAGAGAGAGAGATAGGGAGAGATAGGGAGGGATATGGAATGGAAGAGGCAATAAATGAATAGAGATAATATGAGAGAAAGTGAGAGAATGAAAATGGGACAGGCAGATAACATTAATCTGGACAAATATCTGTATAGAAAAGTAGATTTTCTCCTTACTCGCTCTTACCTACTCAGCCTCTACTCACACCCCCATTCTCTGCATTCGTTCCATCCCTCTATAATCTTTCCTCCCTCTTAAACCTTTCCATCCTTCACTCCCTCTACAACCTTCCCTTCCTCTATAACCTTCCCTCCCTCTTTTAAAGCTTCCCACCGTTTACTTTCTCTTACCCTATGGCTCACACTATCAGCTGGAAAAATCTAGGGAAAGAACACCATGATACATTGGGAATATGGAATGAAAAAAATCATAACAGACGAGGCATAAGGAAAGGAATTAATCCAATACTCTCTTCCTCTTTCTCATCCTTAACCATTGTCCACTGTCTTTCAAAACATAGCAGCATTTAAATTTAAATTTATACTTCATTCTTTTTTTTCATTTTTTTTACAATATAATTATGCACAGCATTTGATTGACAGGTTTTGATAAAGCAGAGAAAATACATTTTAATCCCTTGTAAAGTTATAATCGCTTGAAGCATGAGAAAGCAGCCAGACCCCAACCCCGAGAAGTAATAAAATATATACATACTTTGTAATGACAGCTTTTATTTGTAGCGTGTCTCTTGGTATCGTTCGATTCGAGTGGCACTGTGCCGACATCAGCGATGACAAGACAATACACAAATAACCCGGACATAGGAGAGAGAAACTTACGACCACGTCTTGGTCCAACTTGGACTATTTACAAGTCGCTTGTAAATAGTCCAAGTCGGACCGTAACTTCGCCATACTCTCCCATGTGCGGGTTATTTGTGAAATGTTCCAGTCACGGTATTGTGCCTTTTTTGTTCTCGTTGACAAAACAATTTGCAGAGCAAACTTTTCTTGGAACAGTGACCATCATCCCCTCTGTGTAGGATCTCATCATTGCGAGACTTGATCCACATAAAAGCTTCTGCAACATGAGTTTTCTCTTGGTTATCGTTTTTGTAATTAAAATTCGGTTAAAAATAATCAAATAGTTAAATGGTTTTAAAAGGCCCAAAATGTAGTTGGGTCTTACAACACTGGATGGTAATTCATCTTTGTGTTCTGTAGCACTGTCTAAAAAACTGTCACCATCGTTTGCGTTGCCTCCGCTTTCTTTGTAATAATAATAATAATAATAATAATAATAATAATAATAATAATAATAATAATAATAATAATAATAATAATAATAATAATAATGAAATACAAGCAGGTGTGCCTCGACAGCTATGGAATGCGAACAGAACGACAAACTGAGAGAGAGGATACACAGACGCTAGGTGCAAGAAAGGGAGACAAGACTAAATACAGGCAGAGGCACCCAGAGTTGGGAGGACCAGCAAACAGCCACCTAATAATAATAATAATTTCACAATAATAATAGTAAGCAATAATAGTTTTTGTAAAATTAGACACATATGCAACACTTGGGTATCTTTATTGAGGAAACGTTTCGCCACACAGTGGCTTCATCAGTCCAATACAAAGAAGAAAGTAGTAATAAAAGGAGGAGTTTGAGGTAATCAGTCCCTCGGCCTGGAGTCGATGTGTTCAGTCCATCAATCTTGAAGTAAATACAACATAAGGCAAATAGAAGTTGCTTATATACTGTAGACAGGTGAGATGAAGCAGGAGGAGGCGGGTCATAGTGGTATCAACCACTAGTCGAAGTAAGTCCTTGTCCAAAGGTTTGGACAAATGTTGAAGAATCCCTTGGTATCAAGATCCCAAGAAGTTGCTGTGTCAGACAGGATGTAAATGAATGGTTGTATTTACTTCAAGATTGATGGACTGAACACATCGACTCCAGGCCGAGGGACTGATTACCTCAAACTCCTCCTTTTATTACTACTTTCTTCTTTGTATTGGACTGATGAAGCCACTGTGTGGCGAAACGTTTCCTCAATAAAGATACCCAAGTGTTGCATATGTGTCTAATTTTACAACTTGTCGGTTCTCTGAACCATTCATTTACAATAATAGTTTTTATTTTTTTGGTAATGGATGAGTACAAAATGTGTGCTGTACTGCCTGTCCAGTGCACTGTAATATCAGTAATACCTTCCGTTGTATCCACAAAGTTAGGAAATCTAGAATTCTCGTCGGTGAAGTGACGATTAGGAAGTATTTAGATTTGATCCAGGTAAAAGAGCAGAATACACCTTTTCTTTCACGAAATCAGCCATTTCCCCACCAAGGCGCTGTAACCCAAAGAATCAAATACTGTAGCCAGCATTCATTCAATATCCGTCTTATCAAAAGTGTACACACATCATGGTTCATATCACCCTCTGAAGTGCTGAATTCTTCTCCCTTTTTCAGAGTGCAGGCACTACGCTTCACACTTCCAGAACTTTAATTGCAACTACCCGGTTTTCCTGAATTTTATCATAAATGTTAACATCACGTTAGATTCTCATAAACCACTTGCCTCCACTCTCCTCTCCAACGCTCACTAGAACCTATGAACAATATATGAACAATCGAAGAACATTGAAACTCAGAAGAATATTATTATGAAAAAAATCGTTCATTTGGTTTATTCGAAATGCATATCTATAGGATTCTGTTTATTCGCGAAATACTCGTGTAGATTTTGCCGTGAAATTTGACTATTCGTGATAAGTATGCAGAATTCGCTTAAATTTGACAATGATAATTTATGAAGGGAGTAATATATCTGAATACTGTAGCAGCCCAGGATACAATTAATATCGGTAATGGTGAATGAGCTCTATTATCGCTAATGGTGTATGAGATATTATTTACTTTATGGTATATGAACTTTTGTATGACAAATGTTGTATGAGTTTGCATCGTAAATAGTTTATAAATTATTATACCTCTCATGGTATATGACTTGTTATTAATTAAATACCACTCGTTTGTTGTTACAATAATATATATATATATATATATATATATATATATATATATATATATATATATATATATATATATACACTGCTCGTGGAGGCTAGTGCACCAAACGGGGAGTAGAATGAAATTAGCTCAGAGGCACCCATACCACCGTCTGTCCTCGGATCACGGTAAAACACCTAGCTCTGCTGGGTGTTTGATTCTTATAGGATTGCGTGGTCCTGTGGGTTAGAGAGTCATGTGATTTTCGCTCATCATGATGAAGGTCAAAACGACATGGGTTCGAATCCTCGGCTAGTCGCAGTGTTGTTATTGATTATATACCACTCGTTCGTAGTTACAATAATATATATATATATATATATATATATATATATATATATATATATATATATATATATATATATATATATATATATATATATATATATGCAAAAGATCACAGTAAACAGGTGATATCAAAATATGCAAGACAACCACTATGAAAAAACAGTGACTACTCACATTATCAATGTGAGTAGTCACAAGCCTTGGAATTCCTCTGTTTTTTCATAGTGGTTGTCTTGCATATATATATGTCGTGCCGATTAGGTAAAACTTGCGATTTTGGCTTAAATAGCAACGCTCACCTTGCCATATAAGACACGTGAAAATTTGTGTATGTAATAATTTCGCCAAAATCATTCTGAACATAAAGAAAAAATATATTTCATTGTGTTTGTTTATTATTAAATTAATGTTAACGTATCTAAAATATATTTAGTTGGGTTAGGCTAAATTAAATTGCGCTTGTTGTAATAAGGTTAGGTAGGTTTTCAAAGTTTCTCTTTGTACAAAATTATAAATTCTTACATTAACATAAATGAAAAAATATATCTTTAAACGTATAAGAAAATTTTAGAAAGGACTTAATTTTAGATGAGTTCTTGCTAATTGACCAGTTTACCTAATCGGCACGACATATATATATATATATATATATATATATATATATATATATATATATATATATATATATATATATATATATATATATTTTGTCGTGCCGATTAGGTAAAACTTGCGATTTTGGCTTAAATAGCAACGCTCATCTTGCCATATAAGACAAGCGAAAATTTGTGTATGCAATAATTTCACGAAAATCATTCTGAACCTAACGAAAAAAATATATTTCATTGTGTTTGTTTATTATTAAATTATTGTAAACGTATCAAAAATATATTTAGTTGGATTAGGCTAAATTAAATTGCGCTTGTTATAATAAGGTTAGGTAAGTTTTCTAAGATTCTTTTGGTGCAAAATTAAAATTTTTTACATTAACATAAATAAAAAAAATATATCTTCAAACGTATAAGAGAAAATTTTAGAAAGGACTTAATTTTAGATGAGTTCTTGCTAATTGGCCAGTTTTACCTATTAGGCACGACATATATATATATATATATATATATATATATATATATATATATATATATATATATAATGATTTATTTGTTCTCAGTTTAAAATATTCTGTGCAGTGACTTTACATTCATTTTTTTATTCTAATGTGTGTTGTGTGGATTCATAAAAACGTCCATTTTCTGAATTGTAGTACACGCAGACTTAGTGTCGTTTCAGGGTATTGACGTGTCAAAATATTTAGACGCTTTATGATGCAATAACTTTCAGTGCTTTTTGTTGCCTACCGTCTACTGAAGTTAAGTGAAGTTGTTCTAGACAAGTTCTCTGTGACTCTCTCAGTAGTTCCCAAATTCTCCTCCAGGCAGGCTGGTTCTGGGACTTTGTCGAGGCAAGCTGGCGTATGTGGCGTCAGCTGCGAGTTGTTTTTAAGTCCTCCTCCCAAGCAAGCGGGCGTCTGGGACTAAGTTTGTAATATACACCATGTTACGTCAGCATTTAGTTGTTTTCTGTCTTTTCCTACTGTTCCAGGACGCCTAAGGAGTGTGTCTCTACACACCATTTACTACACAGTTTACATGGGAGTTTTTATTCATAAATTCTTAGTTTTTCTATGCCTGTTGTTAGGGTTTTGTGAGGATCAAATTATTGCCCTGCGAGGGTATCATATCATGTAGATATATGTGGTTGTAGGGGCTCTCTTATTCATTACCACACTGTGCCTTCTTAGTAATTACTCTATCTTTTGCAGTGATTTTTAATGTTAGGGCTTGTATGAACCTCTTTATATGTAGGCATATATTCTCCACTAGCACACTATTTCAGGTATCTTTATAATTAGTGCAATTTTATTTTATTTTTTCGTTAACATTACCTTCATTATGTTTCATTATAATTTTCTCCCCTATGTGTTAAAAATTATTTATTTTTATTAATCATAATTACAAATAAGAGTGTTGATGATTTCATATCCGGTAGTACATCCTGGATTTGTTGTTCCTGGGAAATATTAATTGAAATATTACTAATTTTTTTTCTGATGATCATCTTTTAGTAAAATTACCCACTGGGGTGCCACCGTGGTCAATATATTTTATACATTTTTAATAACTGAATTATTGTTATATTTGTTCGTGGATGCCACCTCTTCTGTACTTTCACTGCTCATGCCAGGCATAGAAGGTAAATAGTGCCGTGGCACTATTATCACTATTGTAAGCTATTATAGAATTAATAACATATGAAGTATTATATTGTTGATTGTTTTTCGACAGTTATATCGCCTGATATATAAGAATTATTATATCGTTAATGGTGTATGAATACTTTTATGGTTAATGGGATATATGAACTTTTATATCACTAATAGCGTATAATCTATTATAAAGGTAATAGCTTATGAAGTATTAGTTAATATGAGTAGTAAGTTATTATACCGTTGATGGCATGTGAACAGTTTGACCTGAAATGCACAAACTTATATTGCAAAATTCTTGCTGATTGCCAGTTGCTTTGTTTTCTCCCAGAAATTATTCTTAATAATACCCTGTTATCCTTCCGAGACACTTTAGGTGTGCTTTTACTTCATTCTTTGAATACTGGAATAAAATATCGCTCGTATTATCAAAATATTGTACAGAAGAAAGCTTAAGTTCTTCTCACATCTTCACCTGGTCTACCATTAAGCTTTTCCACACCTCTTCATCTGACCTGCCTTCTTGTTTTCTCTTTCCATTTTAACTTGATGTGCTTTCTAGCTTTCACCTCTATTCTTCAAGCTTGCCCTCTGATATTCTCCTCACCCCTTCATCTGACGCGCATTTTAGCTTTCTCCACTATTCTTTTACTCGTCACTTGATAATTGTTGATAGTGTGATTTTTTCTTGTTTATAATTTGTGTGAATGTTTCTTTGGCCTTCGAATACTTTCCCTTGTGAATATTTTTGTCCAGTTATGATCTGGATGTTTTCATCGCTTTTATGTGATATGCTTTCTTATTGAGATTTACTGTACTAGGAGCGCTGTGACGTTCACTGAGTTCAATCGTCTTCATTATCAAGGAACTCTCAAGGGAGGCTCCATGATGCTAGTGAGGGGTTTCTTGATCAAAGGAATTGTACCTGATCTCTCTTGGAACGAGCTTTATTCCTCCCATTTCCCTCCCCCCGCCATGACGCCTGGTCGGGGGCGTTGACCCCGAAACCCTCTCCAGGTAATACTCCAGGTACACAGATGCTGTGTGAACCCAACGGACTTAGCGCTACTCCTCCCTCCCTCAAGGAACGCTAGTGCTGATACTTTCACCATTCAGCATAACACAAGAAAAGGGGTTCTCTTTAAATGCAAAGAATGAATTCAGGTTTCTTCCTGTCTGGTCTCATCAAGAAGGGGTTTAGAACCCTGGAGGTGAATAAGACCAGGGGTGGAGGTGGGGTCGAGGGTTCGCAAACCTTCTTAATACAGAAAATTTCCGAGCAAACGGGGCCTCGTTAGAGGGTTAATGAGCTTGTTAGTGAAGATAGTTACTCAGCCGAGAGAGCTGCTCGCACAGGCCACGATCAACATACTTTTTGTGTGTGTTTGGAGTAGAGAAGCCGTGTTGGAGGGCGGGGCAGACACAGGTGTTCCCTTCTTCCAAAGGTCAATTCTTGAGCTTCTCCTTCTCCAAGATGTTGAAGTGGAGGGCATTGCTGTGTGGGTGGTTGGGTGTGGGTGTACTCACCTGATTGTACTCACCTAATTGTGGTTGCAGTGTTCGAAACATAGCTTCTGGCCCCGCCTCTTCACTGATTGCTACTAGGTCTTCTCTCCCTGCTCCATGAGCTTTATCATATCTCGCCTTAAAACTTTGTATGGTTCCTGCCTCCACTACATCACTTGCTAGACTATTCCACTTCCTGACAACTCTATGACTAAAGAAATACTTCCTAACATCTTTGACTCGTCTGAGTCTTCAACTTCCAATTGTGACCCCTAGTTTCTGTGTCCTATCTCTGGAACATCCTGTCTCTGTCCACCTTGTCAATTCCTAGCAGTATTTTGTATGTCGTTATCATGTCTCCTTTAACCCTCCTGTCCTCCAGTGTCGTCAGGCCGATTTCCCTTAAAATTTCTTCGTATGACATTCCCCTTAGCACTGGAACTAACCTTATTGCAAAACTTTGCATTTTCTCTAATTTCTTGACGTGCTTGACCAGGTGTGGGTTCCAAACTCGTGCTGCATACTCCAGTATGGACCTGACGTACACGGTGTACAGAGTCTTGAACGATTCCTTACTGAGGTATCGGAACGCTATTCTCAGGTTTGCCAGGCGCCCATATGCTGCAACAGTTATCTGGTTGATATGCGATTCAGGAGATGTGCTCGGTATTATACTCACCCCAAGATCCTTTTCCTTGAGTAAGGTTTGCAGTCTTTGGCCACCTAGCCAATACTCTGTCTGCGGTCTTCTTTGCCCTTCCCCGATCTTCATGACTTTGCATTTAGCGGGGTTAAGTTCGAGGAGCCAGTTGCTGGACCAAGCTTCCAGCCTGTCCAGGTCTCTTTGTAGTCCTGCCTGATCCTCATCCGATTTAATTCTCCTCATTAACTTCACATCATCTGCAAACAAGGACACTTCTGAGTATCTCTTCTGTCATGTCATTTATATATACCCAAAATAGCACTGAACTGACCCCTGTGGAACCACGCTCGTCACAGGCGCCCACTGTGATACCTTTTCACGTACCGTGACTCGTTGTTGCCTCCCTGTCAGGTATTCTCTGATCCATAGCAGTGCCCTTCCTGTTAGGTGTGCCTGATCCTCTAGCTTTTGCACTAATCTCTTGTGAGGAACCGTATCGAAGGCCTTCTTGCAGTCTAAGAAAATGCAATCTACCCACCCCTCTCTCTCGTGTCTTACTTCCCTTACCTTGTCATAAAACTTCAGTAGGTTTGTGACACAGAATTTGCCTTAAATGAATCCGTGCTGGTTGCCGTTTATAAGCTTGTTCTGTTCTAGGTGCTCCACCATTCTCCTCCTGATAATCTTATCTATGATTTTGCATACTATACACGTCAGTGACACTGGTCTGTAGTTTAGTGCCTCGTTTCTGTCTCCTTTCTTAAAAATGAGGACTACATTTGCAGTCTTCCATACCTCAGGTAGTTGCCCAGTTTCAATGGATGTGTTGAACATTGTTGTGAGTGGCACCAACAGCATCCCTGCTCCCTCTCTAAGGACCCACGGAGAGATGTTGTCCGGTCCCACCACTATTAAGGTATGTGTGTGTGTTCGTGTGCTTGTATGTGTGCATGCTCGTGAGCGTTCTACACTAACACACACATCAGCATTAAGTATAAATCTCCCTGAGTCATCACTCAGGCGTTGATCAGTTTTTTCTGGGTGGCCATATAACAGCTTAATGACATAATTATAATGACAAGAGGTTAATTGCGCTGAAAATTAGCGTGTTGACGGAGATGCCAGTTAGCAAGCTGTGGGCTGGGTAATCAAATGATAATAAAGCAAACATGAGGCAATAAGGCACCCAGTAGAAAATAAAGCAACCAGAAAATAGAAAGTGACCAGGAGATAATAAAGCAAACAAAGGGTAACAAGTAAACAAGAGAGAACATAAGGTAATAAAGATACCAGGATATAACAAAGTAATGAGGAGACGATAATTCCACCAGGAGGTAATTAGGCAACCAGGAGGCAGTAAAGCAACAAAGAGATAATAAAAGTCACCAAAAGATAATGAAGCAACCCTAAGGAAATAAAGCAACCAGGAAGCAGTAAATCAACTAGGAGATAATAAAGCAGGCAAATTTAAATAGCGCTTCCAGAAGAAATAAAGAAAATCAGAAGATAATAAAGTGGAAGTTAATTAAACATTTACTAGGTAATAAACTAGCCAGAAGTAATAATGATCCTAAGAGGTAATAAAGTACCAGAAGGTAATAAGTTATTAGGGAAGTAAAGCAGGAAAGAGGTGGGAATTCAATAACCAGGAGCTAATTAAACAACTAGGAAGTAATAAAGCAACTAGGAGGCAATAAAACAAGCGAGAGGTAATAAAGCATCTAAGGAGAAATAGAACCTTCAATGGGTAAAGCAATTTAAAAATAGACCAACCAAGAGGCAACAAGAATCCACTTGGTAATAAAGAGGAGGTAAACAGAATTAAGATTATAAAACAAGGCAAAAATAAAACAAAACTACAAGTAGGTAATAAAAGACGCAGTAGGAAAGGTTAGGTTAGTTTCGCCAGGAAACAAGACAAGTGTCTCCTGACGCGAGTGTTATTCAGATGATGACGCGCTATTTGAGCTTTTGGTCATCTGACTGAGGCCTTCCGCTGGCTTACCGGTTCACCTATTTAAAAATTCTGCTCATAGTTGTAACCATTCTTGCAAAACCACAAAAAAAATGTAAATAATTGAATAAAAATATTTTTATTAATTCGCGGTATTATTACTATTATTGTTATTTTATTATTATTTTTAATATTATTAATACATTATTATTAAATTTAAATTATTAATATATTATTACTAATATTTTATTAATATATTATTATTTCATTATTATGATTAATATTGTTTCCATGAGTTTACATTGATCTATAAATTGTGAAAAATATTTGTGCTTTGGAGACAGAGATTTCACATCAATATACATCGACACCATGCCTAGCCCTTCTAGGGCAGGGTAGGTGCCTGAGCCAGAGCTTGCTTTCACCTGCGGCTCACAAGACTGCTGTTCCCTTTAGCTCCCTTGGGGCAGGGAAGATGGCAGACCAAAGATGGGCCTAACTTCTCCCTACGAGCCCCGTGAGGGCGGAGAATGTGGCTAGGCCTGGGGACCGTTGGTCCCACAGATGAGGAGGTCCCAAGTACCTCCTCCCATGGCAGACATTAGTCTGAGATACTCCCGAGAAAGGGAACCAAGGCCGGGCCACCACTTGGACAAGGCCCGGGCCGGGAGAGTCCCGGCGAATCAACAACAAGAAGAAGAAGACATCAATATAATAATCATGATTACCCACTTCCAAAATTTAAGTCCGGTTTTCATGATATATATATATATATATATATATATATATATGTCGTGCCGATTAGGTAAAACTGGTCAATTAGCAAGAACTCATCTAAAATTAAGTCCTTTCTAAAATTTTCTCTTATACGTTTAAAGATATATTTATTTCATTTATGTTAATATAAGAATTTATAATTTTGTACCAAGAGAAACTTTGAAAACCTACCTAACCTTATTACAAGAAGAGCAATTTAATTTAGCCTAACCCAACTAAATATATTTTAGATACGTTAACATTAATTTAATAATAAACAAACACAATGAAATATATTTTTTTCGTTATGTTCAGAATGATTTTGGCGAAATTATTGCATACACAAATTTTCACTTGTCTTATATGGCAAGGTGAGCTTTGCTATTTAAGCCAAAATCGCAAGTTTTACCTAATCGGCACGACATATATATATATATATGTTAGCGACGCTCTTCTTGATCGAATAAAGCAAGCGATAATTTGTGTATGCAATAATGTCGCAAAAATCATTCTGAACCTAACGAAAAAAATATATTTCATTGTGTTTGTTTATTATTAAATTATTGTAAATTTATCTAAAATATATTTAGTTGGATTAGGCTAAATTAAATTGCGCTTGTTATAATAGGTTAGGTGTTTTCTAAGGTCCTTTTGGTACAAAATTATTATTCTTACGTTAACATAAATGAAAAAAAATATATAGTTTTAAACGTACAAGATAAAATTTTAGAAAGGAGTTAATTTTAAATGAGTTCTGGCTAATAGAAAAAGAATCTGTTAAGTTTCTGCTTGTTTTATCAACAGTATTAATAACCACTTAAAGTTTCTATTATGAATTAAATAATTCAATCTTCAAAACAGAACTTCTCATATCGTAATCACTATGAGCAAAACATATATAATTAATCGTATTATCACATCATTTATAATACGTTAAATATTTGCAAGTTGCTCTAGACAGAGTTTCTAGCCTCCTTCACGAGGAGTCAAAAGATATATGTATATATATGTACAGACACAGGCGTTTACAAGCCAAAAACGCCACACTGACGCAAATAACAGAGTTCTTCCTCGGGGACCATTCCTCATTAAACCCTTTCCTAGATCCGAGTCTATAAAAGGCGTAGCACTTAGACTCTATCACTTATTCCTAATTTCTTCAAGAGTTTCTACACCGCCTTCTCAGACCGAGATATACCCTAGTAAAGAGCTTCCGAAATTACTGGTAACTTCTGGGAAAGTGTAGTGAGACTTAAAGCCAGATTCTCCACTAGATGCTTCCTCGACTAGTGGAAGGTGAGAACTGAACAAAGTAAGGCTTTACCAGTCAACCTTAACTCTGTCTGAGTAGGGATTGAGTAGCTCAACTTGTCTGCTGGTGCTTAACCTGCCACACAAGCAGTTTAGAATATTTAAACATCCTACCTATGTACAAAGCTAAACAATTTATGGCCAGATAATAAGCAAAGTAGCCTTATTTTAGCTACTAATAAAGATACCAATAATATAATATTAAGTGAAAAAGCCGAAATTATACATTAAACAACTGACCCTTTAAAAAAAAAGGGCGTAACACTCCCCCCGAACGACCGGGTGTCGCACCAAGAGGGTATTCAACTCATAGTTGGTGCACAATGACACTCCATTGTTCCTCATAGATTCAGACAGTTGCAAAGACAAAACAAATTCCTCCAGAGTGACTTAAAGATCCTCCAGGGTCACCATGCAGCAGGAGTCAGGAAACGGAGTTTAATCTGCGCCTCATCTCATACAGGTAAACACACTAGTACTTGACCTCTGGTGACGTTAGAAGCTGAGTGAGGTAAATTACTTGGTTCGCAACCCAGGTAAAAAGGAGTCGAACCATACCTATCATATAAATCAATTGAAGAAGTATTATGGAGAAATATTAGATTAGATACAAAATTTTGTAAAATACCAAAGAGAAAAATATCGATAGACGCTGTCTTCGGGACATCTCTTAAGATGGGGAAGAGAAAGGGGTAATAAGAGAGACGGAAAGGGGAGATGGAAAATCAAGTTAAAGTATATGGAGAAGAAAAACAATGGGAAGAAGAAAGAGGGAGGTCACTATCTTTCACAAGGCAGATGTGGCGTCAAGAAGCAGAATGGGTCTACAAATTTACAGCTACGTTATTTTGACCTGTAGGTCAGTGGTTAAAAGTTCAGCTTACATCTCGAAGTTCCTGAGTTCGATTTGTCCAGCAATTAATCGGTACATGGGAATTAGTCTACAAAATTAAGCCACTTAAAGAAACATTTATAACAAGGATCGTATACAAGTTTACAGAACATGAATGAATGAATCATCGCATCAGAATATATTAACTAATTTACAAAGTGATTATCCAACAATTCAGGTCTAGATTGTGTACACCGCGAGATCTTTCAGTATATATATGCAGTTTACTTTTATCTCTATTTTAGGCATTAAATATTATGGACTGGTGGAGCACAGGTGACATGCAGCCTTAATGTCCCTCATGCATTCGATAAGCTTTACACTTAATAAATCAACCATCTCTTTCAGCTTAGTTATTAGTCATAATAAAATAGAAAATGTAATTTAACGAGAGATCAAAATGACCAATTAACGCTAATCATCCTTAATCAGCAATTATAGTAAATTGTGTTTGTAAGCTGTTGAATGGTAATTTTATCATTTTAATATATTTATTTACCATGTTTTTGAACACTAATAATAATTCTAATTTTAAAGGGGTATGCCGGTAGGCCAGCGGAGGGCCTCGATTGGATGGTTAAAAGCTCCAGTGGCGGGTCTTCATAAGACTAAGACTGGGTCAGAAAAATACTTGTCCTGTTTTTCTGACTAATCTTATTGAATTTTTTTGTCTTTCTACGTATTTATCTTAATTTTTGAAATTACTGAATGCAGGAGGAAATAAAATGTTGAAACTGGTCTTAGGAGGAAATGTCTAAACGCATTACCAAAGTACACATGTAAGAAAATGGAACCAGAGTGCGTAAAAAAACTCAGAGAAAATAAGAAAAGGTTTATGGGAAAATTGTTACCGGGTTGGCTTTAGGAAATTAAGGGAATGTGGAAAGTCTTTGTAGTGAAGCATATAAGTCAGGAGTACTTAATGAAAGAGTTGCTTTATGTGTTTGTAGATACAGAAAAGGCTTACGATAAGGAGGATAGGTAAATAATTTAGCTAATTTAATGTGTCTGTGTTTGAATATATATATATATATATATATATATATATATATATATATATATATATATATATATATATATATATATATATATATATATATATATATGTCGTGCCGATTAGGTAAAACTTGCGATTTTGGCTTAAATAGCAACGCTCACCTTGCCATATAAGACAAGTGAAAATTTGTGTATGCAATAATTTCGCCAAAATCATTCTGAACATAACGAAAAAAATATATTTCATTGTGTTTGTTTATTATTAAATTAATATTAACGTATCTAAAATATATTTAGTTGGGTTAGGCTAAATTAAATTGCGCTTGTTGAAAATAAGGTTAGGTAGGTTTTCAAAGTTTCTCTTGGTACAAAATTATAAATTCTTATATTAACATAAATGAAAAAAATATATCTTTAAACGTATAAGAGAAAATTTTAGAAAAGACTTAATTTTAGATGAGTTCTTGCTAATTGACCAGTTTTACCTAATCGGCACGACATATATATATATATATATATATATATATATATATATATATATATATCGTCATAAGTTTCCGTCTACTATGTGCTGTTTTTCGTGTACATATAAATGTAAATATAAATATATACAATATAAGTAAAAAACAGATTTGCTGCTTGAAACAACATTTATTTGCAATTTGTTTCGGAATTAACTTTACTTCATCATCAGGCACTCTACAAAATATAGAAAATCAAATATGAAAACCAGATTAGAAAATTGGACATTTATGCAACACGAGGTCATCTTTATTTGCAGATTATTGCCAACCATTAGCAGAATCAGTTCAATATATAGGCAGTTTTCAAGGTGATGAAACTGGAGACAATAGATGATGAGGTAATGAGTCCCTAAGCCTTGTAGAATTAAACACAGAAGACCGTGGAAGATCTGGTACTCAGTCCTTTAATCTGAATGCAAGCGACGGTACTGAACACTGGGTTCCATGTGGAGGGACTGACATAAAATTTGAGATGCTCCGGATGTTGTTTGCAGATGATGCAGTGCTTCCGGGAGATTCCGAAAGAAAATAATGGATGATTTTAGAAAAGAGTGTAAAAGATAGTTGAAAGTAGGCACAGAAAGTAGGAAGGTGATTAATAAAAATATATAGAGCTTGAGAAATTCGAGTTTATTTTTAGTTAGGAAGACGTGTGTAGGTAATATAGGGATTTGAAATCTTTGGAGTAGGTGAGTCGGCAGAAAGAACTATGAATGATGAAATAAATGATAGAATAGGCGAAATAAAATATTTGGAAAGTTAAGGATTTGGTGGAAACAAGTTTGTCGTTGGAAGGAAAGGGGAGAAATTGTCAAAATGGCGTAAGGCCAACAACAACGTTTTATGGGTGCAAGGCTGGAGGCAGTGGATTCATTATTTTTTAGATTAATGTGCAGTAGGATTTTTAAGGGACATAGAAATTAGACAGTAATGTGGTGGTATAAAACGTATAATTCAGAAAACGGAATGGGGTTTTTGAGATTTTTTGAGCATTAAAAAAAGAACGTAGCAAAATAGGTGGATCAAGAGGGTACATATATCAGTGTAGGATACAAGGTGGTTTTGACAGACAGAAACTTGAGCATACAGGAGGTACGTATAACCGTGTTAGACTGGATTGCATATAGACAAGGTATGTTTTGGATTTCCATGCTCATTAAATACGACCAAGAACGAAGGAAACCCTCCCTTGAAAAGAGATGGATAACGTGCAAAACACAGGAAATGATATACACATGCTTTTTCAATGTCTTTTTCCTCATTAATTTCTGGAGTGTGTGTGTGTGTGTGTGTGTGTGTGTGTATATATATATGTGTGTGTGTGTATGTTGTGTGTGTGTGTGTGTGTGTGTGTGTGTGTGTGTGTGTGTGTGTGTGTTTATTAATCCTGTTACGACGTTCTTAAATGTTAGAACAACTGTAACGAAGGTTATTCGAGTCAGATGTGTAACCAGGGTCCTGGCCCTGAGTATAATAACCTTGAAGCATTATGAAAACTCAATGTCTACTATTTATGTCTTAACCTTTCCTTAAGATCACCACTCGATTAAGTTTTTAACCTTTGCAAGAGCCACGCGAGTCATATTCCACATCACCCCCTGAGTAATTATATATATAATTTTTTTATACTGGTTAGTTATTCCCATAACATTCAAAAGATATACATTGTTATGAGTTTCCTTTTTTAAACTTTTATTTAATATGTCTTCTTGTCTATTAGTCTACTTGTCTGTCAGTTTACCTGTCGGTCGGATTACTTATCTGTCAATCTACTTGTTTGTAAGATTACTTTGTTTAGTGATAGTTTCCAATGATAAGACTATCTATTAGTTTGGTATGGTGCTTATCCTCTTTGTTTTTGTATCGTATCTCTGCCATTCTCTAATTATAAGGTAATCGTTCCCATCTCTGTTTTGTTAGCTTTCCTCCATTTTGTTCTATATTTCATCCACGCTTTCTCAATAACTTAAGTTTTCATGCATTGCTTCTTTTTACTACCGTGTAAAAGTTGTCACTTAAGTTCTTTTATGCATTTATTTCATTTTCTTTATTTATTGCTAAATCCAAATCTCTTATTTTAAGACTTCGCAGAACGAGGGGCATTCAACTCAGCCCGCAGGAGACTTGAACCTACGAACTTCGGGAAAAAGTACGCAGTACTATACACAGCATGTCTGACCACACAATACTTTAGCGCTCAACCAAGCTAGGCATTTGTTCCAGAGCAGCTAGCACATGGCAGGTGATTAGTTGTTTTTATCTCCTCTCCTCATGCATTGACCAGTGAAAGATATATATATATATATATATATATATATATATATATATATATATATATATATATATATATATATATATATATGTCGTGCGATTAGGTAAAACTTGCTATTTTGGCTTAAATAGCAACGCTCACCTTGCCATATAAGACAAGTGAAAATTTGTGTATGCAATAATTTTGCCAAAATCATTCTGAACATAACAAAAAAAATATATTTCATTGTGTTTGTTTATTATTAAATTAATGTTAACGTATCTAAAATATATTTAGTTGGTTTAGGCTAAATTAAATTGCCCTTGTTGTAATAAGGTTAGGTAGGTTTTCAAAGTTTCTCTTGGTTCAAAATTATAAATTCTTATATTAACATAAATGAAAAAAATATATCTTTAAACGTATAAGAGAAAATTTTAGAAAGGACTTAATTTTAGATGAGTTCTTGCTAATTGACCAGTTTTACCTAATCGGCACGACATATATATATATATATATATATATATATATATATATATATATATATATATATATATATATAATAATTTAAACTTACCACACTTAGGTCAAACTACACATTCATGTACAAGCATATATATACACACCCTCTGGGTTTTCTTCTATTTTCTTACTAGTTCTTGTTCTTATTTCCTCTTATCTCCATGGGGAAGTGGAACAGAATTCTTCCTCCGTAAGCCATGCGTGTCGTAAGAGACGCCTAAAATGCCTGGAGCAAGGGGCTAGTAACCCTTCTCCTGAATAAATTACTAAATGTAAAAGGAGAAACTTTCGTTTTCCTTTTGGGCCACCCTGCCTCGGTGGGAAACGGCTGACGTGTTGAAAGAAGAAAGAAATATATATATATATATATATATATATATATATATATATATATATATATATATATATATATATATATATATATATATATATATATATATATATATATATATATATATATATATAATCTTTGACATATTGTACCATTGTATTCATGTTCATGTTTGTGTGTTTTATAAATGTATTATGTCTATTAATAAAGCATTTATATGTATGTATGTGTGTATATAGGATGGTGGTAGGAGAAGTGGAATATTCAAACGGCTTTAGGAAGAAATCCAAATATTCTTCCTTGATGCCTTTTATCCACTTCTCCGAGGCTATGGGTCCCACAATTTGCACTAGAGGTGGACCCCATTCTATTTAAATATATATATATATATATATATATATATATATATATATATATATATATATATATATATATATATATATATATAATATATTTTAATGAATTATATTTACCAAGCTTTGACAATGCTTATGATATTTATATTTGCAAGATAAAATGTAAGTTAGTTATTGTTTTGGTAAATTATAATACACGTCAACTACCAGGTTGCCAACTTTACATTATTAGAATTATCACGTATATATATATATATATATATATATATATATATATATATATATATATATATATATATATATATATATATATATATATATTATATATATTATATATATATATATATAATTACATACTATGGTACAAAAGATTTAAGAGATACATTGTTGATGTAAAGACGGCATATACAGCACACGAGGTGTGAGAGATACATGTCCAGTACACACTGTTACAGGTTTGTCACTGATTATAATGCGAAAATCTCCTCCAGCTCCTCAGAGCTGGGGCGCGTGCCCAAAATACAGCATGCATTGCCCCTCTGAACAGCAGCGCTGAGTCGCTGGAACAGAAAGCTAGCTGCCCTGGGATCCCTAGTTACCCTGTTGAGTTTTTTGCCCAGCTCCTTGAGGAACTTAGATGCACTCTTTCCCCATGAGCCAAGAGTCTCTGAGCCTATGGGAACAAACCTATAATGATGGGTAAGTTCTCCATATTTTCTCGACTTTTGGGACTCCATGAAGGTGGCAGCTGCCCCTCCTTCCTCCCTGGTGTATTAGAGATAGGTATCAGCCAAGGTAGATGCACATGTGTAGTCCCACACCACCTGCTTGCCGCGTGTCCAGGCTTAAAGGGTGATACCATCTGGACGCTTTTGGCTGCCATCAGATTTGCATAGTTGGGGTGGCTCCCTTACTGCTGGGCATCCGGCTGTTGTGAGGCTCCTCTTGATAATGTTATTAACCTCTTCATGTCTTGCAATCTTTCCCTCGGATTTACGACACACAAGACCATGGTACCCGAATCGGTCTGCTGCTTCACTGCCACAAATACACTTGTGTTCGGCGAGAATGGTCTGTGGGTCGAGGCGTGTGCCAAGGCTGGAGTTGGGAACAGC
>WNWK01002796.1:40000-55000 GCA_009830355.1 Cherax destructor
GGACACAAAAGAAAGCTAACATCAGGTAGAGTGAGCTCCAAAACCTGGTGGTCCCTGGTCAAAAACAGACAAAGTTATCTGCCTGATGAACTTATTTTACCTCTAAATCGACAGGATGTGACCACCTCTACTAGTAGTCAAGAGATATCGGACCTCTTTGCGAACACTTTGCTACCAAAATGCAAGTTCCTGATCCAGCATTGGACCCTCCTCGGCTAGCTGCAAGAACTGTGTCAATACTGTCAGTAGTGACAATAAGGCAGGAGGAGGTGCATTTCCTTCTTAAATCACTTGACCAAGAAAAGGTTGTAGGCCCAGACAAGTAGAGCCCAAGATTGCTGAGAAGATGTGCAGACCAGCTAGCAGCACCTCTAACTCGCATCCTTCAGCACTGCCTAGTACAGTGTAAATGACCTTCTCTGTGGAAAGAGGCAAATGTAGTCACTGTTCACAAAAAGAAGAGCAGAGTAGAAATCAACAACTACAGACCAGTGTCACTCCTGTCAATCACTGGCAAGATCCTTGAGACAATAATCTCAAGACAAATGACAGAGTTTTTTGACTACCACTCACTACTTTGTGACCGTCAATATGGCTTCAGGAAAGATTACTCTGCTGCTGATCTGTTGTTAAACCTCTCCAAAAGTCATCATTGATTCAGTATTGGTGATAGCACTGGACATTGCTGGTGCTTTCGACCGAGTGTGGCACCAGGGCCTCTTGCCAAAACTGCAAGCACTGGGAATTGCAGGCTCTACGCTATGTCTCCTCAGTGATTACCTTCATGGTAAATCTCTAAGGGTAGTTCTCAATGGAACAGAATCAGCAAGACATCCTATTGGGACAAGTGTTCCACAGGGAAGTGTGCTTGGACCATTCTTATGGAATGTCTACTTCAATGACGTTCTTCATCTCATCCCGGAATCCCATGCATATGCAGAAGACTGTACTCTGACATTTACTTATCCAAGAGAAGAAATGCCAGCTGCTCTAAGCTACATCAATCACCAGCTAAGAGCTATATCAGCTTGGGGAAACCTATGGCAGGTAACATTTGTACCTGAGAAAACACAAATGATGATGGTCTCTAGGCACCATGATGGTAATGCCGGAGCAGTAGTAAGTATGAATGGGAGAGTGTTGGTACCTGGGAAAGAAATTGAAGGGGTTGCAAGATTCTGTATGAGGCACAAGTACGCTCACACCTTGAGTATGTTCCACTTTTTTGGTTTGCCTGCCCCCCTCTCATCTGCGACTGCTTGACAGAGTAGAGAACAGAGCAAGGCGTCTCATCTCTCGCCTGGACCATCCTGGATAGATCTGTCATTTTAGCATAGCCTTCAACACAGGAGGGATGTGAGCGGGTTTACTGTTATGTACAAGACCAACATTGTCAAAGTACTACACATGGCTCCACTTCGAGGACAGCGAGAAGCAAGCTTCTATACCACAAGACGGGCAGCCAGCAGCAACTTCACTCTGGCTGTACCCTTCTCCAGAACATCACTTCATCTGAGATCATTTATCCCCAGGATGACTCGAGTCTGGAACACATTCGTACAGCATTATGATGTCAACGAGATAAAGTCAGTTGATCAAATGAAAATGCTGGCCCACAGATGGCTCCACCTTCATCCTGTTCCTTACATGTATGTTTCATAACAATAAAAATGCTTTCAAATGAGCTGATGTAGGTAACAGCTCTTAGCTTGTCAATAAAGTTTGGAATCTTTAATTTGTCAATAGCTTGTCAATAAAGTTATGGATCCTTACCTAACCTTGTCAAACCCTGTGTAAAAAGAGAGAGAGAGAGAGAGAGAGAGAGAGAGAGAGAGAGAGAGAGAGAGAGAGAGAGAGAGAGAGAGAGAGAGAGAGAGAGAGAGAGAGAGAGAGAGAGAGAGAGAGAGAGAGAGAGAGAGAGAGAGAGACTTACTCTATGGGCCTATCATAAATGAACGGATGTATAACTTTATAATTAGTGTGTTCTTACTATCAGTGTTGTCTTTTTAATTCGATGCTGGTAATTGGCTTTCGTCAGTGAAAGCTAATCTTCCCTTCTTCTGATCAAACCTTGATTGCCTCCCATTAAAAGGCGCTGTATAACCACCAAATGGGTTTAGTGCTCCCTATCCCGTGAACGGTAGCGGGTAGTATACTATAACCCATCATATCTGAATGTTGTAGTGGACAGTTTACTATGTATCTTGTATATATCCTATGGAAGATAGCGGTTTGTTTACGGTGTTCCTCATATCTTGTGGAAGGCAGCAACGAGTTTTATGTACACCTGCCATTCATCCTGGGGATGGCAACATCTGGTCTGTTGTGCACTCCTTATGTCCCCTCTGAAACTGTAGCGGCTATTTATTGTGCACTTCCCTTCTCCATCCTGCTGGCGGTAGTGACTAGATTGTTGTGCGCCTCATATCCATTCATTGCTTAATAGGGACTAGTTTGTGCACTCGGTTTTAATTCTGTAGGCTGTAAGTAGATAGTTTGTATATCACACACCCGTCTTGAGGACGGTATCGCAAGAGCAAGTGGAAACAAAATGCCTAGAAAATGGGCCCGAAAAGAAAATGTTTGGGTATATATCATTTACAAATTGCCACTCTTTTTTTTAATGTTAGAAGCAAATCTGGGATACCTTTTCCTTTTTTCTCCTTTTTTTTTAACCTTCATAGTCTAGCATTATTTCTGATTGTTTTCAGACAGAATGGTTAGACGACAGACTGCCGCCAAATACAGGTATTGCAAAGACACATGAATGTATAAAATCCACTTCTTGGGCAAAGTGTGCCTTAATAATGCTCATGGTCGTTTCTAATTGAATTTATCGCTGACTGGAAAACTGTGTAAGATTTAGAATCTTATTGGGGTAGTTTTACTGCCAAAGGCCCTGGACGGCTTGTTATTGCTGAAAAATGAACAGTGATAAATACTGGGCAATCGTGACAACTTATTCGTTTCCCATTGTGGACAGACTTTCCTGATGGAGAAGGCATTTCCATAAAAATGATGACGTCCTTCGAAGAGGGTGACGATGATGGAGGCAGATGTTGTAATTACAATACTAGTCAATAAAGTTGTGAGGTTTCCGGAGGAAAAATGACTACTGCCACCCCGTTATTTTTTAAGATAATGACGCAAGTAACGGAACCCACCATCAGTGGTACAACGGTTCGCTCTAAGGAGAGCATTTTCAAGCCTCTTTAGAATAAAATGTTGTCCCAGTAACAACTCCTGCTTACGTGTCTTTGTCTTCATTATGTGGGCAGCACGTCCTTCAACCCACCCGGTACCAGCTCGCTGGCAAACTACGTTTTTACTGTTTATAAAAATAAGGTGCCATGGGAAGAAAAAGTTGCTATGGGATGCTGCTTTTTATACTGTGGTCCGTCATCTGATAGAAAATCTTTTGAACATATTATATATGCAAATTATTCTATCATAAAATGGAATAGCTAAAGTTACTGCAGTCTTGTCCGGGATAAGATCTATCTTACAATGTCGGCAGATATTATCTTCTTCCTCTCCCCTACGCATCTTCCCTTTTCATGTAAATGTCTCCACTTCCTACAGCTAATATATATTGGACTCATCGCCCTATATATGTTATTTATACGCTTCCTCTCACTTCAGGTAACGCATACTCCCTCCCTCCTTCATGTAACAGATACAGCCTCCTCATTCCTATGTAATGTATACTGCCTCCTCTCGAACCCCATTCGGCTGTCTAGTGAAGTATTCTAAACCCATTATGCACGAACGAGGCAGCCCATTATGCCTTGATGGCAACTCCCCCTCCCCCTCCTATCTTGTTGCGGAAGGGGTATCGAGCTTTTACTAATTGTGCTGAATAACTCTCGCGGGTTATGCTCTTGTGAAAAATATGTTCACATTATCTCCTGGCCCTTTGATAATCTAGCGACAGGAGGATAAGCTTTGATCTATCTATTGCTTTATAGATGTGAGGATGAGCTTTGCTTTAGAGATGTGAGGATGAGCTTTGCTTCAGAGATGCGAGGATCGGCTACGCTCTAGTGATGTGAGGATCGGCGCGCTCTAGTGATGTGAGGATCAGCTCTGCTCATTCCTATACTTCTCTCGTTATTCTCTGCATTTATTTTTTGGGACTAAGGTTTACATGCAAATCAAGGAGGGACACCGTGGTAGCTATGACACCGTGGTAGCTATGACACCGTGGTAGCTATGACACCGTGGTAGCTATGACACCGTGGTAGCTATGACACCGTGGTAGAAAGAGCCTTGGTGTTCCAAGCAATCTTTCTCGACTTGATAAAGCTAGAGTGTCTGCCTAGCAGGATTGTCTGCAGTACTCACCATCAAACAAGGAATTATACAGTCAAGAAAATCCTAAAATAAGCTGTGCCGAAACAAAGCCAATTCCATGTCAAGTAAACTAAGAATTGGTAAGAAAAAAAGGCAGTCAGTGTTGACGGCGTAGATTGCAAAAGACACAAATGTATTTACTTAGAACACCTTTATTGATGATGAATATTTGGTCCTGGTACCTTGATCATTTAAGAAGCATTAAATGTACTTTACGTGATCAAGATCCAAGAACCGAAACACCTTAAACAAGAAATGCACTTGTCTTTTATCTCTCTGAACTGATAATATCGAGAAATCACAATGGTTTTAAAAGAGATTTCCCAAGTAGGAGAAAAATGAGCGCCAGAAAACGCTAACAAATTCGTGTCTCACATCACTAGAGAAGTAAAGGATTAAAAAAAAAAAAAAATCTCATTTTTTTTGAGAGAAGCTAAACCCGTATGAGTTATTCAACGCAAGCGGTAGATGCTCCATATGTGCAATACAGTGCGCTACCTACCTCTACTTTCCTTACAGTATCACAGTAGTTAAGCAAAGTATGCTAGAGAGAAAAAAAAAAACATTACCGTGACAGGAACAATACATATTTACTAACTTTAATGGGTGAGGAGAGATGTGATCATAATGTACAAGATACTCATAAACGACAAAATGGTAAGATTAGAATGCTTGACTTGGAAATGTCATGGCAAAAATAAAAGTCACAGCTTTTATTTGGACAGGGTTTCTGTCACTGCAGTGCTGTATCATATCACGATTAAGTTCTACGTAGAGTGAGACGTAATCCACACAGAAGTCTTTTCTGGGACCTCTTGTGGTCGTGCCTGTCAGGCATTACGTCAGGTCGTCCTGACACTGAAGTGACCAGACTGAGGGTGGCAAAGATCACTGATGAACACCCAGTGATCCAAAGAAACACTAAACCCTTTAGTCCAAAACAGCGCGTTGGAAATGGGCAACACGTAAATTTATATTATTTCATACGACATTTGCTCTCCAAACTGAGATTTAAGAGAAAAATTGTGTAAAATTTTAATTTTTGTTATATGAAATGAAAACGTTGGCATTTCACAAAAAAAAAAAAAAATCTTCTTTTTTTTTCTTTTTTTTTTCATGATTTGATCTAAGATGTTGGTTACAACTCCATATATAGAGAGACTCATCATCACGAAAGCAAGGAACTCTTTCATTGTAATACGAGTGGACAAGTGGAATGAACTACGACATTAAGTGGAGGTGAAAAAGTCCTTCCTGGAACCAAAGCTCGGGCAAGTAGGCTTGCAGCAGTGCTCCTTTCTCCTTGAGTGAGCGTGACTTGAACTTGCCTAGCATGGACCAGTAGGCTTGCTGCAGTGCTCTTTTCTCCTTGAGTGGGCGTGACTTGAACTTGCCTAGCATGGACAGTAGGCTTGCTGCAGTGCTCCTTCTTTCTTATGTTCTTATGTAAATCTTATATAATCGCTTTTCCCAGAAGCACTCCAACACCCCCTACAGGCTTTGCGCTTTTTCATAAAAATAACACACACACACACGTGGGCCTGACGTACACCGTGTACGTCCAACTCATACTGGAGTACGCAGCACCAGTTTGGAACACACACCTGGTCAAGCACGTCAAGAAATTAGAGAAAGTGCAAAGTTTTGAAACAAGAATAGTCCCAGAGCTAAGGGAATGTCCTACGAAGAAAGGTTAAGGGAAATCGGCCTGACGACACTGGAGGATACGTAGTAGGGTTAGGGGACACGTGATAACGACATATAAAATACTGCGAGGAATTGACAAAGTGGACAAGGACATGATGTTCCAGAGATGAGACACAGAAACAAGGGGTGACAATTGGAAGTTGACGACTCAGATGAGTCAAAGGAATGTTAGGAAGTATTTCTTCAGTCATAGAGTAGTCAGGAAGTGGAATAATCTGGAAAGTGACGTAGTGGAGGCAGGAACCATACATAGTTTTAAGACGTAGTTTGATAAAGCTCATGGAACAGGGAGAGAGAGGACCTAGTAGCAGTCAGTGAAAAGGCTTGGCCAGGAGCTAAGACTCGACTCGTGCAACCACAAATAGGTGAGTACACACACACACGCACACACTTACTCCACAAGAGGGATATAAGCGGATAGGTAAACTGGATTAAACTACTATCCCTTATCCCACTCCAGTCGCATAAAGGGAACGAAGCGCAGAAATAACAGGCCGGTCCATCTGCCTAATGATATTTCTCTCTCTCTCTGTCTCTCTTATCATTATTATTATTTTCACTATTATTATTATTATTATTATTATTATTATTATTATTATTATTATTATTATTATTATTATTATTATTATTATTATTATTATTATTATTATTATTATTATTATTGGTAGCCATACAATTGGCCACAGGTTCACTCACATCCAAGTACTTGACAAAAAATGTCAATCGTTAATTGCTATTTTTCAAAACCAATGTGTAGGTGTTCTATCTCTTCGCCTGTATATATGCAATATTTAGCTATAAAACACTGAAGTAGAAGAAACTTTTAGGGTAGCCTACAGGCATGACTTGAAAAAGCAAACATAGCTTAGAGGCACTCACACCACCGTATGTCCTCGGACCAAGAGTAACACACCTAGGTTGGCTGGGTGCTTGGTTCTTGTAGGATTGTGTGGTAGGATTGTGTGGATTGTGTTGTAGGATTGTAGGATTTTCGCTCACCACGACGCAGAGCCAAAACTACATGGGTTCGAATCCTCGGCTAGTCGCAGTGTTGTTATTGATTTAATACCACTCGTTCGTGGTCACAATAATATATGTATATACGTAAATATATAATATATATATATATATATATATATATATATATATATATATATATATATATATATATATATATATATATATATATATATATTTTATATATATATATATATATATATATTATGTGTGTATATGTAATATGTTGCTAAATGTAAATAATAATTTTATTCATTAATCTAGCATACTTTGACTACCAGGCGTAAAGCAGCTCAAGAGAATATGTAAAAATTCCTCTCTTTAATTTAAAGTTATATATTCCGCTATGAATGCAATTTCCTCACTAATTTGGGAATGGCGACAGATGTTAAATGTCTATTCTGCTTTATTCATGTGCTCCTGTTTTATAATATTTAGCTATGTATTTATGTATGCATGCTTTGCGCAGGTGTCAAATAATATCCAAGTTTTAGCATGGATGTAAATATGCGAGTGTACTGTATGTAAGGTTCGCTAGTGTGTATGTGTGTGTGTATGTGTGTGTGTGTGTATGTGTGTGTGTACTCACCTAGTTGTTGCAGGGGTCGAGACATAGCTGTGTGTATGTGTGTGAGTGTGTGTGTGTATGTGTGTGTATGTGTGTGTGTGTGTTTGTGTGTGTATGTGTGTGTGTGTGTGTATGTGTGTGTGTGTATGTGTGTGTTTGTGTGTGTATGTGTATGTGTGTTTATGTGTGTATATGTGTGTGTGTGTGTGTGTGTGTGTGTATGTGTGTGTATGTGTGTTTGTGTGTGTATGTTTGAATATATATTTTATATAGTGGAAAAGCGACGCTGGAGGAGTTGTTTTTGACTCTACGTTTGATTCTTCGACAGATAGAGACATAAAGAATGTTTCCTCGCGCCTGTTGCCCACATTCACCTAGCAGTCAATAGGTACTTGGGTGTTAGCCGACTGCTTTAATTAAATGACGTGCTTGAGGCAGTCCTACAGTATGTGTTACGTGGGACTTTGAAATGATCTAACATAGGAGCTCCTAGCTTGTAAACTCAACAGTGTATTGTAGGATGTTGTTCATTGTTCTTCAATATCCTGATTTCAAGTCTCTGAAGTATCAAAACTGCTTCCCTGCCTCTGTTCACTTAAGCATCCCTCCTTATTTCAGAGAACACCTTTAGTCGTCTGCTCAGTTCCTCATAGAACTTAATTTTTGCTGAGTTCTTTTTTTCCCCTTTATTGATCCTCTTGCTAAGTCCCTCCCCCTGTCGTCTTCCTTCTGATATGGCTGTGTAGCAGTTTCGATTGGCATGATAAGGTCAACTGTATATAAAGGCTTTTGAGACTATGCAAACTTTATTTTGTCTACTGAAGAGCTCAAGATACAACGTAGTCAGAGTAGTCAAGCGCAAAGTTGGAGATATTGTGAAAGTACCAAGTTCTCTTGCTTTCCGTCCATCTCTCTCTCTCTTTTCATAGCTTCCCTCTTCTATTCCCCACACCCTCGACCTCTTCTTCGTAATTGCTCCATAATTCCTGTTTTTTTTTGTGGTCCACTAATGCTTTTGGAGGCCGTTTGTGTGAGTTTTTTTTCCCTTCTCTAGGATTGACGCAGGACATGTGTGAAGCCTCACCTGTGACGGAGCATGACATGCAGGACATGTGTGAAGCCTCACCTGTGACGGAGCATGACACGTAGGACACGTGTGAACCCTCACCCGTGACGGAGCATGACACGCAGGACATGTGTGAAACCTCATCTATAACGGAGCATGACATGCAGGACACGTGTGAACCCTCACCCGTGGCGGAGCATGACACGCAGGACATGTGTGAAGCCTCACCTGTGACAGAGCATGACACGCAGGACACGTTTAAAGCCTCATTTCTGACCTGGCCACTACAGCGTATACAGGGTGCAGCAAAAGAAGCTTTACGAAGATTTATATTTTTTTTGTGACTGTGGAAGATTAACCATGCATACTATTGGCTTTTTTGTTTAATACACCATATTTATGTATATACTTAATTTCAATATACTGAAATAAATTCTTCATTATTATTATTATTATTATTATTATTATTATTATTATTATTATTATTATTATTATTATTATTATTACTATTAACTTTAGCATCACTGTTATTATTAACCTCATCATCACTGTTATTATTAACCTCATCATCACTGTTATTATTAACCTCATGATCATTATTATTATTAATCTCATCATCATCATTATTATTATTATTCTCAAAAATTATTTCATTATTCTCCATAGCGATTTCTGCCTTTGGTAATGTTAGGTCAAAATGAAGTCTTTTGAGATGTATGTTATTAATTTTACTTATGGTAACGAGGATTTTGGTGTGTTGATATGTGAAGTCAAATGGAAAAAAAAACATGACATATGGGAGGTCATGTTCTGAAATATTGTTCTTCAATTTTAAAAAAGGCAGTTTCGTCAAAAATGGTTTTCGAAAAGGTAAAATCTTGAAATATTCTGAATTAGAAAGGTAATATACTGAAAGTGACATAAAATGTTTTTTTTATTTTTTTATAATGATATATATTACTTTTGAATGAAAAAACAATGAAATGGAAAATTAATATATTGAAAAAATATTGTCTTTAAATAAAAGTTATGATATGCAATGAGTTCAAGATAGGTTATTAAATATTTTTTGTGGGGCTGAGATAGAATTGGTAAATACATTTTTTTTTCTGTTTGATCCCCCCCCCAAATGCATTTGGAAAACAGATCACTAAGTACTCGTGTACGTGACATGCGGAGGTCACTTCATGTCACTTGTCATGTTTGAATGTTAGCATTATCGTTGGCCTTAGTCTGACCTATTATCAGAGTGTCACTGTGTGTGTGTGTGTGTGTGTGTGTGTGTGTGTGTGTGTGTGTGAGTGCGTGTGTGTTTGCTCACCTGGCCTTTCCTCTCAACATAAGTAGTCATTACTAGTTGCCAAAGACAGTTGTCGATAGACACTTGACCTGTCGAGGTAATGTGGTTGTGTGTGTGTGTATGTACTCACCTAGTTGTGGTTGCAGGGGTCGATTCACAGCTTCTGGCCCCGCCTCTTCACTGGCCGCTACTAGGTCACTCTTACTGCTCCATGAGTTTTATCATACCTTTTCTTAAAGGAATGCATGGATTCTGCCTTCCCTACATCACTTTCCAGACTATTCCACTTCCTGGCAACTCTGTGAATGAAAAAATACTTCCTAACATCCCTGGTGATTCATCTGAGTCTTCAACTTCCAACGGTGACCCCTTGTTGCTGTGTCCCATCTATGGAACATTCTGTCTCTATCCACCTTGTCAATTCCTCTCAGTATTTTATATGACGTTATCATATCCTCCCTATCTCTTCTGTCCTCCAGTGTCGTCAGGTCGATTTCCCTTAATCTCTCCCCTTAGCTCCGGAACCAGTTTTGTTGCAAACCATTGCAATTTCTTTAATTTCCTTACATCTTGGCTAGGTGTGGGTTCCAAACTGGTGCTGCACACTCCAATATAGGCCTAACGTACACGGTGCTTAGGGTCCTGAACGATTCCTTATTGAGATGTTGGAATGCTATTTTTAGGTTTGCTAGACGCCCGTATGCTGCAGCAGTTATTTGGTTGATGTGCGCCTCAGGAGATGTGTCCGATGTTATACTCACCCCAAGATCCTTTTCCTTGAGTGAGATTTGCAGTCTCTATCCCCCTAGACTGTACTCCGTCTGAGGTCTTCTTTGCCCTTCCCCAATCTTCATGACTTTGCACTTGGTGGGGTTGAACTCCAGGAGTCAGTTTCTGGACCAGGCCTGCAGCCTATCCAGATCCCTTTGTAGTTCTGCCTGGTCCTCGTCCGATTAAATTCTTCTCATCAACTTCACATCATCTGCAAACAGGGACACTTATGAGTCTATTCCTTCCGTCATGTCGTTCACATATATCAGAAACAGCATCGGTTCTAGGACTGACCCCTGTGGAACTCCAGTCGTCACAGGCGCTCACTCTGACACCTCGTCACGTACCATGACTCCCTGTAGTCGTCTCGACAGGTATTCCTTGATCCATTGCAGTGCCTTCCCTGTTATCCCTGCCTAGTCCTCTAGCGTTTGCACTAATCTCTTGCGTGGAACTGTGTCAAAGGCCTCCTTACAGTCCAAGAAAACGCAGTCAACCTACCCTTTTCTCTCTTGTCTTACTGTTCTCACCCTGTCATAAAACTTCGCGGTCATTTCTTGTGATCTCCCCTCCTTCCTTCCTCAGCCTGATTACTTTGTCCTTGGCTGTTGTTTTCCTCCTTATGTGGCTGTACAGCAGCTTCGGGTCAGATTTGGCTTTCGCTGCTGTGTCATTTTCTATTGTCGTTGGGCCTCCCTTCTTACCTGTGCATTTTCATTTCTGGCTCTACGAATGCTCTCCTTATTCTCCTGGGTCCCTTGCCTTCTATACTTCTTCCATTCTCTAGCACACTTGGTGTTTGCCTCTCTTCAACTTTGGGTGAAGCAATTGCTCATCCTGGCTTTCTCGTTATTTCTGTTACCCTTGGGTACAAACCTGTCCTCAGCTTCCTTGCATATTGTTGTCACATATTCCTTCATCTCATTTACTGACTTCCGAGCCAGTGCTCTGTCCCACTGAACCCCATGCAGGAAATTCTTCATGCCTGTGTAGTCCCCTCTCTTGTAGTTTGGCTTCATTCGTCCTGCCCTTTCTGCTTCCCTCTCCACTTGTAACTCTGCTATGTATTCGAAGTTCAGAACCACGTGGTCACTGGCCATGAGGGGTCTTTCATATGTGATGTTTTCAATATCTGCCCAAATGTGCCTTTAGGTTCTCCCAGTCAATTTCCTTATGATTGAAGTCACCCACAATCCGCAGCTTTTCCCTGCTCGTATGAACCCTTCTGACCACTTCAGCCAGTGTGTCGACCATCGCTTTGTTATTCTCATCATATTCTTGTCTTGGCCTCCTGCTGTTCTGTGGTGGGTTATTCATCACTGCAATTACCACCTTGGGACCTCCAGACTCAAGTGTTCCTATTATGTAGTCTCTTGTTTCTCCTCTGTCTCCTCTCTCCAGCTCATCAAAATCCCAATGGCTTTTGATGAGCAGTGCCACTCCTCCACCCACTCTGTTTAATCTGACTTTCCTCAGGATCTGATATCCCGTTGGAAAGATGGCATCTGTTATCATTCCTGTGAGCTGTTTTTTTCTGTGAGAGCTATGATGTCTGGTGATGCCTCTTTGATTCTTTCGTGCCACTCCTCCCACTTATTCGTTATTCCATCAGCGTTTATGTACCATACCTTCAGTTTCCTCTCCAACACTGTGTACTGGGGGGGACTGTGGGGGTGTTGAACCTGGCAGTGTGCTGTGGGATTCTACAGCATAGTGTGGGGTGGGGCTGTAAGTTTGGATTGTGGGCTGTGATTTATTAACGTGTTTGGCTGTGGGGTTCTGAGTGTGGTTCTGTGTGTGCTTTGTGTGTGTGTGTGTGTGTGTGCTCGTGTAATAGCAAGCTGGTGGATTGTATTTCTTGAACCACTGAATTCGTAGAGGTTGTTCAGTTGTTGGGAAATAGGAGACTGTAATGAGCCTATAGAAGGATCTGTTAATACGAAATGTGAATTTGGAAATGGAGAATGAGTGATTGTAATCAGCCTATTGGAGGAAATGACCAAAGGAAGGAGAGGGGTAGCTCCAATTTCTTCAACCAATAGCTCTTTAAATCGTTTAAAATAGATCAGAGATGTTACAAAAATGTCAAGTAGAGTTGTTAAAGTTATTTGCGCAAGTGACACAGTGCTACCGGGAGATATAAGAAACGCAGCAGAGTCAGTGGTTTGCAAAAATGTGCAAAAATGGAAGTTAAGGCAGAAAAGAAAAAAATAATGAAATAAACAGATGTATAGAAATAAAAGATTGTAGAAAAGAAGGAAGGAATAATTATTGAGGACGTGATTGTATTTAGATACAATGGAGTGGATGCATTAGATATGTTATGGATGATGATGTAAATCTCAGAATAGATAACAAAAAGAAGTGTATTAGCTTGTTGAAAGTTCTGTGTAAGAAAATTTGTCACGTATAAATAAACGAGAGGATACTCAATAATAACTCTCATACAGACAGAACCTCTGGAGATTAAGTGATCTGTATATTTCGACTCATTTCTGGGACCCTCTTCAGCAGAGACACGCACGAGAGTATTTCAAAGAACAAAGTTATCTAAGTAAAAGGACACAAATGCAACTAATGAGACATTTTATTGTGGCAACGTTTCGCTCTCCAGGAGCTTTTTCAAGCCGTTACAAGCCCTGGAGAGCGAAACGTTGCCACAATAAAATGTCTCATTAGTTGCATTTGTGTCCTTTTACTTAACATATTGTCGGTAATTCTACCAATATTAATAACAAAGTTATCGACAATTTGGTGAGGAAATAAAGCATTATTTTATGTCGTAGCAAAGAGGAGACTGGAAGTAGGGAAGATGTCGTAGCAAAGAGGAGACTGGAAGAAGGGAAGATGTCGAAACTGTTATCAACATGTGCCATGAGTATTTTGTAAACAATATGGATTGAAGAAATTGAAAAAAAAATAGTAATGTCATATAAAAGTTAATACTGAAAAGAGGGATGGGAGGGTTTGGTAACATAAAAGGTTGGATCAAAAAAAAAGCTTAATACTGCCTATAAACCTGGACCGGAACGTATGGAAGGTGGTATTGGATAGGAACGAGGAATTGTTGGAAGGCGGACGTGAAAAAGGCAATGAGAGGAGGAACTAAGCATCCAGATAGCATGTTTAATGATGCTTGTATTTGTGTCTTGAACACTGATCGAACAAAAACTAAAAAAAAAAAAAAAACTAAAAACTACTTGGACAGAAAAATGAAAGAGGCTAAAGTAGATATGACTGAAGACGAACTATACACACCTATTTTTACCTCATATTTTTTTTTCTCTTAAATGTTTTTTTTTTTTCACTTTTTCACATATGACGGTGTTAGATCAGAGTGAGCTTTAAAATTAAACCTGGTGCTGAAGTGTAAACACGCTACACTCTACGAAGGTACTCAGGAAAACCCATCAAACCGCAATTGTATTTTGTAGGCAGCAGGTGAAGTACAGCTGGGAGGGTATAATGCTGTTCTGAGGATCACTGGAGCTTAAAGTCTGCTGTATTTTGGACGCAAGTCTGGTTTAGCGAGTGATTTTGAATGTATTTTCTTTGGATCACCTTGCTTAGGTGGGTAAAAGTCACTGTATTTAACAAAAATGATATATTATTATACCTTTTAAAATTTTGGTAAATTTCCATCGAGAATAAAGTTTTAAATACGTATAAAAATATGAAAATTTTGAGGGGTTGGAGGAAAAAATAGCCGAATATAGTGGAAAATAATGTTATAAATTACGCACAACGAGAGTAAGGTGGGTACGGGGGAGTGAGGGGAGGGGAGTGAGGGGAGGGGAATGCGGGGAGGGAGGTTAAAAGTGAGGGGAATGAGAGGGTAGCAAGGGAAAGTGAGCGAGATAAGAGAGGGAAAAAGTGAAGAGGGAGAGGGTGAAACAGAAATTGTGGAGTGAGAGATGAGATGAAAACCAGAAATGAGAGGGATAGCAAGAATAAAATGAGAGGGATAGCAAGGACCAAATGAGAGGGGGAAAAGCAACAAGAAAGCGAGAGGAAGAGCAAGGGAAGTTAGCAAAAAAAATAGTGCAAGGGGAAAAGTATGGCACTGAAAAATGGAGCAGCAGAGCTGCTGGTGCCCAATTCTACACGAGAATTATAGATACATTTGTACATAGATGAATATTTAACTTATAAATGCATTAATACTCATACCCACTTATGTGTATATATGTATACACAAACACACACACACATGGGACA
>WNWK01002796.1:57500-117500 GCA_009830355.1 Cherax destructor
ATATATATATATATATATATATATATATATATATATATATATATATATATATATATATATATATGTCGTGCCGATTAGGTAAAACTGGTCAATTAGCAAAACTCATTTAAAATTAAGTCCTTTCTAAAAATTCTTTTATACGTTTAAAATATATATTTTTATTTATGTTAATGTAAAAATTATAATTTTGTACCAAGAGAAACTTTGAAAACCTACCTAACCTTATTACAACAAACGCAATTTAATTTAGCCTAACCCAACTAAATATATTTTAGATACGTTAACATTAATTTAATAATAAGCATACACAATGAAATATATTTTTTCGTTATGTTCAGAATGATTTTTGCGAAATTATTACATACACAAATTTTCGCTTGTCTTATATGGCAAGAAGAGCGTTGCTATTTAAGCCAAAATCGCAAGTTCTGCCTATTCGGCACGACTATATATATATATATATATATATATATATATATATATATATATATATATATATATATATATATGTCGTGCCGATTAGGTAAAACTGGTCAAATAGCAAGAACTCATCTAAGCTTAAGTCCTTTCTAAAATTTTCTCTATACGTTTAAAGATATATTTTTTCATTAATGTTAATGTAAGAATTTATAATTGTACCAAGAGAAACTTTGAAACTACCTAACTTATTACAACAAGCGCAATTTAATTTAGCTAACCCAAATATATTTTAGATACGTTAAATTAATTTAATAATAACAACAAATGAAATATATTTTTCGTTATGTTCAGAATGATTTTGGCGAAATTATTGACAAAATTTTCACTTGTCTTATATGGCAAGGTGAGCCTTTATTGTAACGCAGTTAATCGGCACGACATATATATATATATATATATATATATGTCGTGCCGATTAGGTAAAACTTGGATTTTGGTAAATAGCAACGCTCTTCTTGCCATATAAGACAAGGAAAATTTGTGTATGCAATAATTCGCAAAATCATTCTGAAGATAACGAAAAATATATTTCATTGTGTTTGTTTATTATTAAATTAATATTAAAGTATCTAAAATATATTTAGTTGTTAGGCTAAATTAAATTGCGCTTGTTGTAATAAGGTTAGGTAGGTTTTCAAAGTTTCTCTTAGTACAAAATTATAAATTCTTACATTAACATATATGAAAAAATATATCTTTAAACGTATAAGAGAAAATTTTAGAAAGGACTTAATTTTAGATCAGTTCTTGCTAATTGACCGTTTTACCTAATCGGCACGATATAATATATATATATATATATATATATATATATATATATATATATATATATATATATATATATATATATATATAAAGCTATATTTTAAAGATATATTTTTTCATTTATGTAATGTAAAAATTATTAATTTTATACCAAAAGAACCTTAGAAAACTTACCTAACAAGCGCTATTTAATTTAGACTAATCCAACTAGATATATTTTAGATAAGTTTACAATAATTTAATAATGAACAAACACAATTAAATTTTTTTTCGTTTGGTTCAGAATTATTTTTGTGAAATTATTGCATATACAAATATTCACTTGCCTTATTCGGCAAGAAGAGCGTTGCTATATATATATATATATATATATATATATATATATATATATATATATATATTAACACATCGGCCGATTCCCACCAAGGCAGGGTGGCCCGAAAAAAAAAAACTTTCGTCATCATTCACTCCATCACTGTCTTGCCAGAGGGGTGCTATACACTACAGTTATAAAACAGCAACATTAACACCCCTCCTTCAGAGTGCAGTCACTGTACTTCCCATCTCCAGGACTCAAGTCCGGCCTGCCGGTTTCACTGAAACCCTTCATAAATGTTACTTTGCTCAAACTCCAACAGCACGTCAAGTATTAAAAACCATTTGTCTCCATTCACTCCTATCAAATACGCACACGAATGCTTGCTGGAAATCCAAGCCCCTCGCACACAAAGCCTCTTTTACCCCCTCCCTCCAACCTTTTCTAGGCCGAACCCTACCCCGCCTTCCCTCCACTAAAGATTTATACACTCTCGAGGTCATTCTGTTTCGTTCCATTCTCTCTACATGTCCGAACCACCTCAACAACCCCTCCTCAGCCCTCTGGATAATAGTTTTGGTAATCCCGCACCTCCTCCTTATTTCCAAACTCCGAATTCTCTGCATTATATTCACACCACACATTGATCTCAGACATGACATCTCCACTGCCTCATCACCCATGCTTCACACCCATATAAGAGTGTTGGTATAATTATACTCTCATACATTCCCCTCTTAACTTCCATGGACAAAGTTCTTTGTCTCCACAGACTCCGAAGTGCACCACTCACCCTTTTTCCCTCATCAATTCTATGATTCACCTCATCCTTCATAGACCCATCTGCTGACATGTTCACTCCCAAATATCTGAATACATTCACCTCCTCCATACTCTCTCCCTCCAATCTGATATCCAATCTTTCGTCACCTAATCTTTTTGTTATCCTCATCACCTTACTCTTTCTTATATTTACTTTCAATTTTCTTCTTTTACATACCTTACCAAATTCATCCACCAACCTCTGCAACTTCTCTTCAGAATCTCCCAAAAGCACAGTGTCATCAGCAAAAAAGCAACTGTGACAACTCCCACTTTGTATTTGATTATTTGTCTTTTAACCCCACACCTCTTGCCAAGACCCTCGTATTCACTTCTCTTACAACCCCATCTATAAATATATTGAACAACCACGGTGACATCACACATCCCTGTCTAAGGCCTACTTTTACCGAGAAATAATCTCCCTCTCTCCTACACACTCTAACCTGAGCCTCACTATCCTCATAAAAGCTCTTCACTGCTTTCAGTAACTTACTTCCTATTCCATACACCTGCAACATCTGCCACATTGCCCCCCTATCCACCCTATCATACGCCTTTTCCAGATCCATAAATGCCACAAAAACCTCTTTACCCTTACCCAAATACTGTTCACCTATATGTTTTACTGCAAACACTTAGTCTACACACCCCCTACCTTTCCTAAAGCCACCTTGTTCATCTGCTATTCTGCTCTTCGTCTTACTCTTAATTCTTTCAATAATAACTCTACCATACACTTTACTAGGTATACTCAACAGACTTATTCCCCTATAATTTTTGCACTCTCTTTTGTCCCCTTCCCCCTTTATACAAAGGAACAATACACACTATCTGCCAGTCCCTAGGTACCTTACCCTCTTCCATACATGTATTAAATAATAGCACCAACCACTCCAAAACTATATCTCCGCCTGCTTTTAACATTTCTAAATTTATCCCATCAATCCTGGCTGCCTTACCCCCTTTCATTCTACCCACTGCCTCACGAACTTCCCCCACACTCACAACTGGCTCTTCCACACTCCTACAAGATGTTATTCCTCCTTGTCCTATACACGAAATCACAGCTTCCCTGTCTTCATCAACATTTAACAACTCCTCAAAATATTCCCTCCATCTTCCCGATACCTCTAACTCTCCATTTAATAACTCTCCTATTTTTAACTGTCAAATCCATTTGTTCCCAAGGCTTCCTCAACTTATTAATCTAACTCCAAAACATTTTCTTATTTTCAACAAAATTTGTTGATAACATCTCACCCATTCTCTCATTTGCTCACTTTTTACATTGCTTGACCACTCTCTTAACCTCTCTTTTTTTCTTCATATACTCTTCCCTCCTTGCATCACTTCTACTTTGTAAAACCCTCTCATATGCTAACTTTTTCTCCCTTACTACTCTCTTTACATCATCATTCCACCAATCGCTCTTCTTCCCTCCCGCACCCACTTTCCTGTAACCACAAACTTCTGCTGAACACTCTAACACTACATTCTTTAACCTATTCCATACATCTTCAACCCCATTGCCTACACTCTCACTAGCCCATCTATCCTCCAATAGTTGTTTATATCTTACCCTAACTGCCTCCTCTTTTAGTTTATAAACCTTCACCTCTCTCATACTTACTGCTTCTATTTTCCTTGTATCCCATCTACCTTTTACTCCCACATATATATATATATATATATATATATATATATATATATATATATATATATATATATATATATATATATATATATATATATATATATATATATATATATATATATATATATATTATATATATGTATATATGTATATATGTATATATATGTATATATATATATATATATATATATATATATATATATATATATATATATATATATATATATATATATATATATATATATATATATATATATATATATATATATATATATATATATATATATATATATATATATATATATATATATATATATAATTTGTGCCGATTAGGTAAAACTTGCGATTTTGGCTTAAATAGCAACGTCACCTTGCCATATAAGAAAAGTGAAAATTTGTGTATGCATAATTTCGCCAAAATCATTCTGAACATAACGAAAAATATATTTCATTGTGTTTGTTTATTATTAAATTAATGTTAGCGTATCTAAAATATATTTAGTTGGATTAGGCAATTAAATTGCGCTTGTTGTAATAAGGTTAGGTAGGTTTCAAAGTTTTCTTGGTACAAAATTGTAAATTCTTACATTAACATAAATGAAAAATATATCTTTAAACGTATAAGAAAATTTTTAGAAAGGACTTAATTTTAGATGAGTTCTTGCTAATTGACCAGTTTTACCTAATCGGCACGACATATATATATATATATATATATATATATATATATATATATATATATATATATATATATATATATATATATATATATATATATATATATATATATATATATATATATTTTATATATATATATATATATATATATATATATATATATATATATATATATATATATATATATATATATATATATATATATATATATATATATATATATATATATATATATATATATATATATATATATGAACTCATCTAAAATTAAGTCCTTTCTAAAATTTTCTCTTATACGTTTAAAGATATATTCTTTTCATTTATGTTAATGTAAAAATTTATAATTTTGTACCAAGAGAAACTTTGAAAACCTACCTAACCTTATTACAACAAGCTTAATTTAATTTAGCCTAACCCAACTAAATATATTTTAGATACGTTAACATTAATTTAATAATAAACAAACACAATGAAATATATTTTTTTCGTTATGTTCAGAATGATTTTGGCGAAATTATTGCATACACAAATTTTCACTTGTCTTATATGGCAAGGTGAGCGTTGCTATTTAAGCCAAAATAGCAAGTTTTACCTAATCGGCACGACATTATATATATATATATATATATATATATATATATATATATATATATATATATATATATATATATATATATATATATATATATATATATATGTGTGTGTTACATTAACCTTGCAGTTGCCCTTGATTGTAACCCACACCTCCATCATGCAGCAATTATCATCGCCTTCTTGACTTCCCAAGCACCTAACTTGTTATTTCTTTAACTTTAGAGTATCTGAAATCTAGAAGCCAGAGCTTACGCCTCCCAACAGAAACAGGTTCGAATCTTGCTCAAAGCGAGAAATTTAGAAAGCTTCATTTCACCCACTACCCCTTGTACACCTAGACGTATAGACTCAACTGTTGTGTATATATCCTGAGATTTGGTATAACATACTTTGGATATATTGCGAGGGCCAGCTTTCCGAACAGAATGTTCGTACCCATTTCAAGCAGGCCAGTGAGCTATTTACTGTACCATCCTGATAGGCAGGCTCATGTAGATAGATAGGGTGGACAACGCATTGGCCTGCTCGTTTTAGGACTAGCTTGCCACGGATTCGAATCAGCCGTTCGGTGGGTTGTTTACAATCCTGCCATTACGATTTCTCGAGTCACTGCCAGGGGGCAACTTTGAAATGAGATGAGGCAGGAGAGAAGTTGTTTCCTTGGAAAATAAAAAAAAACATAAACTAGGTAGAAAAGCAGAAAACTTCGCTCAGCTTTTTATCTGACGTTGAAAAATGTATATTAATTAAACGTTGCATCTGCTATTTTTAAAGCAGGAAAAGAAGAGTATAACACGTGTGCAATTAGAATTTTCCTGGAAACACGAGCAAGATTCTTCTGGCCATTATTGCGATGACATTGTCTCGTGAATGCAACAACAAAGGTTCTGAAAGCAATGAGCTGAAACATTTCGGCTTTTGTAAACGCCTTTTAGAGTCCCAGTGCTTGACTGCTTCAAAAATGTTAGTATCAGTATACGGATTATTTTTTTTTAGTTTTTTTCTTACTTTTCTGTTCCCGTTGGAGTTTTTTCACGTACTGCTGGAGGAATTTACTGTCGTGAATTGTTTAGTATTTTTTGGAGTGCCGGAATTATGTTCGCACACCACACGCACTTACACACACACACACACACACACACACACACACACACACACACACACACACACACACACACACACACACACACACACACACAAAGGCAAAAACTTATTGTAATAGAGAATGGAAAAAGTACAGAAGACAAAGGACAAAGGAAAATAAAGAGATTAGCCGAAGAGCCAGAAACGAATATGCACATGTAAGAAGGGAGGCTCAGCGACAATATGAAAATGATATAGCATCAAAAGTCAAGTCTGACCCGAAGCTGTTGTACAGCCACATCAGGAGGAAAACAACAGTCAAGGACCAGGTAATCAGGCTGAGGAAGGAAGGTGGGGAGTTCACAAGAAACGACCAAGAGGTATGTGAGGAGCTCAACATGAGATTTAAAGAAGTATTTACAGAGGAGACAGGAAGGACTCCAGGAATTCAGAATAGGGAGGTATACCAACAAGTGCTGGATGAAATACACACAACCGAGGAGGAGGTGAAGAAGCTGCTATGTGAACTCGATATCTCAAAAGCGGTGGGACCGGACAACATTTCTCCGTGGGTCCTTAGAGAGGGAGCAGAGATGTTGTGTGTGCCACTAACAAAAATCTTCAACACATCCATTGAAACTGGGCAACTACCTGAGGCGTGGAAGATGGCAAATGTAGTCCCAATTTTTAAGAAAGGAGACACGAGGCATTAAACTACAGACCTGTGTCACAGACGTGTATAGTATGCAAAGTCATAGAGAAGATCATCAGGAGGAGAGTGGTGGAGCACCTAGAAAGACACAAGCTTATAAACGACAACCAGCATGGTTTCAGGGAAGGAAAATCCTGTGTCACAAACCTACTGAGTTTTATGACAAGGTAACAGAAGTAAGACACGAGAGAGAGGGGTGGATAGACTGCAATTTCTTGGACTGGAAGAAGGCGTTCGACACAGTTCCTCACAAGAGGTTAATGCAAAAGCTAGAGGATCAGGCACACGTAACAGGAAAGGCACTGCAATGGATCAGAGAATATCTGACAGGGAGGCAACAACGAGTCTTGGTACGTGACGAGGTGTCAGTGTAGGCACCTGTGACGAGTGGGGTTCCACAGGGTAGGTCCTAGGACCTGTACTGTTTTTGGTATATGTGAATGACATAACGGAAGGGATAGACTCAGAAGTGTCCCTGTTTGCAGATGATGTGAAGTTAATGAGAAGAATTAAATCAGTCGAGGATCAGGCAGGACTACAAAGAGACCTGGACAGGCTACAAGCCTGGTCCAGTAACTGGCTCCTTGAATTTAACCCTGTCAAATGTAAAGTCATGAAGATCGGGGAAGGGCAAAGAAGACCGCAGACAGAGTATAGTCTAGGTGGCCAAAGACTGCAAACCTCACTCAAGCAAAAAGATCTTGGAGTGAGTATAATACCGAGCACATCTCCTGAGGCACACATCAATCAGATAACTGCTGCAGCATACGGGCGTCTGGCAAACCTAAGAATAGCATTCCAATACCTCACTAAGGAATAGTTCAAGACTCTGTACACCATATACGTCAGGCCCATACTGGAGTATACAGCACCAGTTTGGAACCCACACCTGGTCAAGCACGTCAGGAAATTAGAGAAAGTGCAAAGGTTTGCAACAAGACTAGTCCAAGAGCTAAGGGGATTGTTCTACCAAGAAAGGTTAAGGGAAATCAGCCTGACGACACTAGAGGACAGGAGGGTTAGTGGAGACATGATAACGACATATAAAATACTGTGAGGAATATATAAGGTGGACAGAGACAGAATGTTCCAGAGAGGGGACACAGAAACAAGGGGTCACAATTGGAAGTTGAAGACTCCTATGAGTCAAAGGGATGTTAGGAAGTATTTCTTCAGTCATAGAGTTGTCAGGAAGTGGAATAGCCTAGAAAGCGACGGAGTGGAAGCAGGAACCATACATAGTTTTAAGACGAGGTTTGATAAAGCTCATGGAGCAGGGAGAGAGAGGACCTAGTAGCAATCAGTAAAGAGGCGGGGCCAGGAGCTATGACTCGACCCCTGCAACCACAAATAGGTGAGTACACACACAGGAGAAAGGAGTTATGACTCGACCCCTGCAACCACAAATAGGTGAGTACAAATAGGTGAGTACTCACACACACACACACACTCACGTACGCACACACACACACACACACACACACTCACGCACGCACACACACACACACACACACACACACACACACACACATACACACACATATACATATACAACAAGCCTAGTGTCTAATCGACATGTGCCTAGGACAAAATGGTAACTAACACACACACACACACACACACACACACACACACACACATACAGGAGGTAACTGGAAGTCAAAGACTCATATGAGTCACAGGGATGTTAGTATTTCTTCAGTCATAGAGTTGTCAGTAAATGGAACAATCTGGAGAGTGATGTAGTGGAGGCAGGATCCATACATAGCTTTAAGAAGAGATACGATAAATCTCATGGACCAGGGAGAGAGTGAACCTAGAGGCTACCAGCGAAGAGGTGGGGCCAGGAGATGTGACTCGACCCCTGCAACCACAAATAGGTGAGTACACACACAAACACACACACACTTTCACACATAAAAAAAAATACTAAATGCTTCAGTCACATCAACAAACCACAAACAAACAGCCACACTCCGATGCATCATTCGCCAGAAAATCAGAGTTACCCCAAAAAAATCAGAGTTTTAAATACTCTGATTAATACTCTGATTGTTCCTTGTCATGAATATTAATTTCCTTTGGAATTGAAAAGGTATCACTCGGAGTTTGGAAAATCTCCCACACCACAGATGACTATTAGGCTACGAACACTTGTTTAAGAATATTAGGGTACGAACACTGGTTTAAGAGTATTAGGCTATGAACAGTGGTTTAAGAATATTAGGCTACGAACACTGGTTTAAGAATATTAGGCTACGAACACTGGTTTAAGAATATTAGGCTCCGAACACTGGTTTAAGAATATTAGGCTACGAACACTGGTTTAGGAATATAAAGCTAGGAACACTGGTTTAGGAATATTAGGCTATGAACACTAGTTTAAGAATATAAAGCTAGGAACATTGGTTTAGGAATATAAAGCTAGGAACACTGGTTTAAGAATATAAAGCTAGGAACACTGGTTTAGGAATACGTATTAGGCTACGAACACTGGTTTAAGAATATAAAGCTAGGAACACTGGTTTAGGAATATTTGGCTAGGAACATTGGTCGAAGAATATTAGGCTAGGAACACTGCATTAGGATTAAGCTAGAAATATTAGTTTAGGAATATTAGGCTAGGATTATGAGTTTAGGAATACTTAGCCAGTCTTTTTACCTTAGGAATAACATGCACAGAATCGTTTTTACGAATAATAGAACTGAGAATGCTAGTTTAGGAATAATAGATGAAAAAAAATAGTTAAGGAATAGGCAAGGAACGCTAGTTTACGAATATTATACAAGGAATAATAGACATGAAACAGTACTAGTTTAATATTATTAAATTATGAATACTAATTTTGGATTACGAGACTAGAAATACTAGTTCAGGAATACTAGGCTGTAAGAGCGAGTTCAGGAACAGTAGACTGGAAGTCTGCAACAGTTCGGAATTCAAGTATTTTTTTTTGGATTTCGACAAAGATTTTTTTTTAGAGTGGAATTGTTCTGCTTATAAAGCACTGGTACTATAGTGGATGCTTAACAATAGTATGGATGATGCTTTGGTACCTATATATATATATATATATATATATATATATATATATATATATATATATATATATATATATATATATATATATATATATATTATATATATATATATATATATATATATTTATTATTAGCACATCGGCAGTTTCCCACCAAGGCAGAGTGGCCCGAAAAGAAAAAACTTTCATCATCATTCACTCCATCACTGTCGTGTCAGAGGCGTGTTTACAATACAGTTATAAAACTGCAACAGTAACACCGATCCTTCAGAGTGCAGGCACTGTACTTCCCATCTACAGGACTCAAGTCCGGCATGCCGGTTTCCCTGAATCCCTTCATATATGTTACCTTGCTCACACTTCAACAGCATGTCAAGTTCTAAAAACCATTTGTCTCCATTCACTCCTATTAAATATGCTCACGCATGATTGCTGGAAGTCCAAGCCCCTCACACACAAAACCTCCTTTACCCCCTCCCTCCAACCTTTCCTAGGCCGACCCCTACCCCGCCTTCCTTCCACTACAGATTTATACACTCTCGAAGTCATTCTATTTTGTTCCATCTCTCTACATGTCCAAACCACCTCAACCCTTCCTCAGCCCTCTGGATAATAGTTTTAGTAATCCCGCACCTCCTCCTAATTTCCAAAACTACGAATTCTCTGCATTATATTCACACCACACATTGCCCTCAGGCATGACATCTGCACTGCTTCCAGCTTTCTCCTCGTTGCAACATTCATCACCCATGCTTCACACCCATACAAGAGTGTTGGTCTACTATACTCTCATACATTCCCCTCTTTCCTTCCACGGACAAAGTTCTTTGTCTCCACAGACTCCTCAGTGCACCACTCACATTTTTCCCGTAATCAATTCTATGATTCATCTCATCTTTCATAGACCCATCTGCTGACGCTTCCACTCCTAAATATATTAATACATTCACCTCCTCCATACTTTCGCCGTATATCCAATCTTTCGTCATGTAATTTGGGTTATCCTTATCACCTTACTCTTTCCTATATTCACTTTTAATTTTCTTCTTTCCCATACCCTACCAAACTCATCCACCAACCTCTGCATCTTCTCTTCAGAATCTCCCAAAAGCACAGTGTCATCACCAAAGAGCAACTGTGACAACTCCCATTTTGTGTTAGATTTTTGATCTTTTAACCCCACACCTTTTACCAACACCCGAGCATTCATTTCTCTTACAACCCCATCTATAAATATAATGAAGAACCATGGTAACATCACACATCCTTTTCTAAGGCCTACTTTTATTGGGAAATAATCTGCCTCTCTTCTACATACTCTAACCTGAGCCTCACTATCCTCATAAAAACTCTTCACTGCTTTCAGTAGCCAACCTCCTATTCCATACATTTGCAGCATCTGCCACATGGCCTCCCCCTATCCACACTGTCATACGCTTTTTTCAAATCCATAATACCACAAAAAACACTTTACCTGTGTTCATCTGCTATCCTACTCTCCGTCTTACTATTAATTCTTTCAATAATAATTCTATCATACACTTTACTTATTTCCCTATAATTTTTACACTCTCTTTTGTTCTCTTTGCTTTTATACAAAGGAACTATACATGCTCTCTACCAATCCCTGGGCACCTTAAGAGAACCGGGCCGGGATCCATACTGGCAACTCACCTAGAATAGAATAGAATAGAATGGGCACCTTACCCTCTTTCATACATTTATTAAATAAAATCACCAACCACTAAAAAACTATATCCCCACTTGCTTTAGTTGGTTGGTAGACAGCATCCACCCAGGGAGGAACTGAAGTCCTGCCAAGTGAGTGTGAAACAGAAATCTGTAACTGTTTTACATGATGGTAGGATTGCTGGTGTCTTTTTTCTGTCTCATAAACACGCTGGATAACGGGTATATCTTGATTCTTCTACTTACACTTAGGTCACACTACACAGGCGTGCATGCTATATATATATATATATATATATATATATATATATATATATATATATATATATATATATATATATATATATATATATATATATATATATACACATTCACACACACACATACAACAGGCCTAGTGTCTAATCGACATGTGCCTAGGACAAAATGGTAACTAACTAACATATATATATAAATACACATGACCACGAATGTCCTTGGATTAGGATAACACGCTCAGTATTGCTGGGCCTCTGGTGTTTAAGGATGGTGGTTCAGTGGATAAAATGATGCGTACTGTGTTCACTTCACACAAGGCTGGGCATGGGAACGCAGGATCGAGTTCTGGCCAAGCCTCAGTTCTGTTAATGATTCAAAATAATTCGTTTCGTGATTGCATTGATATATATATATATATATATATATATATATATATATATATATATATATATATATATATTAGCAAACTATAAAAAAAATTATTTCAGTATTGTGTATCTAAGCATACACATTATGTAATGTTAAATACTTCATCCGATTTTAATGTTGGTAGGTAGGGAATGTTTGCATAAAGGTGTTAAGATGGTTGTGAAGTGGACTGATTCAAGTACAATTAGTCGGTAGATGTTAAGTCAGTTTATTGGCTACTAAGTTATGATCCAATAGAATTATAATGCCTCGATTGGCTACCGCCAGTAGTGACGTATCTTGTGTGTGTGTGTGTGTGTGTGTGTGTGTGTGTGTGTGTGTGAGATGTGGGGGAGGGGAAACAGAAAAGGTGCAAGACAGTAAGTAGCTCTCCAGACCTCTCTCTGAACTGTTAAGAACTGTGTTCCTAAATAAGAATGGAGAAACACTGTAGCAGGCCTACAAACCTACACCAGACGCGTCCTTTTCAAATCTAAACCCTTTAACTGAGATATTTAGAGAGTTTGGATTGGAGAACTGACAGTCAGTGTATGGGCCAGTAAACCTCCTCCAGTATTCCTCCATTCTTACTTTCAGCACTGGTTCTACATTGGTTGTTTAATCAATGATACCCAGCAATGATTCTACATTAGTTATTTAATGAAAGATACCCAACAATGGTTCTACCTTGGTTGTTTATTCAATGATACTCAACAATGGTTCGACAGTGGTTACTTAATCACTGGTCCCCAGCACCTGATCACTCAACAGGTCATCACCTGACGAACATCCACGACAACAGACATTTCCTGTATTCCTGACGAATGCACTAACTATAAACCACTTTTTTATCTGATTCTCCCGGCCACTGATTCTGGTCACAGCTTTTGTATCTATTCAGCTCTCGCCCCTCAATATTTCTATTGTAGTTTTTCAGGGCTTGAGCGCTACCTTGTGACCTTAAAGCTCCAGCCTGAACCCCTAGACCGGCTACCACTCTTTTCTTTGATACTAGTAAAGGGATCTTGTTATAAGGAAATAAAGTGACTTCGGTTATGACTACCTCATCAATGGAAGAACAGTTTTCATCAACTGCATATTGTTGAAAGGCTCAACTGCCAACTAGAAGTGTGAAACTGCTTCTTATACAGTGAATCCCTGAAACCAAGAGTGCTAAACAGCGTTGTACACAGTGAATCAATGAAACCAAGGGTGTAAAACTGCGGGGTTTACCATGAAACTCTTAAACCATTATACAAATGTGCTCGTAGGCAACATTTTATTCCTTGTCAAGAAATTTGCATAATAATAATAATAATAATAATAATAATAATAATAATAATAATTATAATAATTATAAGAAGGAGAAGAAGAAGAAGAAGAAGAAACACAATATACGTAAGTTCCTTCGATAAATTAGACTAAGCACTTTAATTTCGCTGAGTAAGATATGCAATAAGGATGACGTGCAATATATCAGCCAAGTAAATGTGGTCCCTAAACTAATGAGGCGTGTTGCAACTATACATGAGCTGTGAAGTCACACTGATATACACTATACACCGAGAGGTGTATATCTTGTATATGCACTATGATTACTGTAACTTCTTTTTTTACAGCGATTAAAGTAATCTTGAATGGAGGGGGGGAGTGAGCAAGTGATATGGCACTTTAATGACCCTCGTGTAGTCGATAGGCTTTAAAACCAGTTGAAAGTAACCCTCGTGGCTTGAGACATTGATTAGTAATAAAGCAAAGGAAATAAAGCAAAGGAAAAAGGGAGAAGTTAAACGGAGGATAAATTTAAAGCGAGTCTTACGCTATCCTTGTAAAACACGTTCTGCAGTCAGTATACATTTCTCGCCGAATTGCCATTCGTCAGTTATGCGCCATCAAACACATTACGGAAACTAAATATTTGTTTTTGGCTGTTTTAAGATATGGCAAGCGATACTGCTGCGACCTAGTACACTACAAGCAGTTGCTCCCCAGCCTTGGTGGTGCCCGGGTGAGCTCAGTCGTTTCCCTGGTGGAGGTTAGGTGAAATTTTATTTTCACTATCATGGCGGATATCTACCGGCGCCGTGTCAACACTGTCTGTGTGGATTTAATAAAAGGTGCTGTGTATCCTGATAACGCTGAGGTTATCTTGCCATTGGTTCTATGTGACACTTTTGGAATACCGACTGAGGCCATTTATGGTATCTCCTTAAACGGGGCAGTCAGATTTTTTGTCAAGTTCACCTCCGCTGGCGTGTATGAAGAAGTGGTGGATAAGTTTCAGGACAAGCCTATTGTCATCAATTCGGGATTGGAGGTGCGTATGCGTCATATGTCCAGATGCAAGAGTTTCGTGCGCAAGTATACGTCTTGTATGCTGGACAGGTGCGAACGTGCCGGCTTTGCGGTGCCCCGGGACATATGGCGGCTTCGTGTGATCAACGCAGGGAGCGGCAACCTGGACGTCGAGATGATGGGAATTTTTGTGCTGAGACGGATCTGAGAGAGACGCCCAAGACGAGTGTGCAGTTGGATGTGGCCGGGCTTCTTGACACTGAGGATGTCCCTCGGAATTGGAGTGAGGCGGTTGATGCTGCAGAGGAGGCAGTTTTGACTTTAACCCCAGTGATGCAGGAAGAGGTGCTTGAGTGTTCTCAGGTTTCCATGAAGGGTGACTTGTTGGAGGTGGCCTCTGAGTTATCGAGGCCTTTGTTCGAGGACATCAAGAGCCTCCTTGGGAGCTCGTCTCCTGCGGATGTTTTGGGCTTGGATGAGGACTCATCTGGTGGTTTGGAGAGTCCGAAGTGTGTGATTGGTCCGGTAGAGGATCTTGTTGACTCTGTGTCTGTGGTGGTGGCTGAGGTGGAGGTGCATAGGGAGGAAGGTAATGAGGTTATGGAATGTACGGAAGTATCCCGTAAGCGGCCCAGTGGGGATACTGAGGATGATGAGATAACCCCGGGTCAAAGGTCTTCAAAAATGGCCTGGAAGGATGTTGTTAAGGGGAAGAAGGTTGCGCCCCAAGGAAAGAAAAGTGGGATAGGGGTGAAAGGAGGTAAGGCGCAAAGTGGGGACTCTGTGCCAGTTGTGATAGGGTCTGGATGGCGAGGTGGCAAACCCCCTTTGACCTATTCAGGTATCTCGACTTAAATGTTAATGGGCTCCGGGCAGAAGTTCGGAGGAGATGGATTGAGGTGACGTTAAGACGGTTGAATGTGGATGTATGCTTTCTCCAAGAGCATAATTATAGGTGTGGTAGGGATTTGTGTTTGAAGGGATACAAGTGTTATACTGGGAGTTCGGGGAATTTCAAGGGTGGGGTGATGGTGGGTATCCGTGAGACCAGCCCTTTCAAGTTAAAAGCCTGGGAGGAGGGGGGTGATGGCAGGATAATACGGGTGGATGGGGTTTGGGGAGACGTACAGGTGTTTCATCGGTGTATATATGCCGGCGACTTCCAATTGCCGTGTAAAGGATGATTTTGTTCGGGATGATTTAGTTTATGCGTTGAGAGGTTTGCCGTTGGTTACAATAATTGCCGGGGATTGGAATTGCATCATTAGAGGGAGGGATGTGGAACCTCGGGGGGTGGGTTGTTTGTTGCAGAGCTTGAGGGAGGTTATGAGAGCAGTAAGTGTGGAGGATGTGGTTAGGGAGGGGGTGGCGTGTGGACCACACTTATATTAAACAGGGTTATGCGGCTAGGTTGGACCGGGTATATGTTTCTGGGGCGGTTCAGGTAGGTGAGGTAAAATGTCAGGATTTTGGATTTTCTGATCATAGGGGTGTGTTGGTAGAGATGGGATGGGCAGGGGCGGTGATGATATATTCCGGGTATTGGAAATTAAATGTGAGGTTGTTGCAGGGGATGGATCACAGGGAAATATTTGCGGATTGGTGGGGACGAGTATGGAATGATGGGACAGGGATTAGTGATATAGTGGAATGGTGGAATGTGCGGGCTAAAGTGGCAATCCAGGAATTTTATAGGCAACTGGGTAGGGAAGATGCAAGGCAAAGGTTGGGAATGTTGAGGTACCTAGAGGGGCAATTGAGGACTTGTTATGAGAGTGGAGGGAGGTATCCCCTAGCTGAGATTGATCATCTGCGCTTGCAATTGCGGGAGTTGCAGAATGAAAATTTTCATGCTCTGAGGGTACGGGGGGGGGGTTAGAGGAAGTATTATGGGGGGATAGGCCCTCTGCGTTAGTGTTACGTGCTTTTCAGAACCGGCGAAGAAATATGACGGTAATGTCTTTGAGGGTAACTGAGGAGTGTCGTGGGTATCGGAATGGGCAGATTCTTTGTACCACAGAAGCCATGAGTTATTATGCAGATGCTTGGTTTGAGTGTAAGATGAGCCAGAGGGTAAGTGAGGAAGTATCCCGGAATGCAATTCTAGACAGTATAGTTGAGAGTATAGGGGTTGGAGATAGAGAGAGTATGGAAGGGTCTATAACTGAGGAGGAGGTTTGGCAGGCAGTGAAGGGTCAGGCCCTGGGCAAGGCCCCTGGCCTGGATGGGATTTCTGGGGATTTTTTTATAGTTCATTGGGAGGTTCTGCGAGGGATGCTAGTTAGGCTGTTTAATGCTATGAAATTGAAAGGTAGATTGGGTGGGGATATGTCAATAGGTACTGTAGTTTTAGTGCCGAAAACTCGTGCTTGTGGGACGCTTGAGGATTATAGCCCAATTACACTTATGTGTGCAGATTATAAGATATTTGCACGTATTCTTGCTAACAGAATGAAAGGAGTTTTGGGGAGCTTATTGGAGGAGGGTCAGTATGGGGTACCGGGAGAACTATGAGGGAGGGTCATCGGAGGATCAAAGGTTTTATAGAGTGCAGTCGAGCTGGGGAAGTTTTAGGGCTAGACTGGGAAAAGGCATATGAAAAGGCGTTGATAGGGATATGCTGCAGGCAGGTGCTTTTACGGCAGGGGTTTGGGGCGGAGGTTGTGGGTTGGGTCCGTACTTTGTATGAGCAAGCACATGTGAGGATACAGGTGAATGGGAGGTTGGGGTCCGAGGTGCGTTTGGGGCGAGGGCTGCGGCAGGGGTGCCCCTTGTCGCAGCTCCTGTTTGCGTGCTTACAGGACCCTTTTTTTAGGTTAGTGTCAGAAGGGGTGAGGGAAGGGAGTACTCATGGGGTGGCAGAAACGGGTATTATAGGTTATGTAGACGACACCACTATTTTAGTAGGAACTATGGAGGGGTTGGGTAATTTAAATAGGATAATAGAGATTTTTGGTTTGGCCACTGGTATATGGGTGAACAGGGTAAAATCTAAATTATTGGAGGTGGGGGAATGGGTAGGGGGCGTTGGGTCAGGGTTATGGGTGGCCAATAGTGGATAGGTTAAGGATATGTGGTGTGTGTTTTTGTAATCAGGCGAGTGTTGCGCGTGAGGTGAATTCCTCGGCAGTGGTTAATGCTGCTCTGGGTAGGATGGGGGGTGGAGGCCTGGAGAGGTCACTCTCTTGCAGAGGGTTGTAGATGTCAATTCTTTGATATACAGTAAGCTATGGTATGTTGCCGCTGTGTACCCCTCATGGAGGACGATGTTCTAAAGTTGCAAGGTCGGGTCTTAAGGTTTATATGGGGTTATCGGCGGCATTGGTTAGGGAAAGATGTAGTAATGACTAGGGTAGCGAAGGGAGGGCTAGGTTTGATACCATTGCAAAGGCGTTTGATGGGAATATATGTTAGGCAGGAATACCTAGCGCGAGGTGGGATTCGAGGAGTGAAAGTGGGGAGGGTAATGGGTGAGGTTCGCAGATGGTGGAAGGGAGGAAATTTGTTGTTTTGTGAGGCAATTTTAAGGTATCTTTTGGTTGTACCAGAGCCTGGTAAGGTGAGGGTAGGGAAGTTAGATAAGGTGGGAGGGCGAGAAAAGGGGGTTTTAGGTATGGACTTCTATCCATGTTATGATTGGAATGTTACGTTGTTTTGGTTTAAGCGTTTAAAGTTGCCTCCTAAGGTACGTGAGATTGGATTTCGTTTTTTACATGGTATATTGGCATCTAGGGCTCAGCTTTTTGTGATGGGACTGGCGGGTGATGGGTATTGTCAACACTGTGGGTTATGGGATACTGCTTTCCATGTTGTATACTTTTGTGGGGGTCTTGAGAGGGTGAGGGAATGGTTTTTAGGGATAATCAGGGGTGTAGGGGAGGTTTATCGGTGTTACGGTGTTTAAGTCTGGATGTGGTGGGATGCCCTGAGGATGTGAGGCATGCGGTAATGTATTTGGTTTTGGATTATATTTATGTGTCGTGGAGTATGAGGGAGGTTAGGAGTGATGCTAGGATTAGGGCTTTGGCAGTGAGATTTTATAGGACTAAGTGTAGGAATCAGGAACTTTATGGGAGGGTGTGGGATAGGTTTTTTTCTGAGGGTTATAGGCAATTGTCAATGGGGTCGTTGCTGGGTTAAGTCAGAGCTATGGTTCCTGGGGTTTTACTGTGAAGGGGTTGGTCTCTGGTGAGGGGGTTGGAGGTTCAGGTATGAAAGTCTTTTGGTGAGGTTTTATGTAAGGGGTAGAGGGAGGGGTGTGTTTGGTTGGGGGTTTTCTCGGTCGTCCACTCACCCTTTTCCCCTTGGAGAAAGGGGTAGGGATTTTCTTTTTATATATGAGTATGTGTGAGGTATGTTTGGTGACTCAGACGGGGGGGGGGATTGTTTGTTTTTGTTCTTTCTCTTTTTTGGGGGGTTCAGGGGTTCTTTCAAAAAGGGGGTTTGCCTTACTTGGGAGCCAGGTGTGTGCCCTAAGTGTGCTTCCTTTTTTGTTTTTACCCTTTTGGTTCTCCTTTCAGGAAGGTGGAAGTTAATTGATATTATTATACCTTTTTATGGTTAGATATCTGACATTAAGTCTTCATATTTTATTAAGAGAGTTTTGTAGTTTTATTGTTTTGAGAGATATATTGAAACTGGATGGGATTGATCTGCAGATTATATCACCGTGAGGTGTTGGGACCAGGTTACGGGTATATTGTTCCTTAAAGATATATGATCTTGCACGCAATGCTTGTGTGCCTTGGATCATTATTATTGTTGGAACACATTATCGAGGATTAAGATGTAGGTTTAGGTATTTCATTGTATGCTTTTGAACCCTTTTGGGTTATCTATGTTTTGTTTTAGTTAGGTTATTTTGTGTTATGTGATAGTATTTGTAAGTTTGTTGTAATATGTGTATATTGCTTATGTGTCAAACCTATGACTACTGGATGCCCTTATGTTGAGTTCAATATCTTTAGCTTTCTTCTTTGGCTTTGCCCCGGGTGTTTTTGGACTCGTGTGTGTTTCTGAAGGGGGATGGGGTTGTTTTTACAGTTCCTTATAGGGTCTGTAATCACCGTTTTGTTTTGTTTTAAGTCATTAGGAGGGCTTAGGACCCTTTTCTTTGTGAGATGGAGTTTTTTGTAAAAAACAATTTGTACCATATAGCATGATATGTACTACTCAATACGGTGATATGTGGCCTAAATATATTGTACATGAGATTTCTAGGTCTTTGATGTTATTATATGTGGGAGCTTTCAATTGAGAATATTGAAGTATCAGGGGTACTTCTTGGGTTTAAGGTGTTCTTAGTGGTTTTTAAATTCTGTCCACACACTGTAGAAGTTTACAATTTATATGTTTCTATGTACAGTACAAGCACTTTAGTTCAGTTTTGTTGTTTCTTAGATAATGTGTTTCTATGTGTTTAAATTTGGATCCATAAAATTTTATGAAAAAAAAAAAAAAAAAAAAAAAACCTGAAGGGTTGTATGTGCAGGCCAGTGCGGCCTATGTGGGGATGGTAAAATATAGAGATAATGTTAGGACTTGTGTGCAGGTTATTTACTGTACTTTTATTGTGCATGTGCAGTATTTGTGTAATGCCAAGAGCTTGGATAGACTAAATGTGAAATATTGGGGTTTTCGAAATTGTGTATATTATCATGTATTTCTATATGTATAGTTAATGTATTGTAAGGTTTTTAAATAAAATATATAAAAAAAAGTACACTACAACTGCTACCCCCGATGCTCACACCTTAGTACCATCCTCTTGGAAGTCTGCTAATATTTTAAGAAGGTTGGAAATATCCTTAATATTGTTCTACATTATTCATTAAGACATTGCTGGATGGGGCCTGTAGTGAGAATATTAATTGGTCCAAGGGGTGAATACTAAATTGATATTACGGACAATGGGGTGTTGGGAAGTAACCTACCCTACACGGGGTCAGTTCTTAACAACATTTGTTTAATAAAGTGTGCTCCTAACCAATTAATTAAAAGTAAACATTCCAGCTACCTTCCGTGTTTATATATATATATATATATATATATATATATATATATATATATATATATATATATATACATATATATATATATATATATATACATATATATATATATATACATATATATATATATATATATAATATATATATATATATATATATATATATATATATATATATATATATATAATATATATATATATACTATATATATATATATATATATATATATATATATATATATATATATATATATATATATATATATATATATATATATACATATATATATCATATATATACATATATATATACATATATATATATATACTATATATATACATATGATATATATAATATATATATATATACATATATATATATATACTATATATATATATACATATATATATATATCATTATATATATAATATATATATATATATATATATATATATATATATATATATATATATATATATATATATATATATATATATATATATATATATATATATATATATATATATATATATATATATATATATATATATATATATATATATATATATATATATATATGTCGTGCCGATTAGGTAAAACTTGCGATTTTGGCTTAAATAGCAACGCTCACCTTGCCATATAAGACAAGTGAAAATTTGTGTATGCTATGATTTCGCCAAAATCATTCTGAACATAACGAAAAAATATATTTCATTGTGTTTGTTTATTATTAAATTAATGTTAACGTATCTAAAATATATTTAGTTGGGTTAGGCTAAATTAAATTCGCTTGTTGTAATAAGGTTAGGTAGGTTTTCAAAGTTTCTCTTGGTACAAAATTATAAATTTTACATTAACATAAATGGAAAAAATATATCTTCAAACGTATAAGAGAAAATTTTAGAAAGGACATAATTTTAGATGAGTTCTTGCTAATTGACCAGTTTTACCTAATCGGCACGACATATATATAGTATTATATATATATATATATATATATATATATATATATATATATATATATATATATAATATATAAGTTAACAATAATTTATGTATCAAGGAAAATGGTTTTGCAACAAAGAAAGTCGTGTTAATAATTGTTTAATGACCTCAACTTTACTAAAATGGGAAGTGTTAATTAACTGGCCTCGACGTTACTAAAAAGGGAAGTGTTTAGTGCCTCGACGTTACTAAAATGGGAAGTGTTTAGTGGCCTCGACGTTACTGAAATGGAAAAAGTTTAGTTGTCTTGATGTTACTAAAATGGGAAGTGTTTGGTGGTCCTGACGTTACTAAATTGGGAAGTGTTTGGTGGTCCTGACGTTACTAAATTGGGAAGTGTTTAGTGGCCTCGACGTTACTAAAATGGAAAATGTTTAGTGGTCTTGATGTTACTAAAATGGGAAGTGTTTAGTGGCCTGAACGTGACCAAGATGGAATGGCCTAATATTAGACCCTGAGTAATAACATGTCTAAACCCGGAGAAAGGGGAGAACAGTAATACCTCTCTCTGGAGAGAGGCATCAATGAATGGATAGTTTAGTATTCATGCCCAGGGATGAGGAACGGATGGGTTGCGAGGGTTAGGGGAGTGAAAAGGGCAATTAACCTCAGGCGTAAAATCTGATACACTAATAACTGACACTGAGCAAGTAGGCACAATACCGTGACTGGAACAAAACACAGATAACCCGCATCGAGGAGAGAGAATCTTACAACGATGTTTCGGTCCGACTTGGACCGTCTACAAAGTCGGATCGAAACGTCTTCGTAATTTTCTCTCTCCTATGTGAGGGTTATTTGTGTAATAACTGATACTGTTTGTTAGGTCATGACTCAATCTGTGGCAACGGAGAGCTGTACCGCCATCCAAAGCTTCGTTATCAACGTGGCTTTAATTCACAAACAACGAGGAACTAATCAGAGACATAACAGTTACAAAAACAATATACTCTGATCACAACATCATAGAAGTTCAAACGAGTATTAACTCAGGGTTAGGAAACTGCGGCACTAATATTAGAGACGGGATGTTCAGTAAGTTTAATTTTAATAACCATAGAATTGGCTGGGAAAAAAATAGACCAAATATGTTGCAACAGAGGAGAAATAGTCTTAACCGAGAGATCACTGAATTAGAGCAAAAACTTAAGATGTCATACCTAACAGAAGAAGTACAAAGAGAACAAAGGGTCATGGAGAATGTTGCAAGAAACCCAAAATATTTCTATTCCTATGCAAAATCCAAGCTTAGAACTACCTGTAGAATTGGACCATTATTGAGAGGAGATTCGTATACTGACGATGAACAGGAAATGAGTGAAATCCTAAAAGAACAGTGTGAGTCAGTGTTCAGCAACCCACTAAATGACAGCAAGGTAGAAAATGCAGAAATATTTTTCACTCCAGCAGAAGGCCGCGCAGACCAACTAACTGACATTAGTACAAATCCCATAGATTTCGAAAAAGAAATGGACAACATGCCCACTCACTCAGCACCTGGACCAGATTCATGGAATGCTTTATTTATAAAGAAGTGCAAAGTACCATTAGCAAGAGCCCTTAGTGTTCTTTGGAGAAAGAGCTTAGATCTAGGTGAAATACCGGAGGCCTTAAAGAGTGCAGACATAGCTCGAGGCATAAGGGAGGTAGTAGAGCACTAGCTAAAAATTACAGATCAGTAGCCCTAACTTCTCACATCATAAAAATCTTCGAAAGAGTGATGAGACGGCAGATTACAAAGTTCATGGACCAGCACAACCAACATAACCCGAACCAGCATGGCTTTAGAGCGGGACGATCATGCCTGTCACAGCTGCTGAACCATTATGACAGAATTACGGAGGCATTGGAAGACGACCAAAACGCAGATGTGATTTACACAGATTTTGCAAAGGCGTTTGACAAATGCGATCATGGAGTGATAGCGCACAAAATGAGGGCCATGGGCATTACAGGGAAGGTAGGCAGATGGAGTTTCGAGTTCCTAACACACAGAACACAAAAAGCAGTAGTGAACAGGGCAAGATCCAGCATCAGCGAGATCAAAAGCTCAGTGCCCCAAGGCACTGTCCTGGCACCTCTGCTGTTTCTCATCCTCATAGCAGACATAGATAAAAAACACCCGGCTCACTTTTGTATCATCATTTGCAGATGACACTTAAATAAGCATGAAAGTCACTACGGTAGAAGACACTGAAAAATTACAGGAAGACATAAGCAGGGTCTTCCAGTGGGCAGTGGAGAACAACATGACGTTCATTGGTAATAAGTTTCAGCTGCTTAGGTATGGAAAGAATGAACTCAAAAGGAACACTATATACAAAACTCAAGAGGGTCACCAATTAGAACGAAAGAAACACGTAAAGGACTTGGGAATAATTATGTCTGCTGATCTTTCTTTTAAAGACCATAACAAGACAAAGATCACAACAGCCAGGAAGATGATGGGGTGGGTATTGAGAACTTTCAAAACAAGGGAAATAATGCCGATGGTGACACTTTAAATCGCTAGTGCTCCCTTACTTAGAATACTGCTCAGTGCTGACGGCCCCGTTCAAAGCAGGATAAATATCAGAGCTGAAACAAATACAGAGATCGTTTACGGCTCACATTGAGCCAGTGAAACATCTAAATTATTGGGAACGCCTTCAAGTCTTGAACATGTACTCATTGGAGAGGAGGAGAGAGAGATACATGATAATATATACCTGGAAAGTACTCGAGAGCCTGGTCCCAAATCTGCACACTGCCATAACAACATACTGGAGTGAGAGATATGGGAGGAAGTGTAAAATAAACCAAGTGAGGAGCAGGGGTGCGGTGGGGACAATAAGGGAGCACTGTATTAACATCCAGGGTCCCAGACTATTCAACATCTTACCAGAAGATATCCGAAACATGGCTGTAGCAAGTGTAGAAGCCTTCAAGAGGAAACTGGATAAGTATCTTCAGGTGCCAGATCAACCAGGCTGTAACGGATATTTGGGACAGCGGGCCTCCAGCAGCAACAGCCTGGTTGACCAGGCAAGCACCAGACGAGCCTGCTCCATGGCCGGTCTCAGAGAGTAGAGAAACTCTCGAAACTCCTCAAAAGTATATCAAAGGTAACGGAGGTACTTTTGAGACAGTGTGCTGAATTGACGAACTGTTTTAAGCACAGTGAGGAAGTCAAAGGGATCCCTAGTAATAACCCTTTGCCTATGAAAGGCTGTAATTACTTTTATAAACTAGCATGGGACACAAAAGCTACTAAACCAAACAAAATAGGAGCGCCATCAATTAGCGCACCAAAATAGGACTGCATGAGAGATAAACAGTAAGATGCAGCGTGACATGACTGTCCTAAGATTTGAATAAAAAAAAAATGACTGACCAAGACGAGCATCGTTAACAAAAAGCATTTCTATTGATCAAACAAAGACAAGTGCGACTCTGAGCCAATAAATGGATTGCACCACTCTACTCCAGCGGACCCGACAGGAAGGCTAAATAGCCTAGACCCATTTAATAGCTTAGCCCCAATTTAATAGCCTAGCCCCATTTAATAGCCTAGCCCCATTTAATAGCCTAGCCCCATTTAATAGCCTAGCCCTATTTAATAGCCTAGCTCCATTTAATAGCCTAGCTCCATTTAATAGCCTAGCCCCATTTAATAGCTTAGCCCCATTTAATAGCCTAGCTCCATTTAATAGCCTAGCCCCATTTAATAGCCTAGCCCCATTTAATAGCCTAGCCCTATTTAATAGCCTAGCCCTTTTTAATAGCCTACATAATGTAATGATGATTATAATGATGGCACTCTAAAGGTGAGTCAGTAGGAATTTTCTCCTTTATATAGAATTTCTCTCAGTTGCTGAGCTTCATTTAGGGTGAGTGAATGGGGTGGGGAAATATGTGTTTGCTTTTATGATTTAACGATGTTTATTTGCATATGGTCATTTCTCTCTCTCTCTCTCTTTCTCTCTCTCTCTCTCTCTCTCTCTCTCTCTCTCTCTCTCTCTCTCTCTCTCTCTCTCTCTCTCTCTCTCTCTCTCTCTCTCTCTCTCTCTCTCTCTCTCTCTCTCTCTCTCTCTCTCTCTCTCTCTCTCTCTCGTTTACCCACTTACAGCGTACACAAATTACCGATGTCGACATTTTCACATAAGGTAATTAGGTAATTTCTCAACACACATTATACGCCTCATTTTGAGTTATAAATATTATTGATAGTCCCATTACTCGTCGCTCACTGTGCTGCGCTCTTGCGCTTGCTTCTAATTAATTGATCACGCAAACCTATCATTCACGTAAATGTCCAATATATTTTGACCCATTTTAACGCATGTGGATAACAAGTTATCGATATTTATTTTTGTAAGATTTATTAATAAAATCATTTTTTATGGGAATAGATTTGTGCTAATTTACCTGCTATGTTTGAGATGAGCCATTAGAAGGGGATACCAAAAAAAAAAAAAAAAAAAAAAAATCCCTTGCTGGTTACTACACATAAAAATATTACTTTTGTATGTGATTATCAACACCATCTGATGTAGATAAATTAGACACATGTGAAACACTTGGGTATTGATACCCAAGTGTTGCCCATGTGTCTTATTTATCAACTTGTCGGTTCTCTGAACCATTCATCTACATTCCTGTCTGACACAGCAACATCTTGGGATCTTAATACAGGGAATTCTTCACTTGCCTAACCTTTAGTCATGACTTACTTCCACATTTGTCAAATGTGACACCACCTACGACAGCTACACCTCACCTGGCTACAGTATATAGGCCACTTCTTCGCACATATGCTGTATTCTTTTCAAGATTGAGGGACTGATTACCTCAAACTCCTGTTCTTCATCATTCTCCTTTGTATTGACTGATGAAGCCACAGTGTGGCGAAACGTTTCCTCATTAAAGATACCCAAGTGTTGCACATATGTCTAATTAATAAACTTATCGGTACTCTGAACCATTCATTTACTTACCATCTGATGTAGTTCACCATAGAACAAAAGTGCTTTCATCTTTTCTTCTTAGTTCATTATTCGTAGCACTTGGAATCCACGTCGTCTTGTGCACCTGAACTACTAGTATACGTGTGTCTTTATACTGGGAACCTCACGACCATTATGAATTATTATTATTATGTGAGCAAATTACCTGCATGAGGATTACAGGGTATTACCTGAATTATTACGTGCAAGTAATTTGGGTGAGATAAATGGGACTTAGTCACAGCAGGTCGCTGAACTGTAACTTCCCCGATGCCCACTTCTTCACCACTCTCACAAAAAGCTAGACCTGACATTAAATTAATAATAACAATATTAAACATTAATATCAATAATGGTAAATTATAAAATATTGTGGACTGTATATGATTAGGCTTGCTGGGTACACAAAAGAAATTCGTATTGCCACTTACCATTTAATTACTGTAGATGGATCGTATCCCTTATATTCCGCCATACACACGTAATTCTTGAGGTCCCGCAAATTTCCTGTCCCAATTGTTCAGCAGGAAACATTGACATGGGTTCCTGTTTACAAATTCAGGCCTGAACCCTCCAATTTGGCTCGGAAGACGCCGGATTATTAGCAGAATTTCCCACGACAACCAGTGTTCACAAATTACAAATGGCGTCCTCTATTTTTCTGTCCTTGTTTTCGAATTGTAAGGGTTTTCCTCACTATTTATCCCAATTCTTGAGCAGAAAAGTGTCAGCAATTTCTAAATTACGGATTGAGGCCGATATACACCAACTGACCTTCGAGAACGTCTGATTACATTGCACAATTCAGACAAGTGTTCACACATTAAATTCAATATGGCTTCCCTCTGGCGCTTCACTCCCCCGGCTGTTCTGCCTCCCTCTTCACTCGAAATTTCTCGAAGGGTCTAAATACCATCACATTTTAATACGCAATAATCATATTATTCATTTACATGTTGTACTTTTAGGAAATTATGTAACAAATTTCCACAACAGTAGCATAAACGTTCTAGATCATCTTTATAGCTTTGAACCACAAGACAGCAGTATAAACGTTCTAGATCTAACATAAGTTGTCATAGCACACTTTTACCCTTAATGGCTTCACGCTTTGCTTGAATATAATAACATTATTTGCAAATATCATTTCTTTTGCATGTTTCCATCTACTTATTTTCAATGCTGAATAAAATTAGTTCTTGGGTCATAATATTATTTAAACACTTGCTTTTATCTTGTCTTCTGTAGATAAATTCTTCATCAGTCAAAGATCTTTTAATTACCTTTGCTGAAAAATTCATTAAATGATTTAAAATGTTCACATGTGTAATTATGTATCTGATTTACTGGGTTAAGCTCCATTTTGTGAACCCTCCATGTATCTCTGTTGTCTGCCGTGAACTCTCAGCTTTATCTGTTAATACATCTGCGAACTGCTTTAGACTTCAATACTTTATGTTATTTTCCAGTATGCCGTAACTCTATATTTATCTAAATTTATCAACATTTTCCTGGTTTCTCTGCAAATCATTTGGTTCCTCTTATCAACATATCGGAGTACTATATATATATATATATATATACTCATCACATCTCTCCATTTCGCCATCCTTCCAGTGTTAAAATCGTGTAGTTAAACGACGTAGATGTTGTTCATCTCCAGCACCAGTCTTGGGGCGAGTATTTTGTACTTTTTCGATTGTGTTTGTTCTTTAATAAATGTGGACTGCACCCTGGTGTTGCAGATTCAAAAACTACTCATGTATTTAGTGAAGAACAATTTAGTTGATATAATTTTTCAGGAACTTAGTAACCCCTCTTGCTTCTGCCACTCCGAAATTCATCACATTCCCAACTTTAGTGACACTATTAGAGTCTTTAGTGACACTATTAGAGACTTTAGTGACACTATTAGAGACTTTAGTGACACTATTAGAGACTTTAGTGACACTATTAGAGACTTTAGTGACACTATTAGAGACTTTAGTGACACTATTAGAGACTTTAGTGACACTATTAGAGACTTTAGTGACACTATTAGAGACTTTAGTGACACTATTATTAGAGACTTTTGTGACACTATTAGAGACTTTAGTGACACTATTAGAGACTTTAGTGACACTATTATTAGAGACTTTAGTGACACTATTAGAGACTTTAGTGACACTATTATTAGAAACTTTAGTGACACTATTAGAGACTTGTGTATAATGGGGTTCATCATATCACCTAATTCAAAGAACAGTTGCTAAATATTCAATATCTTTATTCACTTATATGTTAAAAAATATGGATTGAGTCATAAACAATAAAGATTTGAAATTATACAATAAGCATTATATATGAAATAATAATGACTGAATCTTAAAAGGGAATGGATAATAAGCAATAGGAATTAGATTTTAAATAAAAAAGAGTTTGCATAATCATGCAATCGGGAAAAGTTCTTTTGTTTTCGTATTTGGTTTCTTACCATAACATCTGTGTTGGGTAAAGTCAAATTAAAAACAGTCAGGCGGCACTGTCGAGAAACTAAAGCCTCATCACGGCATAAAATAATATTATTAAATATTTATTTTATTACGATTTTACTGTCAGAATCTGCATTAATCTTTATTTAGAATTTATTGTTACAACTTTATCTGGTTTAATAATACATGTTAACAAATAACAATGAATACAATAAAACTGTCACACTCGATTAAAACTACAGTAAGTAATTTCTCTCTCTCCCTATCCCGTTTATTTTCCTCTTGCAAATAACTGTCAGCATGAGTAAATAGGATAAATTAGCATGAGGGCGCATCAGCTGAGCCTTAAGGCCATTCTTCTTTGCTATGGCCAAGCGTTGTGGCCCATACACTGCTGCTCTTTACTTAGGCAACATTGGTATCACTTTAGGTAAAGGGTGGTTTGGACTGCAATAAATTGATTACAGGAATGCAACTAGAGTTATAGCAGTGAGGAGAATTTATGTATGTATGTATGCATGTATGCACATATATACGTATTCATATATACATTCACACACAGACACACAGACACAGACACACACACACACACACACACACACACACACACACACACACACACACACACTCACACACACACACACACACACAGAGGTATGATAAAGCTCATGACGCAGGGAGGGTGACCCAGTAGCGGCCAGTGAAGAGGCGGGGCCAGGAGCTATGAATCGACCCCTGCAACCACAACTAGGTGAGTACAACTAGGTGAGTAAACACACATGCCGGAAGGACTAGACTCAGAAGTGTCTCTGTTTGCAGATGATGTCAAGTTAATGAGAAGAATTCAATCGGAGGAGCACCAGGTAGGACTACAAAGGGATCTGGACAGGCAAAGAAGACCGCAGACAGAATACAGTCTAGGGGGCCAAAGACTACAATCCTCACTCAAGGAAAAGGATCTTGAGGTGAGTATAACACCGAATATATGTCCTGAGGCGCACATCAGCCAAATAACTGCTGCGGCATACGAGCGACTAGCAAACATAAGAATAGCATTCCAACATCTCAGTAAGGAGTCGTTCAGGACTCTTTACACCGTGTACGTCAGGCCCATACTGGAGTATGCAGCACCAGTTTGGAACCCGCACCTGGCCAAGCACGTCAGAAAATTTGAGAAAGTGCAGACTAGTCCCGGAGTTAAGGGGCATGTCCTACGAGGAGAGGTTAAGGGAAATCGACCTGACGACACTAGAGGACACGAGGGACAGGGAAACATGATAACGACATATAAAATACTGAGAGGAATCGACAAGGTGGACAGGGACAGCATGTTCCAGAGATGGGACACACCAACAAGGGAGGTGGTGGAGGCAGGATCCATACATAGCTTTAAGATGAGGTATGATACAGCTCACGGATAAGGGAGGGAGTGACCTAGTAACGACCAGTGAAGAAGCGGAGCCAGGAGCTATGAATCGACCACTGCAACCACAATTAGGTGAGCACAATTAGGTAAGTACACACTCACGCATATACTAACTCACACACATTATATATATATATATGTCGTGCCTAATAGGTAAAACTGGTCAATTAGCAAGAACTCATCTAAAATTAAGTCCTTTCTAAAATTTTCTCTTATACGTTTGAAGATATATTATTTTCATTTATGTTAATGTAAAAATTTATAATTTTGCACCAAAAGAATCTTAGAAAACTTACCTAACCTTATTATAACAAGCGCAATTTAATTAACCCTAATCCAACTAAATATACTTTTGATACGTTTACAATAATTTAATAATAAACAAACACAATGAAATCTATTTTTTTTCGTTAGGTTCAGAATGATTTTCTGCGAAATTATTGCATACACAAATTTTCGCTTGTCCTATATAGCAAGAAGAGCGTAGCTATTTAAGCCAAAATCGCAAGTTTTACTTAATCGGCACGACTTATATATATATATATATATATATATATATATATATATATATATATATATATATATATGTCGTGCCGATTAGGTAAAACTGGTCAATTAGCAAGAACTCATCTAAAATTAAGTCCTTTCTAAAATTTTCTCTTATACGTTTAAAGATATATTTTTTTCATTTATGTTAATGTTAGAATTTATAATTTTGTACCAAGAGAAACTTTGAAAACCTACCTAACCTTATTACAACAAGTGCAATTTAATTTAGCCTAACCCAACTAAATATATTTTAGATACGTTAACATTAATTTAATAATAAACAAACACAATGAAATATATTTTTTTGTTATGTTCAGAATGATTTTGGCGAAATTATTGCATACACAAATTTTCACTTGTCTTATATGGCAAGGTGAGCGTTGCTATTTAAGCCAAAATCGCAAGTTTTACCTAATCGGCACGACATATATATATATATACATGTATATACATATATATATATATATATATATATATATATATATATATATATATATATATATATATATATATATATATATATATATATGCAAAATGATCACAGTAAACAGGTGATATCAAAATATGCAAAACAACCACTCTTCTATTTTCTCATAGTGGTTGTTTTGCATATATATATATATATATATATATATATATATATATATATATATATATATATATATATTTTTTTTTTTTTAATATATATATATATATATATATATATATATATATATATGTCGTGCCGATTAGGAGAACTTGCGATTTTGGCTTAAATAGCAACGCTCACCTTGCCATATAAGACAAGTGAAAATTTGTGTATGCAATAATTTCGCCAAAATCATTTTGAACATAACGAAAAAATATATTTCATTGTGTTTGTTATTATTAAATTAATGTTAACGTATCTAAAATATATTTAGTTGGGTTAGGCTAAATTAAATTGCGCTTGTTGTAATATGGTTAGGTAGGTTTTCAAAGTTTCTCTTGGTACAAAATATAAATTCTTACATTAACATAAATGAAAGAATATATCTTTAAACGTATAGAGAAAATTTTAGAAAGACCTAATTTTAGATGAGTTCTTGCTAATTGACCAGTTTTACCTAATCGGCACGACATATATATATATAAATAATTATATATATATATATATATATATATATATATATATATATATATATATATATATATATATATATATATATATATATATATATATATACAGTGGACCCCCGAGTTTCGTAAAAACTTCACTCCTGAAGTCTGCTCAAGTGCCATTACCGAACGAATTTACTCCCTTAAGGAAAAATTTCACGTAGGTTAGTCTATTTCAGACCCCCAAAAATACACTTCCACAAGAACTTACAAAATTATACTTACATAATTGCACGATTTCCGGGGTATTCGTTAACCGAGGGTCCACTGTATATATATGTCGTGCCGATTAGGTAAAACTGGTCAATTAGCAAGAACTCATCTAAAATTAAGTCCTTTCTAAAATTTTCTCTTATACGTTTAAAGATATATTTACCAACACACCCCTGGCTGTCTTCAAGCAGGCACTGGACAGGCACCTAAAGTCGGTACCTGACCAGCCAGGCTGTGGTTCGTACGTTGGACTGCGTGCGGCCAGCAGTAACAGCCTGGTTGATCAGGCTCTGGTCCAACATGAGGCCTGGTCACAGACCGGGCCGCAGGGGCGTTGACCCCTGGAATTCTCTCCAGGTAAACTCCAGGTACTCCAGGTTAATGTAAGAATTTATAATTTTGTACCAAGAGAAACTTTGAAAACGACATATATATATATATATATATGTATATATATATATATATATATATATAAGAGAGAGAGAGAGAGAGAGAGAGAGAAACTTGGCTGTCTCCCTTTGTACAACTTACAGATGTCTCCTATTAAATGTGTCCCTTATTGGACCCGTTTTTTCGAGTGCGGAAACTCCTAAGATAATTTGCCAATGATATCTATATCACTGGCAATGTAATTATTATGTATGTAAAGTTATTTATATCATAGCGTAGTCTGACCGAATTTTTGATCATTGCTATGTCACATTCATTAGGCTACTATTACAATATCAGTGCTTGTGGGATAGCTGTTTTTCTAATGCTATATTATTCAACCTTTCTGGCTATGGGTATTGGTATGCCTTGGGGCACTTTCTGCCTCCTGCCTCCCGTCTCTCTCCCTCACTCCAGCAAAGGCATTTCCTGTGATCGCATATGCTTGGCCCTCCTCTTGTTTTCTGCAACATTGCAAGGTCCTGATGTGTTGATTGCAGCACGAGAGGCCTAGAGCTATCATTCAACTCCCTTCGTGGTTATTGATATCACAATATGCAGAATAACCACTGTGAGAAAATATTAAACTTCCAAACTCTTTCGCGATTTCTCACATTATCAAGGAACTATATATAGTTCCATTTTTTTTCTTATTTTAATACGTGGCATTTATCTGCCCTATACGAGGTCGTCTTGGCTCCAGTGTATCCAAGTTTTTTAGTATGTATTTAGCCATTAACATTATGTTCATTATTGATTCTCATTTTGGTAATTTAAGTGAATCTGAAATACTTCAAGAGCAAGATCTGATCTTTTTTTCAAATAAAAACATTCCACTTTTCATAACAGGCCTTTAATTCCTTTTAGGTATAAAATTTACAAGGATAATGTGGTTTGTAGACATGGAAGTGGACCAGAATCAAGAGATCTGGCTTAATACTCTGGGTTCAACCCTTTATGGAGGCAGTCGCTTGAGTAATATCCCACACTACTTGCTAGCTAAGGGAAACAAACCCCTTCCCTTAAAATAACTGACATAATAACCAAGAAGCGCACAGATAAGGTGTTGCTGGTGTGAAAAGGCGGTTTCTATATCGAGTCAATGCTTGGGAGCAAAGAAAATCAGTTGGAAAGACCGTGGCAGCTAGAAGATTTAGAGGCCTTGAGAGTGAGACATGTGACGGAGACGTGGCGAATGAGGCTCAAAATGTCACGAATTTTGCACCCTAACAGAGGGGAAAATCTTAGTTTGTAAAATGCCTTCGAAAGATATCTCGGCTATACATGAAACAAACGCTAACTAGTAAGATAGGGTCTAGAGCATCTCTAAAACAGGCATTCGGGACAGAAGGCCTGAGTAAAGAAAGTAAGCACTGGAATGATGGTGCCACCACACTCTGTGAACTCGTCACTGGTAAGGTGAGAACAGAAATCACTGGAGAACTGCCAGTTTGCTAGGAATAAGTTAGTCCCATAACCTAAACTGATGTGAAATTCGTTCTCTGCATAAATGACCCAGAGCTCAATTAAAAGTAAAAGAAGACAAAGTGACTCTACCGAGGTGTTGAATGACTCGGGGAAGGACGACCACCTCACTGAATATCCGGCGTGTGCTGTCACCGCCGCCCAGACCAAGATGGACGACCCAGAAGCAAAGAGGAAGTCGGAGACTCAGGAATCGAAGATATATCTGAAGAAATTGAAAGAGGAGACGATGATGATGCTAGAGATGAGAGTAGTGTGACTTAGTGATGACGATCATCAGGATGATATTTCTAAGGAGAAAGCAGAAATGGAATGGCTCAGTGATAGAAAGGACAACAGCGATTGTAGCGAAACGTTGCTACCGAATATCCCAAGAATTAAGATAATAGAAAATTTTAATAATAAAGATTAAACCCTAATGAAAGTCTAGGATCGATGAATGAAAAAGTAAAAAACGAGGCTTTGAGTGAGAGTAGCGAAATTAAAAGAAGTATTAAGAAAATAGAGGCTTATTAATGTTACTCTGGAGACAAGTAGAACCTAAAATGTAAATTATCGGAAAGAAGACAAGACCCGTTTTTTTTTTTTTTAAATTCTTAACTAGACAAATCTCGCAAATCTATCGTGGAATCATTTTAGGCCACAAGACAATGATCATAAGGATAAAACGTAAATGCAGAGCAACTTTCGCTCTGCTCCTCTGACTATTCTTGATCATTGCCAGCCGTATCCAGATAATAAAGAATAATATTCAGACTTCTTATATGGTAATACATCAGAAAGAAATGCGTGTCGTGGTTCCTACAAGGCAACATCTTTTAAGTCTTAATCGAGTGCAAACAAAAATTATATGACAATTGATCAAACATGTTTAAGAATGGTCTTGTAAAACACGAAACTGACTCATACACAATTCTCCTAAAATGCACAAGCATATCCATCTTGAAGCAGCTCATCGTTATCAGCGTTGATGAGTTGAAGTTAATTGTATGAGAAACTCAAAAATTATTGCATATAAAGCAGTATTTCCATTTATTCAAGTTCTTCCTTAAGAAAAAGGAAACTGGGAAGTACACAAGCAAAAATCAATCCAACATTTCTTCTAAGCTTAATCAGCGTTGAAGAAAGCATGAAAGTAACTCTGTATGTAAGAAAGGAAGTTATTAAGTAAGCTTTGCTTAAGCTTTGTGAATATAACATGCAATTTTTTTCCAATGGTGTCTACGTCACACATGTTACGGACACATGAAAGTACATTACGTACCTTTAACCTAGGATAACTTGGTAAAGTTAAACACTGTTATTTATTTCTGATCAGAAGAGACATTCTTCAGGTATTTCACACACACCAATGTAATTAATTAAATTGTCACGTGAAAACTTGCACAACCTGAAGTCAAAGCGAAGCTTCCTGAGAGGAAAAACACATCAACGCTACGAGTTTAAAGCTGACCAGAGGATGCAGTTTCCTCTTATTGCACCGAATGCAACAAAATTTGCGCCTGCGAAGCCTATACCTAAAAAAAAAAAAGAGGTTTTGTCTATTTAATACTACGCATCAGAAATTACGGAGTTGACGCCGTTCACAATGTATTATTTTTTTCATCGGGGGAAAACACTAAATCCGAAGGGGTCATCGTGCCTGTGGAATGCGAGGTATTCATATTCCATCCAAGGACTGGGAGAGGAAGTTCCGTACCTTATATCAAGTGTCCCCTCACCAGCATGAAGACACGGCAATGTAAAATAATAATGTAAAATAATAATGTAAAATAGTACTAAATCATTTAGAGATAAGTGGCAAAATGACACCAACGTATTAATTAAATATTCAGTGGTGACTTTCTACAGTTATTACACTGAAATAAAATCTGGAACTTGCTTATGTAACATTGTCCATAGTGGACCCGCACATTCAAATTATTACATGATTATTGCCCAGATACAGTACATTTGAAGATTAGTCTAGATTTGTTTAATAAGGCACACCTATGGTAAAAGTTTGAAGCCGATAGGAAAAGGCATTTTCCAGTAAATGATCTGATTCCAACGATTCCAGTTTTTTAAAAATTTCAATTAAATTTCAGATTTGCATTCGAAATTTATGGGGTTATCATCGTTCCTTCAGAAGGCATCGTCAATAATATTTTGAAGCTAATCAGAAGTGTTCTTTCGTTATTAAATAAAAATAAATATCATTATTTCTACAATAAAAATGGAAAATTGGGATTTATGCCACCCAATAGCAACGTCTATTGAGTTCGGGAAGCCACAACAGTGATAAAATTTGAAGCCGATCAGATGAGTCATGACACCGATTCCAAGTTTATATATATATATATATATATATATATATATATATATATATATATATATATATAAACACGCTGGATATCAGGTATATCTAGCTACTTCTACTTACACTTTAGGTCACACTACACTGGCATACACATGCATATATATACATACACACATCTAGGTTTTTCTTCTTTTTCTTAATAGCTCTTGTTCTTTTTATTTTCTCTATTGTCCATGGGGAAGTGGAAAAGAATCTTTCCTCCGTAAGCCATGCGTGTCGTATGAGGCGACTAAGATGCCGGGAGCAATGGGCTAGTAACCCCTTCTCCTGTACAAATCTACTAAAAACGAGAAGAAGAAAAACTTTATAAAATTGGGTTGTCTGAATGTGCGTGGATGTAGTGCGGATGATAAGAAAGAGATGATTGCCGATGTTATGAATGAAAAGAAGTTGGATGTCCTGGCCCTAAGCGAAACAAAGCTGAAGGGGGTAGGCGAGTTTCAGTGGGGAGAAATAAATGGGATTAAGTCAGGAGTATCTGAGAGAGTTAGAGCTAAGGAAGGGGTAGCAATAATGTTGAAGGATCAGTTATGGAAGGAAAAGAGGGAATATAAATGTGTAAATTCAAGGATTATGTGGATTAAAATAAGGGTCGGATGCGAAAAGTGGGTCATAATAAGCGTGTATGCACCTGGAGAAGAGAGGAGTGTAGAGGAGAGAGAGAGATTTTGGGAGATGTTAAGCGAATGTATAGGAACTTTTGAACCAAATGAGAGAGTAATTGTGGTAGGGGACCTAAATGCTAAAGTGGGAGAAACATGCAGAGAGGGTGTAGTAGGTAAGTTTGGGGTGCCAGGTGTAAATGATAATGGGAGCCCTTTGATTGAACTTTGTATAGAAAGGGGTTTAGTTATAGGTAATACATATTTTAAGAAAAGAGGATAAATAAGTATACAAGATATGATGTAGGGCGTAATGACAGTAGTTTGTTGGACTATGTATTGGTAGATAAAAGACTGTTGAGTAGACTTCAGGATGTACATGTTTATAGAGGGCTACAGATATATCAGATCACTTTTTAGTTATAGCTACAGTGGGAGTAAAAGGTAGATGGGATACAAGGAAAATAGAATCAGTAAGTAAAAGAGAGGTGAAGGTTTATAAACTAAAAGAGGAGGCAGTTAGGGTAAGATATAAACAACTATTGGAGGATAGATGGGCTAGTGAGAGTGTAGGCAATGGGGTCGAAAATGTATGGGGTAGATTTAAAAATGTAGTGTTAGAGTGTTCAGCAGAAGTTTGTGGTTACAGGCGAGTGGGTGCGGGAGGAAGAGGAGCGATTGGTGGAATGATGATGTAAAGAGAGTAGTAAGGGAGAAAAAGTTAGCATATGAGAGGTTTTTACAAAGTAGAAGTGATGCAAGGAGGGAAGAGTATATGGAGAGAAAAAGAGAGGTTAAAAGAGTGGTGAAGCAATGTAAAAAGAGAGCAGATGAGAGAGTGGGTGAGATGTTATCAGCAAATTTTGTTGAAAATAAGAAAAGTTTTGGAATGAGATTAATAAGTTGAGGAAGCCTAGAGAACAAATGGATTTGACAGTTAAAAATAGGAGAGGAGAGTTATTAAATGGAGAGTTAGAGGTATCGGGAAGATGGAGAGAATATTTTGAGGATTTGTTAAATGTTGATGAAGACAGGGAAGCTGTGATTTCGTGTGTAGGGCAAGGAGGAATAACATCTTGTAGGAGTGTGGAAGAGCCAGTTGTGGGTGTAGGGAAGTTCGTGAGGCAGTGGGTAGAATGAAAGGGGTAAGGCAGCTGGGATTGATGGGATAAAGATAGAAATGTTAAAAGCAGGTGGGGATATAATTTTGGAGTGGTTGGTGCTATTATTTAATAAATGTATGGAAGAGGGTAAGGTACCTAGGGATTGGCAGAGAGCGTGTATTGTTCCTTTGTATAAAGGCAAAGGGGACAAAAGAGAGTGCAAAATTATAGGGAATAAGTCTGTTGAGTGTACCTGGTAAAGTGTATGGTAGAGTTATTATTGAAAGAATTAAGAGTAAAACAGAAAGCAGGATAGCAGATGAACAAGGGGCTTTAGGAAAGGTAGGGGTGTGTAGACCAAGTGTTTACAGTGAAACATATAGGTGAACAGTATTTGGATAAGGGTAAAGATGTTTTTGTGGCATTTATGGATTTGGAAAAGGCGTATGATAGGGTAGATAGGGGGCAATGTGGCAGATGTTGCAGGTGTATGGAATAGGAGGAAGGTTACTGAAAGCAGTGAAGAGTTTTTATGAGGATAGTGAGGCTCAGGTTAGAGTGTGTAGGAGAGAAGGGACTATTTCCCAGTAAAAGTGGGCCTTAGACAAGGATGTGTGATGTCACCGTGGTTGTTCAATATATTTATAGATGGGGTTGTAAGAGAAGTGAATGCGAGGGTCTTGGCAAGAGGTGTTGGGCTAAAAGATAAAGAAGCAAATACAAAGTGGGAGTTGTCACAGTTGCTTTTGCTGATGACACTGTGCTTTTGGGAGATTCTGAAGAGAAGCTGCAGAGGTTGGTGGATGAATTTGGTAGGGTGTGTAAAAGAAGAAAATTGAAAGTGAATATAGGAAAGAGTAAGGTGATGATGATAACAAAAAGAATAGGTGACGAAAGATTGGATATCAGATTGGAGGGACGGAGTATGGAGGAGGTGAATGTATTCAGATATTTGGGAGTGGACATGTCGGCGGATGGGTCTATGAAGGATGAGGTGAATCATAGAATTGATGAGGGGAAAAGGGTGAGTGGAGCACTTCGGAGTCTGTGGAGACAAAGAACCTTGTCCATGGAAGTAAAGAGGGAATGTATGAGAGTATAGTTATACCAACGCTCTTATATGGGTGTGAAGCATGGGTGATGAATGTTGCAACGAGGAGAAGGCTGGAGGCAGTGGAGATGTCATGTCTGAGGTCAATGTGTGGTGTGAATATAATGCAGAGAATTCGGAGTTTGGAAATTAGGAGGAGGTGCGGGATTACCAAAACGATTGTCCAGAGAGCTGAGGAGGGGTTGTTGAGGTGGTTTGGACATGTAGAGAGAATGGAACGAGACAGAGTGACTTCGAGAGTGTATAAATCTGTAGTGGAGGGAAGGCGGGGTAGGGGTCGGCCTAGGAAAGGTTGGAGGGAGGGGTAAAGGAAGTTTTGTGTGCGAGGGCTTGGACTTCCAGCAAGCATGTGTGAGCGTATTTGATAGGAGTGAATGGAGGCATATGGTTTTTAATACTTGACGTGCTGTTGGAGTGTGAGCAAAGTAACATTTATGAAGGGATTCAGGGAAACCGGCAGGCCGGACTTGAGTTCTGGAGATGGGAAGTACAGTGCCGGCACTCTAAAGGAGGGGTGTTAATGTTGCAGTTTTATAACTGTAGTGTAAAGCACCCTTCTGGCAAGACAGTGATGGAGTGAATGATGATGAAAGTTTTTCTTTTTCGGGCCACCCTGCCTTGGTGGGAATCGGCCGATGTGTTAATAATAAATAAAAATATATATATATATTTGGTCATAGTTGTTTAGGCCTCATTACCGTATATAAACGTTGAAAATTTGAAGCGGATTGGACTCATACACAATTCTCGAGTTATGAGCGAAATAAAATCGGAAAGCTGGAAGAAGTGAAATGTTCCCCTTCAGGGATATGTAATAAGTATCCCTTCCCATTATTTCCAAGCAGTACCTATTTGTTCTTCACATGATTATCTTGATCAGAAAATTTATGCAATCTTTATACTATTCTTGAAACAAGATTGTACCGACTTGTTCAAAATTGACACTTTGAATAAGGCACGTCAACACTTTTACAAAATTTTAAACACCAGCTATTATTAAGACTGAGGGTTTAAGTAATATCGTACAGTGAGAGGTAACACACTTTCAAATAAACAAAAATAAATCGCCCTAGAAAATTGAGGATACATAAAATTCCCTGTAAAGACTGATGTATCAGGTATTAGACAAACTAGCAGAACTTCGCTTTCACAAAGGTTACAACACTACAATCATCAAACACAAGCCATCAATAAGGTATGCACAAAAACACTCATCTCTCAAGATGTTAAAATTCTCAGCCACTTTATAGATTGAGAACATAATTTCTTGTTGCAAGATAGGTTCTAATTACATAAAAATTTGTTTTCATCATCTATCAGTTTAACTTTTCCGATTTTCGAAATCTCACAGAGAAATAAAATCTGAAGCTATCAAAACATTGGCAGTTAGGTCATTTTAACATCTTGTTCATCTTCCTGAAGAAGGTCTTTAAATAGAGATCGAAATACACAGGTATCTGTTACGAAAGTGTGAAACCTCATCCCATGGATATTTGATCAGTACGGCGCCTGCGCAGCTCTTCAGAAGTCTGGCTCAACGTTAAATGCTATTTAGGTGGCCATCTAGAGTAATCACAATTTTGTTTCTAAAGTGCAAGATCAGGCAAGTACGATTTTTGCTATCGCGTTGTCCAACGAGAACAAACAGGTAAGAGTTACATTTCTCTCCCTAACCAATTTCATTGGTGAGTTAGCATAATCTTTTGAATAAGAAAATCATATTTTCTCTCTCGGATATAATTTACGTCCTTGGAATATATTTCAGTAAAAAACTTAGTCTTTTTTTTTCACGACGAACCCCAGAATATTATTTAAGAGGCAGATAGCCAGTTTTTTCCCCCTCATATTTAATTTTAAATCTATTATTTATAAGAATCAAATTAATTCTTTTGGAAAAGATATTGCTGTTACTTCTGTTGTTACTGCTTTTATTACTACTACTTCCACTTCTATTACTACTACTGCTATTACTACCACTGCTACTATTAATACTCTTATTATTACTACATATTATTAATAAAGGTAATAATATACAGTACTATTATTACCTTCGTTAGTTACTACAAAATAAATGCCAGTTATGAAGGTCAAGATATATGTATATGACCTAGAAGAAAGGGAAAAGAGAGAGAGAGAGAGAGAGAGAGAGAGAGAGAGAGAGAGAGAGGAAGAGAGAGAGAAAGGAGAGAAAGAGAGAGAGAGAGAGAGAGAGAGAGAGAGAGAGAGAGAGAGAGAGAGAGAGAGAGAGAGAGAGAGAGAGGGTTGCAAATGAGATGTCATGTAAATAAAAGAAAGTACAACACAAAAGTACCTTACTGTAAGTTTTTAACACTGGCAAAGGTACTAGTCAACATGGTACCTCGCTGTTGCATTTCTTTACATTGAGTAAGGTCACCGTGAAGGTCAGGAACAATCTCAAACGTCCACGGTAAGATTTTCTTTTTACGGTCTTCCTGCCAATAGTTAGTTTTTGGCTCGATTTAAAAAAAAATTAATTGAAAAAAGTTTTTATGAAAATATTTCTTAATCCCGTCACTGTAATCATGACATTTGAATGGAAAATTGAAATCAATCGTGTGAGTTAAAAATCCCAGTCATTAAGCAGATAATCAGAGTAATAGGATAAATCCTTTTGCCAATTAGTCGAATCCATTCAGATTTGCTTTAAAACCTAAATAAATTAAATAGCCAAGGAGTTAACAAATGAACTAATAACTCGAGAGATAAATAGGCAGATAGTTATTTACCAATTTTAAAGGTTTTTAGACACTTTAGTATTTGGTTATACAAATTTAAAATAATATAACTATTGTCCTGCCTGGAACAATTTTCAGTATCTAGTCAATTTCGCTCCTGATCTGAGGACTTGGACATTTGCTCCCCCTTCTCGGATCGAACCTAAATGCCTGTCATTTCCCTAGGTACAGTATGATCCCTACGTTAAGCACTCTCCCATGAATGTAAATTAATCCAACTGATGGGCAACCTTAATAAATATTAGTCCCTTCAAAGGAGGGTCTACCATTCACATTCGCGGATCAAACCTGATTATCTTCCATTCCTTAGCCACTGAATGCGCTTACCACGTATATAATAGGAGAAACGGTTAACTACCTCTTTCCTTTCACTTATTGAACTATCAGAGCAAATTAAGAAAAATGTAGAAGCTAGGGTGAAACCCTTTATAAATAAAAAGTTCTGTGCTATAATTGTCATTCTATTACCATTATTTGTAGCTACGAAGAAGGCAAGCTTAATGGATCCAAATTGCCTACTGCTGACAATAGTGTAGAAGTGACACAGGTTGTAGAATAAGCTTTTATTGAGAGAAAGTGTCTCTATCTGAAGCTCTGCATTGTACGTCGTCCTAATAAAAGCAAGTTTTGCAACCATCTGGAAGCTTGATGTTCTCTAACTGGATACAATGAATTTCATTGGGTCAGAAGAGTTTCAGTGAAAAGTTAAAAGTAATTAAGTTAGGTATAGAATATGTTTAGGTAAAGAATATGTTTATAAACTGTATGAAGGCTTAAACACGAAAAAGTTAGCTGTTGAAATTGTGATGCGAGAAGAGGGTAATTGCTGGTGTTTATGCAGCTGGATGTGAGTGGAATATAGGAGAAACGCACTGCGAGGTATTACTCACCGTAAATGTTTTGGAAATTTTCAGCCATATGAGAAAATATTTATGAGACTTGAAGGTAAAAAATTGGGAAACACAGGAAGGTGAAGCAGAGAAGTTAAATTTTAGGCCTCGTTCCTTAAGGATGCTGTGAAAGACTCTTGGTCTAAGTAACTGGAGGTATCCTCCCCTTCCTTGGATTAAACCTATTTTCCTTCATATTCATCGGCATTGTATGACTCACAAGGGTTTAGAGCTTGTCCATGAGTATATTAAGTTCAGAATGCCTGAAGTGAAGGACAAGTCTAAGACAGGCTTTTATAGTCGGTATTAAATACTTCAAAACACACAACCACACACACATACCTTTATATATAATATATATATATATATATATATATATATATATATATATATATATATATATATTTTATATATATTATATAATAATAATATATATACATTATATATATTATTATCAGTGCCTTGAGACATCAAGAAGGTTTTAGGATATAGTTATAAATTGCATGTTAAACCTTTAGGGTGTTAGGGAGTGTTAGGAGGTGTTAAGAGAAGTGTTAAGGGAAGATGTTAAGAGGAGAAGTGTGAAGGGCAGCTGTTAAATGGAGAAGTGTTAAGGGCAGGTGTAAAGAGGAGAAGTGTTAAGGGCAGGTGTTAAGAGAAGTGTTAAGGGCAGGTGTTAAGAGGAGAAGCGTGAAGGGCAGGCGAACATCTGGTAAAAAAAAGACGGGTGTTCCTGAAGCTGCAAGTGGTATTAAAGAGGTATTTAATATAAATGTGGTGTGGAAATAATAATGTAGCAGGGTTACAAAATATTGATGTAAATAATTAAGTGTAGCTGGTTTAGTTATGTGTACCTGGATATCTTGCTGTATTTTTTATGATAAATCACTGAAAAATAACACTGGGATGATACTATTATATAACAAATGTGGTAGTGTATTACATCTCCATAAAATTATAATAACATTGGTGGTAGCTATCATCATTCATTATTTATATATTCTCTATTCGTATTCTCCCATTCCTTACATAAATTGGTGGCAGTATTGAAATTATTATATATTCTTTTCCTATATCCATCCCCTCGCTTTCCATCCTTCTTCGGTCGCTCACCATGCCCAGCCCTTTAGGGCAGGGTAGGTGCCAAGGCTGGAGCTTGCTACCATCTGCGGCTCGCAAGCCTGTCCTTCCCGTCAGCCTCCTTGGGGCGGGGAAGGTGGCAGACCAGAGTGGCCTAGCAACTATCTACCTACCTGCCTTGTGCTTGTGGGCGAATATGGCTAGGCCTGGGACCAGTTGGTCACACCGCTGAGGGGTACCCCCTCCCATGGGAGACTTAGGTCTCTGCTACTCCCACGCCAGGGAGCCGGAGCCGGGTCGCCATCTGGTAAAGACCCGGGCCGGGAGATTTCCCGGTGAATCAACACCTCCTCCTCCTCCATCCTTCTTCAAACAGGACATCACAGCACAGGGGAAGTAAAGATAAGCTTACTTAGATGAAAGATAACAGGAGGATGTGGAGAAAGATGTCGAGTCAGATTATTAATGAACAGTTAATAGAGCCGGAGGAAGAACAGTCCTTGATGAAATGATGTTATCTTTGTAATCACTGACACGAAGCTTTTAGACAGATGCTGCACTACAAAGATTCTAAAGAAAAACCGCACTACGTGGAAAAGAACAGAAGAGATGAGGTTATTGTTGAAGAAAAGTAAACGTAAGAATGGGCGAGATTCACCCTTGGAGAGAAGTTTTAAACAGGTGTGGAAATAAAAAATATATATAAGATATAACAGGTGAGGAAATCAAGAAGACTATATGATATGTCCTTTATATTTTAAGATGGTAGATAAGAAGGTAGTGATATAAGGTGAGACTATTTTCTTTTTAATAAGGAAAATTCTGATTCATTAGCATGAGCGACGAGCTAACTCGAGTCAAGTCCCACAAAGAATGAAAACGGGAAAAGGAGAGATGAATGATCCAAGAAGGAGATTTAGAATACAGGAGGGAATCACATCTTGGAATTGTGGGTATGGGAAGACGAAAGTTGAAAGAAGAAAGTGAAACTGATACAGACTGGAATGAAAGAAGTGAAATTCAAAGAGGCTAGAAAAGAAGGTTTGACTTGAAAGAAAAAATGTAAAGAAGACAACATCGTTAACATCGATAGTAAGTAGTAAAGTGATATTGATAGTGAGTAGTAAAGTGATAACGAGAGTGAGTAGTAAAGTATATCTATAGTGGGTAGTAAAGTGATATCTATAGTGGGTAGTAAAGTGATATCGGCAGTGAATAGTAAAGTGATATTGATAGTGAGAAGTAAAGTGATATCGCTTGCCTTATTCGGAAAGAAGTGCGTTGTTATTTAAACCAATATCGTAAATTTTACCTAATCTGCACGAAAAATATATATATATATATATATATATATATATATATATATATATATATATATATATATATATATATATATATATATATATATGTCGTGCCGATTAGGTAAAACTGGTCAATTAGCAAGAACTCATCTAAAATTAAGTCCTTTCTAAAATTATCTCTTATACGTTTAAAGATGTATATTTTTCATTTATGTTAATGTAAGAATTTATAATTTTGTACCAAGAGAAACTTTGAAAACCTACCTAACCTTATTACAACATGCCCAATTTAATTTAGCCTAACCCATCTAAATATATTTTAGATACGTTAAAATTAATTTAATAATAAACAAACACAATGAAATATATTTTTTTCGTTATGTTCAGAATGAAATTATTGCATACACAAATTTTCACTTGTCTTATATGGCAAGGTGAGCGTTGCTATTTAAGCCAAAATCGCAAGTTTTACCTACCTAATCGGCACGATATATATATATATATATATATATATATATATATATATATATATATATATATATATATATATGTCGTGCCGATTAGGTAAAACTGGTCAATTAGCAAGAACTCATCTATAATTAAGTCCTTTCTAAAATTTTCTCTTATACGTTTAAAGATATATTTTTTTCATTTATGTTAATGTAAGAATTTATAATTTTGTACCAAGAGAAACTTTGAAAACCTACCTAACCTTATTACAACAAGCGCAATTTAATTTAGCCTAACCAACTAAATATATTTTAGATACGTTAACATTAATTTAATAATAAACAAACACAATGATATATATTTTTCGTTATGTTCAGAATGATTTTGGCGAAATTATTGCATACACAAATTTTCTCTTGTCTTATATGGCAAGGTGAGCGTTGCTATTTAAGCCAAAATCGCAAGTTTTACCTAATCGGCACGACATATATATATATATATATATATATATATATATATATATATATATATATATATATATATATGTCGTGCCGATTAGGTAAAACTGGTCAATTAGCAAGAACTCATTTAAAATTAAGTCCTTTCTAAAATTTTCTCTTATACGTTTAAAGATATATTTTTTTCATTTATGTTAATGTAAGAATTTATAATTTTGTACCAAGAGAAACTTTGAAAACCTACCTAACCTTATTACAACAAGCGCAATTTAATTTAGCTTAACCCAACTAAATATATTTTAGATACGTTAACATTAATTTAATAATAAACAAACACAATGAAATATATTTTTTTCGTTAGGTTCAGAATGATTTTGGCGAAATTATTGCATACACAAATTTTCATTTGTCTTATATGGCAAAATGAGCGTTGCTATTTAAGCCAAAATAGCAAGTTTTACCTAATCGGCACGACATATATATATATATATATATATATATATATATATATATATATATATATATATATATATATATATATATATATTATATCGTGCAGAATAGGTAAAATTTACGATATTGGCTTAAATAACAACGCACTTCTTTCCGAATAAGGCAAGCGATATCACTTTACTTCTCACTATCAATATCACTTTACTATTCACTGCCGATACTATTCACTGCCGATATCTCATAGTGCAGGTGACACACCTGCACTATGAGAAAAGTTCATCTCCTACTGTTGCTGACTTGCAACATTGCATAGCTCCTGATGAAGCACTGAGAATTGTGAAAGTACTTGAGCTAAGATTTCCACCCCTGTGGCTTATCTTGCATATAAATATATATATATATATATATATATAATCTAATACAATCTATTTCTCTCTCAATCTAATTACATTTCCACATGCGTAGCTATGCATATTTATTTCTCTCATTCCTATGAATCATTATCTCTAGTCAGCCACAAGATTAATCCGTCACATGGCCTTTCTGTCAGCCTATCGGCATTATTACCAGTTCACTTGTATAGCCGTACTGTACACCCAACTAGTCACATGACTACGAATCCACCTGTCTCTGCCTATGAAACGAGATTGTTCTGGACTGTTTCTATAATCTGAATCCGGACTAAATATAATCGGATTCGGTTTTAATTGGAACATTGTTAGAGTCTCTGATTGAAGAAGTCGCCTTTTACATTTTTACTTCGGGTTTTGCGATCGTCATCATTTTGTGACTTTTTGGCGTGTAAATGAGATTGCTTTTGGTAGGAGGAATTAAGAGATTAAGAGGAATTGCATTTTTATATATCTGCAAAATATATGTACACATTATATATATATACATTATATATATATATATATATATATATATATATATATATATATATATATATCGTGCCGAATAGGTAAATCTTGCTATTTTGGCTTAAATAGCAATGTTCTTCTTGCCGAATAAGGCAAGCGAAAACTTGTGTATGCAAGAATTTCACAAAAATCATTCTGAATCTAAGGAAAAATATATATTTCATTTTGTTTGTTTATTATTAAATTATTATAAATTTTCCTAAAATATATTTAGTTGGATTAAGCTAAATTTAATTGCGTTGTTATAATAAGGTTAATTAAGTTTTCTAAGGTTCTTTTGTACAAAATAGTTAATTTTTACATTAACATAAATAAAAAAAAAATATTTTTCAACGTTAAGAGAAATTTTTAGAAAGGACTTAATTTTAAATAAGTTCCCAGATTTACATTATATATATATATATATACATATATATATATATATATATATATATATATATATATATACATATATATATATGTATGTCGTGCCGATTAGGTAAAACTGGTCAATTAGAAAGAACTCATCTAAAATTAAGTCCTTTCTAAAATTTTCTTTACACGTTTAAAGATATATTTTTCATTTATGTTAATGTACAAATTATAATTTTGTACCAAGAGAAAACTTTGAAACCTACCTAACCTTATTACAACAAGCGCAATTTAATTAGCCTAACAACTAAATATATTTTAGATACGTTAACATTAATTTAATAATAAACTAACACAATGAAATATATTTTTCGTTAGGTTCAAATGATTTTGAAATATTGCATACACAAATTTTCGCTTGTCCTATATGACAAATCGGCACGACATATATATATATATATATATATATATATATATATATATATATATATATATATATATATATATATATATATATATATATATATATATATATATATGTCGTGCCGATTAGGTAAAACTTGCGATTTTAACTTAAAAGCAACGCTCACCTTGCCATATAAGACAAGTGAAAATTTGTGTATGCAATAATTTCGCCAAAATCATTCTGAACATAACGAAAAAATATATTTCATTGTGTTTGTTCATTATTAAATTAATGTTAACGTATCTAAAATATATTTATTGGGTTAGGCTAAATTAAATTGCGCTTGTTGTAATAAGGTTAGGTAGTTTTCAAAGTTTCTCTTGGTACAAAATTATAAATTCTTACATTAACATAAATGAAAAAATATATCTTTTAACAATAAGAAATTTTTAGAAAGGACTCAATTAAATGAGTTCTTCTAATTGACAGTTTTCTAATCTTACACTATATATATATATATTATATATATATATATATATATGTCGATTGATTAGTACAAACTGAGATTAACTTAAATAGCAACGCTCACCTTGCCATTAAACAAGTGAAATTTAGTATCAATAATTTCCTAAAATCATTCTGAACATAACGAAAAATATATTTCATTGTGTTTGTTTATTCTTAAATTAATGTTAACGTATCTAAAATATATTTAGTTGGGTTAGGCTAAATTAAATTGCGCTTGTGTAATAAGGTTAGTAGGTTTCAAAGTTTCTCTTGTACAAAATTATAAATTCTTACATTAACATAAATGAAAAAAATATATCTTTAAACGTATAAGAAAATTATAGAAAGGACTTCATTTTAAATGAGTTCTTGCTAATTGACATTTTACCTAATCGGCAGACATATATATATATATATATATATATATATATATATAGTATATGCAACTGAAGGAGGAAGGTAAGCTTTGTCAGAGTAGTGCAGTGCGGGTTTGTCACCTGCCGTAGCTTCTCTCGGAATGTGAACCAACGGTTTGATGCCTCCCCACACCACCACCATCACCAGTCCCCTTCACCCATATGGGGTAGGAGGGTTTTGAGATGTCAAGTATTATGAAATTAGAGGATATAATATCCAGCCCCAAGCTTTTTCTAGCCGCCTCGAACAGGTCATGTGACTTTAGAAAATACGTTTCTCAGTGGATACTATATATATGGATTGCTATTATTCTGTGTAACCTTTTTAATTCATAAAAGAAAGGAAATGAATGTGCTCTTAGTCCGTTTAAATATCCTGGTATGGGGTACTCAAAAGTACCTCTTTATATTTTTCTAAACATTGTCTACCAGTCTTGTCAGTATCGATTAATAAGCCTTATTTGGGAATCTTCTATACCATTCCCATAATATTTCTATGATCCGAATTTCTACTTCTAATATCCTTTAGCCTCACTAAGTATGTTATCATGTAATCTTGTGTACCTGTCAATGTATGGTACAGTAACAGCTAAACCCGTTATATAACCATTCACAACTGACGTAGTATGAAGTTTTGGTGCGTAGACACTGGTCGAGCGTCACCAATCCATCATGAAACTACCTGGCATAATGAGCAATTATGTGATTTTGTATAGCATTGTTGTTTAAGATTGTGTGCAATAGACTAAATAGCTATCGATCTTGTATAACCCATAATTTGAGTTATATACGGTATTCCTGTCATGTTTCAAGAGAGAAGATTCAATTATGTTTCATTCTATGACAGAACTGTTTGATACAATAACCTGGCCAGCAGCCCACCCTGGTGGGTGATTACAGGAACTAACGTGGATAAAGATAGCGTTTGGCTCCTGCTCTGTCCTGACTGAGTATATATGTTGGGCCATTCTGGCTTCCAGAAGTTATCTGTATGACCAAACAGTCTTTGTTTCACAGTCCCAGTGGTTTTGAAAGCAAGATTTAATAAATCTTTTTAATGCCTCACGCAGGCAAACCAGGTTCTCATTGTAAGGTAAAACTAGTACATTTTTCCTGGCAGTCACTTCCTTAGGTTCTGTCCTGTAGAAAGTCTTTCTTGCTGACATTAGCGCCTTCTCGACAAAATCCCTGGGATATCTCAGTTTTGTGGCTATGTTGAATATCTTGCTGAATTCCTCCTCTAAGTACTCTGGACTGCAGATGCGCAAGGCTCTCAAGAACATTGTGAGCAACACACTACTGTTTACCCTGGTGTCGTGATTGGAATAGTAGTGAATGTATGACGACACATTGGACTTCCTATAAACTGTAAATTTGAATTTTCTATCTACACGATGGATTAAAACATCTAGGAACGGTAAAGTGTTGCTTATTTCATGTTCTGTAGTGTTGTGATGTCTCGGCCTTAGGCAAAGAACATCATCTACGTATCTGAACTAACTATCTTTATCTGGGAGAATGTCTTTAAGAAGTCTAGTCTCATAGAATTCCATATACAAGTTGCTGAGTTAGGGGCTAAGGAATTTCCCATTGCCATACATTGTTTTTGAGCATAGTATTTCCCTTCAAAAACGAATTTGCAATCAGTAACACAAATTGTTATCAATTCAATTATTATTTTCGTGGGGTAGGACATGGGGAAGTTTTCTAGTACCTGTCCCTGACTTTCTTTCGTACCTTGAAGAGGAACTAGAAAACTTACCCATTACCTACCCCACGAAAATAATAATTGAATTGAAAAAGCTTTGTGTTACTAAATGCAGGTTCGTGTCTGAAGGGAAATGCTATGCTCAAAAACAAGGCATGACAATGAGAAATCCCCTAAGCCCCTTACTCAACAACTTGTATGGAATTCTATGAGACTAGACTTCTTAAAGACATTCTCCCAGATAAAGCTAGTTGGTTCAGATACGTAGATGCGTGTAGTAGGAGACGACTAAAATGCCAGGAGAAAAAGCCTATTAACCCCTTCTGCTGTATAAATTACTAAATTTAAAAAGTGAAACCTTTGTTTTTCTTTTTGGGCCACCCTGCTTCAGTGGGATAACATTTTCACTGTTATCAACTCTTTTAGTCAGGCTGTCACATATCAAGTAAGCGTAAATTAGTTTATCAACATTGCTTAAAATCTTCAAATATTAAAAAAAAAAAGCGTAATTTTTACACGTAAAAGAATGTCGTCTAAACTATGAAAAAAAAAATGATTTCACTGATATATACATCAAGTGGAATTCATACATAACAAAAATAAAACCAGTATTTCATGTCTCTCTCTGTGATGCTGCTGCGAGATAAGCTAAATCTGAGTTCGGGAGATTCAGAGAACCTTAATTAAGATCGAGATCCACTCTGGTTAACTGTCCAGGGTATTACTTTGTTGGAATGCAGGCTGTGTGTGTGTGTGTGTGTGTGTGTGTGTGTGTGTGTGTGTGTGTGTGTCCTCCACGCCCCGGACTATCACAACACTGCATGGGAAATCCTAGTCTATCCCTACACTGTATTCGACGTCACAGTCTGTCCCAACACTACGATGCATCCCAGTCTATGACGTTCAAGTTTGTGCCAACACTGTGCACCCATGTCCCAGTTTATCCCATCACAGTATATTCGTCCCAGTCTGCGCCAGCAATGTTCTACACCCGTCTATACTCAGACATACATTGCGTGTTTAGACTTTATCATTGCGTCTTATCATGCTGCCGTCCAACACGTTTCTATGAATGTATTAGAGAGAGAGAGAAAGAGCGAGTGAGAGAGAGAGAGAGAGAAACTGACCCATTAAACAAATGGCAAAATAAAAGTGCGTGTCATGTTTCAAAAACAACATGACGAAAGAATTAATGCATATTGCAGCGTGTGTTGCTTGTCATTGCAACTGACTTAGCAAACTCTGAAATAATGTATAAATGATTCAGCTGGGATTCTCAGGTTATAAGGTCACGCAGATTATTATTATTATTATTATTATTATTTCTATTGTTATTATTATTTTTCATTTTTTAATATACAATAATACGAGTTTTCTCATAAAATGCATATGTTATTAACGCTTCGGTAAAATATATCACTATCATCAGGATCTATAAAAACATCACATATTTCTACGTGATATAAAAAAACATAAAGAAGTCATGAACAAATATCAAAAGTTAAATTTCACTAGAGACTGAAGGCAGAGACGTGCAGATTGGCGGTCTACCTTGAGGAGTGTTGAGCCGAAACTGATCCAGCAACATCGTAGTTATATCGAGGACAACAATGGGAGAAAACTCAGAGAGACGAACTACGTTAATGAAAATAACGGAACCGCAGAGGTGTAATTATGAACCTCTGGCTTTAGAATTCTTAAATTCCCTGCTTTGTCTATAATTTTAAAGTCATTAGTACTGAGTAAATGGCCTTAGTTGAAAAAAGCAAGTTAAACTCAAATTCATATTTGTTAAATGTATAACAATTTGGGGATATTTTGGATATAAGGATCTTGTCAGGTCTCCTCTGTGTAGTAATGTTATTTATCATTATACATGTTCTAGCTGTAATGCTAAATACGTTGGAAACTCAGATACAAACTTCCAAATTAGAATATGTGAGCACAGAGGCTAAATTAACAAAAGCCTCTTTATCAACTGTAAGACTACATTTCAGCACTAATGGGTTTTAAATTATAGGCAGAGCGTGGATAAATTAGATTTAGGTATTTTGGAGTTTAAATATGAGGGAGCTCAAGCCTGAGCTTAATGATTACAACTCGGAATTGAAACAGTTGTGTTCCCCCTGCTTGAGTTTTCTCTTATTGTTAATCTCGGTCCAACCACGGGGTAGCTTCATCAATGTCGACTCAACGGTACATAGGCTAGCACACTGGTGTTTACGTATGTGTCACACACACACACACACACACACACAATATAATATATATATATATATATATATATATATATATATATATATATATATATATATATATATATATATATATACTATATATATATATATATATATATATATATAATATATATATATAATATATATATATATATATATATATATATAATGTATGTACGTATAACAGTGGTACCCTGGTTTACGATATTTTCATTCAGAATGCTGTTCAAGTGCCATTACCAAACGAATTTATCTCCTTAAGAAAAGTTGTAAAATAGACTAATCCTTTTAGACCCAAAATTACACTTACAAAGCATTTAAAAAAAAAACTTACATAAAAGGGTGAGTTTGGGGACCATCGTAAACCGGGGTACCACTGTATATATAATCATGTTATTTCACTGGAAGTCTCTCACAAAGGTAGGGTGAACCCCTAATAGAGAAAATATATTTAACTTTATTCATTGTCTTCCAAGAAGTGTGTACACATCAGAATTCAAATGTTCCTCTGAACTGCAGCCTCCTTACCCCTTCTACAAGATGGTCACTTTATTGTGGCAACGTTTCGCTATCCAGAAGCTTTATTAAGCTGCTCCTGGAGAGCAAAACGTTGCCAGAATAGAATGTTGCATTAGTTGCACTTGTGTTCTTTTAGTTTGGATAACGAATCCCGTCATAAGTGTTATCTTTCTCACATTCCAAAACAGCGTCAGGCCATTAAAAAAATTTTTCTCCATTATTAATACGCTCTCACAGGCCTGCTGAAGGCTCAAGAGCAGAACACTCAAAACATCTAGGAAAAATAAATAATCGTATGAAGTTAGTGATCAATAAATTGCATTTGTAAATAGAATTTCTTTTTATCCACTATGTAAAAAATTGTATTCAAAAATCTTTAATAGACTCTAAAATGTAACCTCTAGCAAAAAACAAAAAACAAAAAACAAAAACAAAAACAGAATGAGGTCAAAGAGAATTTAGTTACATTTGAGCTGATTGTTTTATTATAAAAACTCTTTATTTGTTAATTAAGAACCTTTTTCACTCATTCGGGAAAGGGGGTTTGAGAGAGAGAGAGAGAGAGAGAGAGAGAGAGAGAGAGAGAGAGAGAGAGAGAAAGAGAGATAGAGATAGAGACAGAGAGACAGAGAGAGAGAGAAAGAGCGATAAAGAGAGAGGGGGAGCGCACAAGAACAGCAACGATATATATACACATATAAGTAACACACCAGCAAAATATATCTAAATTGTCTTTAAACGCAGGTAGGTGGCCCAGAGCGGCATTTGTGCGAGAAATGTGAGGGCAATTAAGGTCTCAATAACACGTACCTTTCATGACAGGGCCGCCAGGTGCGTCCTGCAAGGAAAAAAGATTACATCATTAAGATAACAATTACGACAGCCTGCGACGTCGTTACCAAGATTATATTTTGTATTCCTCTTGTCGTCCTGGGAAGAATAATTGCGATATATCTGAGGCAGTAAGATGCACTCGCCTATATTTGGGATGATGATGATATGGTTTTTGATAGCTCTATAATTGTATTTTGGATAATTAATTTGAATCTCCGCATGGTATTGGACCCAAAAGCTCCTACACGAGATTGGGGAAGTGAGGGGTGGGCGGACCCTAAAGACGAACCACTGGCCTCCACGTGGCAGGGTCTGGTAACTCAGAGATAACTAGCCCTGTATAAACCTTACTGGCTTGGCGCTTTATTTTATTATTCTACTACTACTACTGCTACTACTACTACTACTACTACTACTACTACTACTACTACTACTACTACTACTACTACTACTACTACTACTAATGATAATAATAATAATAATAATAATAATAATAATAATAATAATAATAATAATAATAATAATAATAATAATAATAATAATAATAATAATATAAATAATAATTTGGATAAAGATGCGGATTTTGATAGCTGTATAATCTTTTGTTTTGAATATTGATTTTGTTTTGATGTCTATGTAGTTATATTTTTTGATACTGAAAAAAAAACATTAGCTATTTTCTTTTTCTCAATAAAAAAAAAAGATATGGCGAACGAAGAAAAAGTACCAACGAGTTGACGCAATGAAATTACCTTTAAAATACACATGGGAATAACGTGACAGGTTATGTGAATGTTGTATCTTATGAGTTTGATGTCACTTAGGCTATATTATAATAGACTTACCCTTCCCTGCCCAATACTTCATTTCCTTCCTTTCCATTCACTTATTCCTTCCTTGCCTCATACTTCAATCCCTTCACATTCACTTGTTCCTTCACTGACCCTCTCATTTTCACTCGTCTCTTGCCTGTTCCATCCTTCCCTCCCTCACCAACTCACATATTCTTCCCTGTTGGAGGAGAAGGGTGAGTAGGGGTGATTTGATGGGTGAAGAAGTGATTTAGGGAAGGCATATAATCACAAATAATTCGAAGCAATGGAGCCAGTTTTCCAGCCTATTAACTAATACAATCTTCATTTTCGGGAGAATAAAATCTTGAAAGCTTAAAATAAAGACGTAAAGTTACTATGAAAATATCAAGCCTTAACTAGTACTAATATCAAGCTTTAACTAGTATTACAAAAACAAAAGAAACTTGACGTACTTTAGGTGCTCCATCGAGGACATTATTTAAGAGTTAAAGACGGACGTGGTAGAACAAGCTTATGCTGGGACTACGGTTTGCTCTATGTAGAGCTTTATCAAATCTACGCTTGATAAATCTCTACAGCGAGCGAAACGTTGTCTCAATTAAAGTCTTCTGCAGCGATTTCTCTTTTCTTCACTGTTGCCGGCAGTAAGTCACTTGCATTCAATTGAGAATTAACTCAAAATGGCAGGTATTGCCAAGTATGACAGACATGTGATGCAGAACAGACCTTGTATAATATACGACGTTTCGCTCTAGCTCAAGCTTGATGAACCTCATCCTCAAGCAAAACGTAATTCATACCAAATGTCTTTTTTGCCACGAGAATAAATAATCGAAAATATACCCTCCAGACAAAATCTAGATAGCTTGAGTCGGTGTCGTATTTTTTAAAGTGATGCAACTTTCTGTGGTGGCCACACACAAAATGTAAAATACGTGAAATGGTTTGCGAATAAATCGACATTGCCCGAGTGGCCCAAAAAAAAAAAAAAAAAAAAAAAATGGGAATTTATGCGGCAGCCGCGCGTACTGAGAAAGTGCCATATTTTTTCCCCAGAGAGATCCTGGCGACGTCTGCTTAGATCTCTGGAGGTGCGTGCTGGAAACAACAGTTGGATTGATCGTCGTGATGGTGAGGAGAATGGGGATGCTACGGGAAAAGAAGGTGGAGGAGGAGAAGGAGGATGAGGAGGAGGGAAAGGTATGGGAGGGGATTTAAAGATTAACGTGACTCAAGACATCATAATGACACGTGGTTTGATTTAAGGATTATTTGTAGTGCGTAGTGAGTGTCACAGTCGTATGTAGTAATGTTCATCATTATCATCTTCCTCAACAGATCATCAATATCATCACATAATATGTCTCCCTCGACACCATTACAATCATCACTATCATTCTCATCAGCATCCCGCCTCTCCATATGATACACACAAACTTGCATTCTCAAATAACACAAAAACATACATATAAATATGCATTCGATAAATTCTTGCATATATGCATATAAGTTTATTTTACAAAGCAGAGGGGACAGATGGAATGCATCTCCTTATTTGTATATTAAGTTTCAACTTCATATTCAATAAAATATGTTTAATCCTTTGTTGTGGAAAGGATCTGTCAATGATTTGGGGAAACTGAAGCCTTTTGAATGTTTATATTATGGATATCACGACATGAGAATTTGACCATTTCAGGAGGCCCCCCCGATGCTGGAGAAAGCTCTTGGTCCGAAGAATTATCTCTTCCCTCCTCTTCCTCGAATTAGATCTGATTATCTCCCGTTTCCTAAGTGCTGTGTGACCACTACAGATCTAGAGCCTCCAGTGAATTTAATAATAATAATAATAATAATAATAATAATAATAATAATAATAATTATAATAATAATAATTATTATTATTATTATTATTATTATTATTATTATTATTATTATTATTATTATTATTATTATTATTATTATTATTATTATTATGATAATAAAATAATAAAAAAAAATAATATAAAGCGAATACAGGCTTTATTTCCCTGTTGTACGTGTTTTCGTACTAGTAGACATCTCTGCATATTTCTGTCGTTCAAACAGAGCTCAAACAGGTTTAATGTCACAAATTCACTCCATTACTGATGAGTGAGAAGTTTATGGACTGTCTCACTCATGTGACCCAGTCCATTATTCACTGCTCATTGTATCGTGTGACCCGCCGTCCATTGTTCTCGGCACATTGTATCGTGCGACCTGGTGACCATTGTTCTCTGCTCATAGTATCGTGTGGCCCGGCGAACTTCATTGTTGTCTCATAATAGCATGTGACTCCCCATCCTTCATTCTTGTCTCATGCTATCGTGTGACCCCGCCGTCCATCATTCTCGGCACATGGTATGAAGCATGTCCTTGATTCCCGGGTTACTGGGCTGTGATATAGCTTACCCAGTCGTGCATTCATTTGAGCTCCTCAGTAGTTGATCGGGGAATGGATTCAATAAGGCAGCTAAAAGAATAATGTAAGCACGCTTTTCTAAACGGGAAAAGAATGAAATTAGTCCTGTAGTATCCACGACCACAAATGTCCTCGCACCAGGTGGCGGATCCAGTGTACGTACTGGGTCCCTGGTGTTTGTAGCATGGTGGTCAAGTGGTTTAAGGCGTTGGGAGGTTAGCTTGGTTTCCAGGAGCCAGGCTAAATCTTCAGGGTCCGATTCCCGGCTGGTCGCAGTATAGTATTTGCTTAAAAACCATTCACACACACACACACACACACACACATAGTATAGTATGCAAGGTAATGGAGAAGATTATCAGGAGAAGAGTGGTGGAGCACCTAGAAAGAAACGAGCTTATCAACGACAGCCAGCATGGTTTCAGGGACGGGAAATCCTGCGTTACAAACCTACTGGAGTTCTATGACAGGGTGACGGCAGTAAGACAAGAGAGAGAGAGGGGGTGGGTAGATTGCATTTTCTTGGACTGCAAGAAGGCGTTTGACACAGTTCCACACAAGAGATTAGTGCAAAAGCTGGAACACCAGGCATGAATAACAGGGAAGGCTCTGCAATGGATCAGGGAATACATGTCCGGAAGACAACAGCGAGTCATGGTACGTGGCGAGGTGTCAGAGTGGGCACCTGTAACGAGCGGGGTGCCACAGGGATCAATCCTAGGACCGGTACTGTTTCTGGTATTTGTAAACGACATGACGGAAGGAATAGACTCCGAAGTGTCTCTGTTTGCAGATGATGTGAAGTTGATGAGAAGAATTCAATCGGCAGAATTACAGAGGGATCTGGACAGGCTGCAAGCCTGCACCAAGTGCAAAGTCAGGAAGATTGGGGAAGGGCAAAGAAGACCGCAGACGGAGTACAGTCTAAGGGGCCAAAGACTACAAACTTCCCTCAAGGAAAAAGATCTTGGGGTGAGTATAATACCAGGCCCATCTCCTGAGGCGCACATCAAACAAATAACTGCTGCAGCATACGGGCGCCTAGCAAACCTAAGAACAGCATTCCGATATCTTAATAAGGAATCGTTCAGGACCCTGTACACTGTGTACGTTAGGCCCATATTGGAGTATGCAGCACCAGTTTGGAACCCACACCTAGCCAAGCACGTACAGAAACTAGAGAAAGTGCAAAGGTTTGCAACAAGACTAGTCCCGGAGCTAAGGGGTATGTCCTACGAGGAGAGGTTAAGGGAAATTGACATGACGACACTGGAGGACAGGAGAGATAGGGGGACATGATAACGACATAAAATACTGAGAGGAATTGACAAGGTGGACAGGGACAGAATGTTCCAGAGATGGGACACAGCAACAAGGGGACACAGTTGGAAGTTGAAGACTCAGATGAATCACAAGGATGTTAGGAAGTATTTCTTCAGTCACAGAGTGGTCGGGAAGTAGAATAGTTTGGGAAGCGATGTAGTGGAGACAGGTTCCATACATAGCTTTAAGAAGAGGTATGATAAAGCTCATGGCGCAGGGAGAGTGACAAAGTAGCGGCCAGTGAAGAGGCGGGGCCAGGAGCTATGACTCGACCCCTGCAATAACAACTAGGTGAGTAGACACACACACACACACACAAACACACACATATATATATATATATATATATATATATATATATATATATATATATATGTGTGTGTGTGTGTGTGTGTGTGTATGTTTATATATATATATATATATATATATATATATATATATATATATAT
>WNWK01002796.1:120000-177500 GCA_009830355.1 Cherax destructor
ATTCTCTTGGCATATGTAAATCATTCTCGCTCCCTCTCTCTCTCTTTCTCTTTCTCTCGCTTTCCATCTCTCTCTCTTTCTCTTTATCTCGCTTTCCTTATCTCTCCCCCTGTCTCCGTCTCTCCCTCCCTCTTATAGGTAATCTAGGCAGCCAAACTCACCAAGATAAGGAAAAGCAAATCCTAGGATTCCGTCTAATAGCGATAGCGAAAATGACGGCCGGGGCTGGCCTATTTGCTGGCCCGGACGAACGGTATAATGGGAAAATTGGAATGAGATTGGTGAGAAGCCAGGAGGAAAGAGGGGACGGAGGAGAGAGAGAGAGAGAGAAAGAGAGAGAGAATATATATATATATATATATATATATATATATAGAGAGAGAGAGAGAGAGAGAGAGAGAGAGAGAGTTCTTTAGATGATGCGTGTCTGGAATATGTTTCTTCAACATAATGACATCAACGAAATAAAGTCAGTTGACCATATTAAATAGTTGGCCCATAGATGGCTCAAACCTCATCCTGTTCTCTATTTGTATGTTTCGTAACAAAAAAAATGGCTTTCAATTGAGCTGATGTAGGTAACAGCTTTTAAATACAATTAGGAACTTTAACCTAACCTTGTAAAACTTTTTTTGTAAAAGATAGATAGATAGATAGAGAGAGAGAGAAAGAGAGAGATTGGAATGTTCTTCTCTAAGAGGATATTGACAACCAAGTGAAAGCCTTCACTGGACACATCCTTAATCCACAGCAAGAACTCATCCCTCACCGGCAGTATGTGACGAAGCCTACAGATCAGCCTTGGTTTGGCTTTCGTTGTAGAGAGACTGCTACTGCTAAATACAAAAGGCATGGCGAAGGTATGAGAGACATCCTACTACCTATAACAGGAACGTGCACAGGCAAGCCTGTAGGCATATGGGAAAAGTTTAAAAGTGGGCCGTCTCTAAATGGGAGATGGACATAAAAGAAATCTAGCATCAGGTAGAGTGTGCTCCAGAACCTGGTGGTCCTTGGTCAAGGACAGACAAGGATATCGGCTTGATGAACTTATTCCACCTCTAAATAGACAGGATGGGACCACCTCTACTAGTAGTCAAGAGAAAGCGGACCTCTTTGCCGAACACTTTGCTACAAAAATGCAAGTTCCTGATCCAGCAAGGGACCCTCCTTGGCTAGCTGCAAGAACTGTGACAAAGCTGTCAGTGGTGACAATAAGGCAGGAGGAGGTGCATTTCCTTCTTAAATCGTTTGACCACGAAAAGGCTGTGGGCCCAGACAAGTTGAGCCCAAGATTGCTGAGAAGATGAGCAGACCAGCTAGCAGCACCTCTAACTCGCATCCTTCAGCACTGCCTAGTACAGTGTAAATGACCTTCTCTGTGGAAAGAGGCAAATGTAGTCCCTGTTCACAAAAAGAAGAGCAGAGCAGAAATCAGCAAATACTGACCAGTGTCACTCCTGTCAATCACTGGCAAGATCCTTGAGACAATAATCTCAAGACAAATTACAGAGTTTTTTTACTACCACTCACTACTTTGTGACCGTCAATATGGCTTCAGGAAAGGTTACTCTCCTGCTGATCTGTTGTTAAACCTGTCCACTATATGTCAACAGTCACTGGATGAATCCAAAGTCAGCTGTGTGGTAGCACTGGACATTGCTGGTGCTTGCAAAACTGCAAGCACTGGGAATTGCAGGCTCTACGCTATGTCTCCTCAGTGATTACCTTCATGGTAAATCTTTGAGGGTAGTTCTCAATGGAACAGAATCAGCAAGGCATCCTATTGGGGTAAGTGTTCCACAGGTAAGTGTGCTTGGACCATTCTTATGGAATGTCTACTTCAATGACCTTCATCTCATCCCAGAATCCCATGCATATGCAGACTGTACTCTGACATTTACTTATCCAAGAGAAGAAATGTCAGCTGCTCTAAGCTACATCAATCACCAGCTAAAAGCTATATCAGCTTGGGGAAACCTATGGCAGGTAACATTTACACCTGATAAATCACAAATCATGATGGTGTCTAGGCACCATGATGGTAATGTCGGAGCAGTAGTAAGTATGAATGGGAGTCTTGGCACCTGGGAAAGAAGTTTATATTCTTGGGGTGAAATTTGACTCCAAACTGGCCATGAGGAACTACGTTGTAAATCTTGCAAACAAGGCAGCTAGGAAGCTTACAGCATTTCGACGTATCTCGCATCTGCTTGACAGTAGGGGTTGCAAGATTCTGTATGAGACACAAGTACGCACACGCCTTGAGTATGCTCTACTTTCTTGATTTGCCTGCCCTCCCCCTCTCATCTGCGACTGCTTGACAGAGTAGAGAACAGAGCAAGACGTCTCATCTCTCGCCTGGACCCATCCTGGATAGATCTGTCATTTCAGCGGATCCTTCAACACAGGAAGGATGTGGGTGGCCTTACTGTTATGTACAAGGCCAATATTGTCAAAGTTCCACACTTGGCTCCACTTCGAGGACAGCGAGATGCAAGCTTCTATACCACAAGACGGGCAGAAAGCAGCAACTTCACTTTGGCTGTACCCTTCTCCAGAACATCACATCATCTGAGATCATTTATCCCCAGGATGACTCGTGTCTGGAACACATTCGAACAGCATTATGATGTCAACGAGATAAAGCCAGTTGATCAAATGAAAATACTGGCCCACAGATGGCTCCAACTTCATCCTGTTCCTTACTTGTATGTTTCATAACAATAAAATGCTTTCAAATGAGCTGATGAAGGTAACAGCTCTTAGCTTGTCTATATATATATATATATATATATATATATATATATATATATATATATATATATATATATATATATATATATATATATATATATATATATATATATATATATAGAAGAGGAGAGAGAGAGAGAGAGAGAGAGAGAGAGAGAACTTAAAGATTAAAAAGACAGAAAGCAAATGAATATATGCAAAGAGAGGAAGAAAGATAATATGGATGGGAAGAAATGCAGTTCCAATACTCTATAAAGACGTATGATTTTGCTATGCATTTGTTTCTTTTCTTCATTACTCATCGATACCATGACTGTTGTGAATCCCTTGACGACAATCTAACTAGACCCTCTCACGGGCTGAGATGTGCAAATGTCACACCGATTTCTTTAACGAGAGAGATATAGTGCTTCGTTGTTATTGTCTCCCAGTTAGCTCAGTTCCAAGTAGGTGTTAAAATCGTGGAAATAATATTTATTTCTTGATAAAATCTTGTGATATCTCGACAGGGTCATGAATTAATTATGAACTCTCAAAATGACTATTCACGAGAAATAATTAATGGTTTCGTCACATCTTTATATTTTTTTTACTAGTTCATTCATCCGATGAAGAAGGTGAGAGGCAAGCTTCATTATTATTATTAATATTATTATTATTATTATTATTATTATTATTATTATTATTATTATTATTATTATTATTATTATTATTATTATCGTTATTATTATTATCATTATTTTTATTGCTATTTAATTATTATTATTATTTTATTTTCATTATTGTTGTTGCTATTATTATTATTATTATTATTATTATTATTATTATTGTTATTATTATTATTATTATTATTAGTTTTATTGTTATAATTATTATTATTATTATTATTATTATTTTTATTGTTATAATTATTATTATTATTTTCATCATATTATTATATTTATTATAATTATTATTATTATTATTAAATTCACTGCGAAGAACTAAACCTGTGAGGGGTTATCTAGTGCTAGGTGTAATGAAGTGCAATCAGCTTTGAGCTAACGAAAGAGATTGTAGTTACAAATCCTATGAGCAAGAGCTCTTCACTGGTATCAAGGCAACGTCTTAGTGAGAAGACTGAATTTTCAGAAATCTTCTGCTATGATTCGTTATCAAAAAAAAAAACTAGAGTAAAATCACACATACACATACAGTTCCCCCAAAAATTCTAAGTAGGATAAGCCAGATTTGAAAATTTTGTAGCCAATCAGAAGAGGCTTTCTCAAGTTATCACATTGAGAGTAAATCCAGGAATGGTGTATGTGAAACCGACCAGAAAGAATCTTATGCATTACAAGAATCTTTCCCTATCTGCAGTACAGTTGTACTGGATATTTGGACTAGGCCTTCTGAACTTATAAACGAATTACTAGAAGGAAGAAAAAACAGTTCCTAGATATTCCCTTCAGGAATATCTTGTAACATAATTACCACTTATTTTTGTAGATTATTAAAGCTTAGATTCCCTAATCTCTTGACCAGTTTTCAGAAGTCACCGATACTTTAAATTTATGAATATTTCATACAGGTTCGGTCACTATACGTAGTATGAGGACGTATATTGACAGAATGGAAGACATCCAGCACAGATCAACTAAGATAATGTCTAGACGAAGATGATATCCAGACTACGAAGGTGATACCTACACTCCGAAGATGATTCTTAGACTACGAAGATGATACCCAGAATACGAAGATCATACCCAGACGAAGATAATAATACCCAGACTAATATAATACCCATATTATTATTCTAGATGATGATACACAGAATAAGTAAATATTATGGAACCCCCCGCTTTTAGTTTATTTATTGAGTTTGAAATCCATCTACTACAAGACGGCCACTGTCGGATACATGTATCCTTAAAATAGTGAATAAATGAACTCTCAACATAAGTACACTATTTAACACCTCTCGTTGAATTTAATCTTGCGATTATTCAAATTGACATTGACCATTCAAACCTAATACGTAAAAATAATTTTAAAATTATAGACAAACAATTAATGTTCAACGAAAGTGGTACTTGTATTGAACCTGATACCATGACAATAATTAAATATAACATATAATTTGTGTTCAAAGATTATTAAGATACATATTTATAAAAATCTTCGCCCTAATATCAACACCATGACAAATATTACCTACTTTCATCAACAGCATCACTACTACAACCCTCTTCACCACCACTCCACCACTCCACCACCACCATCACTACGGTGTAATGAACCTTAGCAAGCATTGTGTGATAAGGATCATGATTCTCCACAATATTGATAGGACCGGGAGGTTAGTAGACAGATGAGGGGGAGATGATGCCTGAGTAGTTGTCTTTGTTATTTTGGGGAGAGTGGTGTCCTTGTTTACTTTGGGGAAAATGGCCACTGTCTTTGTTTTTTTTGGGGTAGTGAGGAGTGGAAGGGGGGATGTTTATTTATGGTGAGGGTGTGGGGGAAGCAGTGTGTTTGTGAAGATACTGTGTGTAGCAGACAGACGAAGGTGAAAGAATAGGGAAGACAGAGGAGGGAAAAGGATGAGAAGGTGAGATTAAGGTGAAGGAAATGAAGGAACTGGAGTAGGTGAGATTAAAGTGAGAGAATTAGGGTAACAAGGGGAATAGGTGAAGTGTAGATGACGGAATAGAGGGGCCAAGAGGAGAAAGTGAGAGATGGAGGCTTTCAGGGAGGAAATTTGAGTGTAATTTTCGTTTTCCCTACTGTTTGAATGGTAAAAAAATTCAAACAAAAGATTCAAAATAGTAAAAAACACTGGCCAAGAAGAGTCTCAACACTGATTTAATTTGTGTACGGTGTCCAGATTAAAAAGAAACGATCATTGGACTAACGAAGAAAAATCTACAAAAGCATTTCGGCCGACATGAAGACAGAGCATTCGGTATTTTCGATAGTTTCAGAAAAATTCCCTACCCATACCACTCATTCTTTTCATTTTTCTTCATTCATCGTTAAGTATGAATGCAAAATGACGTTAATATTGGATTCGTAATGGAACAAAATGAGCTGAGTAACTTACCAATTATATATTATGTATGAAACCAAGACGATGTGAGGGAAATTTTTTATCTCGCTGTAGGAAACTGCAACCTAATGGTAACAGTGTGCAACACCTATTGTATGACCACTGACGTCACAGGTGACACCATTCATGGTGCTACCTGTGATGCCACACGTTTTTTTTTTTTTTTGTAAATTCTGATGCCGCAATATGTATTTTGTGCAAAAATAATCTAATAAAGAAGATGACTGCACAAGCTTTTCCGTAAGATGATAACAAAGATATTTCACACTTGTGTGAACGTAACACGTTGTTTAAGGAAGATATTAAAATGGAAAAAAATTGGCAAGTAACGCAATATATATCTATATTAAATGGATTATACAGCAAATGCTGTATGATGCGATCTTTTGCTGACAGCATTTCGCCACAGATAGCGCTTTATCAAGTCGTAGTTATCTTTGTGTCTGGATAAAGCCGTGAATGTGGGCAAAACGTTGTCAGTAAAGGATCCCACTATACTACAATTGTCTTACTTCATCGAATCAGCATTTTCTTGCTATTTCTCTCCGTCTACGCTAATTCAAAGATACCTATAGCAAAGACAGGTAGACAGAGCAAAGACTGTTAGACAGAGAAAAATCAGGAAAGTACCAACAAAGACAGGCAAGATAAGGATGTCTTTAATAAAAACAACGCTTCGCCCAACGATATTTTTGATCGAGTTCATAACGTTATTACTAAGGAAACCATCTGCTTCATTAAAGCTGTTGAACCACCCCATCTCTCATTACTTGTGGCTGACTGCATGAGTATACAACTCTACGGTGTCAGCCCTTCACGTTTCACTTACTTATTAAGAACTACTGTACAGGTCAAACCGGAAAATCTTATTACGTTATACTATAACATATTGATATGAATTTGTCTCACTAGCCCTCATTTATATTTGCAGTTTTATATATTTATCTTTTTGAACTATACAAAATACAGAAAAAATGAATTAGGTTTTCCCCTTTTTTATATTATATATATATATATATATATATATATATATATATATATATATATATATATATATATATATATATATATATATATATATATATATATATATATAGAGAGAGAGAGAGAGAGAGAGAGAGAAGACGGGGTGGGGGGTGATGTGGTCAGTAAAAGAGGGAAGTGCTAGGAGATAGGAAGGGCAAAAAAAGAAAGTTGTGACAGATGGGCGAATGAAAGTTACACAGATTAAAGGAGAGCGGAAGAGAAGATGACGTTTCATGACAGAGTGGAGAGTGAATCTAAGATACAAAGGAAAAGACACACACACACACACACAGACACACACACACACACTCACACAGACACACACACACACACACACACACACACACACACACACACACTGCTCGTAAGGAACCATTGAAGATTCAAGGAAATGGAATGAATGGAGGTGTGTAGAGAAAGGGACTTTATAGTAGGTACCATCCAGTCTGGGGACACAAGATAATCATTGCAGTGATGCATAACCCACCACAGAACTGCAGGAGGCCAGGAGAAGAATATGAAGAGAACAACGGAGCAATGCTGGACACTCTGGCGGAGGTGGCAAGAAAAGCGCACTTGAGCAGAGCAAAGTTACTGGTCATGGGCGATTTCAACCACAGGGAGATCGACTGGGAGAACCAGGAATCACGTGGGGGTCCAGAAACATGGAGAGCCAAGATGATGGACGTGGTACTGGAAAACCTGATGCACAAACATGTCAGGGACACGACCAGAGAGAGAGGAGAGGACGAACCAGCAAGGCCGGACCTTGTATTCACCCTGAACAGCTCAGACATCGAGGACATAACACACGAGAGCCCCCTGGGAGCCAGCGACAATATGGTGCTGAACTTTGAGTACATAATAGAGTTACAGGTGGAGAGGGAAAATGGTACTGAAAGAGACAAACCAAACTTTAAAAGAGGGGACTACACAGGTGTGAGGAATTTCCTGCAGGAGGTTCAGTGGGAAAGGGAAATGGAAGGAAAGTCAGTAAATGAAATGATGGAATACGTAGCGACAAAGTGCAAGGAGGCAGAGGAACGGTTTATACCCAAAGGCAAAAGATTAAATGGGAAGGCCAGAAAGAGCCCCTGGTTTAACCAAAGGTGCAGGGAGGCAAAGACTCAGAGTGTCAGAGAGTGGAAAAGGTACAGAAAGCAAAGAACCCAAGTAAACAAAGAGATTAGTCGCAGAGCTAGAAACGAGTACGCACAGGTACGGAGGGAAGCCCAGAAACAGTACGAAAATGACATAGCATCGAAAGTCAAGTCTGACCCAAAACTGATGTACAGTCACATCAGAAGGAAGACAACAGTCAAGGACCAGGTGACTAGGCTGAGGAGAGAGATAGGGAACTCACAAGAAACGATCAAGAGGTATGGGAGTAGCTCAACTCGAGGTTTAAGGATGTATTCACAGTGGAGGTAGGAAGGCAGCTGGGCAGATAGGACAGAGCGCGACACCAACAAGGAATATATCAAGTGCTGGAGGGCATACACACAACTGAGGAGGAGGTGAAGCAGTTACTCAGTGACCTTGATACCTCAAAGGCGATGGGTCCGGACAATATCTCCCCGTGGTTTCTTCGGGAAGGAGCTGAGGTACTGAGTGTGCCACTTACCATAATATTCAACACATCCCTTGAAACTGGGCAGCTACCTGAGGTATGGAAAAAGGCGAACGTAGTCCATATCTTTAAAAAAGAAGACAGAAAAGAGGCTCTAAACTATAGTGTGCAAAGTCATGGAGAAAATCATCAGGAAAAGAATGGTGGAGCATCTGGAACGGCACAGGATAATCAACGCCAGACAGCACGGATTCATGGAAGGCAAATCCTGTGTAACAAACCTCCTAGAGTTCTATGACAAAGTAACAGAGGTAAGACACGAGAGAGAAGGGTGGGTTGATTGCATTTTCCTGGACTGCAGGAAGGCCTTCGACACAGTTCCTCATATGAGACTAGTAAAGAAGCTGGAAGACCAAGCGTGTATAACAGGAAGGGCACTGGAATGGATCGGTGAATATCTCACAGGGAGGCAACAACGGGTCATGGTGCGTGATGAGGTATCACAGTGGGCGCCTGTGACGAGCGGGGTACCGCAGGGGTCAGTCCTAGGACCAGTGCTATTCTTGGTATATGTGAATGACATGACGGATGGGATAGACTCAGAAGTGTCTCTGTACGCAGATGATGTGAAATTAATTAGGAGAATCAAATCAAATGAGGACCAAGCAGGACTTAAAAGAGACCTGGACAAGCTTGGTATCTGGTCTAGCAACTGGCTTCTCGAATTTAATTCCACCAAATGCAAAGTCATGATGATCGGAGAAGGGCAAAGAAGACCGCTGACAGAGTACAGGCTAGGTGGACAAAGGATACAAACCTCGTCAAAGGAGAAAGACCTTAGGGTGAGTATAACACCAAGCACGTCTCCGGAAGCACACATCAACCAGATAACTGCGGCAGCATATGGGTGACTGACAAACCTAAGATTAGCGTTCCGTTACCTTAACAAGGAATCGTTCAAGACACTGTACACCGTGTACGTCAGGCCCATACAAGAGTATGCAGCACCAGTCTGGAACCCACACCTGGTCAAGCACGTCAAGAAACTAGAGAAAGTGCAAAGGTTTGCGACAAGGTTAGTTCCACAACTCAGGGAACTGTCCTATGAAGAAAGGTTGAGGGAAATAGGACTAACAACACTGGAGGACAGAAGGGTTAGAGGAGACATGATAACGACATACAAAATACTGCACAATTGGAAGCTGAAGACTCAGATGAGTCAAAGGTATGTTAGGAAGCATTTCTTCAGCCATAGTGTAGTCAGGAAGTGGAATAGTCTAGCAAACGATATAGTGGAGTCAGGAACCATACATAGCTTTAAGACAAGGTATGATAAAGCTCATGGAGCAGGGAGAGAAGATACCCAGTAGGTGAGTACAGTTAGGTGAGTACACACACATATAGGCAGAGGGAAGGTTTGTTCCCAAGGGCAACAGAAATAATGGGAAGACTAGAACGAGCCGTTGGTTTACCCAGAGGTGCAGGGAGGCAAAAAACTAAGTGCACTAGAGAATGAAAAAAGTACAGAAGACAAAGGACCCAGGAAAATAAAGAGAAGAGTCGAAGAGCGAGAAACGAGTATGCACAGATGAGGGAGGCCCAGCGACAGTACGAAAACGACATAGCATCAAAAGTGAAGTCTGACCCGAAGCTGTTGTATAGCCACATCAGGAGGAAGACAACAGTCAAGGACCAGGTAATCAGGATGAGGAAAGAAGGTGGCGAGCTCACAAGAAACGACAAAGAAGTATGTGAGGAACTGAACATTAGGATTTAAGAAAGTATTTAGAGAGGAGACTGAAAGGACTCCGGGAAGTCAGAACAGGGGGGCAAAATAACAAGGGATACACAAACAAGTGTTGGATGAAATACACACAACCAGGGAGGAGGTGAAGAAGCTGCTAAGTGACCTTGATACCTCAAAGGCGGTGAGACCGGACAACATCTCTCTGTGGGTCCTTAGAGAGGGAGCAGAGACGCTGTGTGCTACTAACAATAATTTTCAACACATCCATTGAAACTGGGCAACTACCTGAGGTATGGAAGACTGCAAACATAGTCCCCATTTTTAAGAAAGGAGATATACACGAGGCACTAAACTAAAGACCAGTGTCACTGACGTGTATAGTATGAAAAGGTATGAAGAAGATTATCAGGAGGAGAGTGTTGGAGCACCTAGAACGGAGCAAGCTTGTAAATGACAACCAGCACGGATTCATGGAAGGCAAATTCTGTGTCACAAACCTATTGGAATTTTATGACAAGGTAACGGAAGTAAGACATGAGAGAGAGGGGTGGGTAGATTGCAACAACGAGTCATGGTACGTGACGAGGTATCAGAGTGGGCGCCTGTGACAAGTGGGGTTCCACAGGGTCAGTCCTAAAACCAGTGCTATTTTTTATATATGTGAATGACATAACGGGAGGGATAGACTGAGAAGTATCCCTGTTTGCAAATGTTGTGAAGTTAATGAGGAGAATTAAATCGGATGAGGATCTGGCAGGACTACAAAGAGACTTGGACAGGTGGAAGCTTTGTCCAGTAACTGGCTTTCCTCGAATTTAAGCCCACCAAATGCAAAGTCTTGAAGATCGGGAAGATCGGAGAAGGGCAAAGAAGACCGCAGAGAGAGTATATGCTAGGTGACCAAAGACTGCAAACCTCACTTAAGGAAAAGGATCTTGGGGTGAATATAATACCGAGCACGTCTCCTGAGATACCTGCTGCAGCATATGGTCGCCTGGCAAACCTGAGAATAGCGTTCCGATACCTCAGTAAGGAATCGTTCAAGACTCTGTACACAGTGTACGTCAGGCCCATACTGGAGTATGCTGCACCAGTTTGGAACCCACACCTGGTCAAGCACATCAAGAATTTAGAGAAGGTGTAAAGGTTTGCAACAAGGCTAGTTCCATAGCTAAGGGGAATGTCCTACGAAGAAAGATTAAGGGAAATCAGCATGACAACAACTGGAGGACAGGAGAGTTGGGGAAAACATGATAGCGACATACAAAATATTGCGAAGAATTGGCAAAGTGCACAGAGACAGGTTGTTCCAGAGATGGGACACAGAAACAAGGTGAGACTCAGGTGAGTCAAAGCAAGTGACGTAGTGGAGGCAGGAACCATACATAGACGAGATATGATAAAGCTCATGGAGCAGGGAGAGAGAGGAACTAGTAGCGATCAGTAAAGAGGCGGGGCCAGGAGCTATGTCTCGACCCCTTCAACCAGAGTGAGTATACACACACACACACACACACACACACACACACACACACACACCATAAATACATTGATGACGACGAGGTAAAGTTTGGAAAAGAAAAATAGATAGAAGCTGAGACAAAGAAAGCGACAGAAAAAGATGAAGATGCAGAATGATACAGAAACACAGGGAGATAGGAGACACACGAAGGTAGGAGACATACAGACTTAGGAGACAAACGGAGATAAGAGACACCCATAGATAAAAGACACAAGGAGATACAGACCAAGAGCAGACCCGAAACCACGGCTATGATGAGAAACATGCTCACTCTCTCTCTCTCTCTCTAGCTATCCACTCCAGACTTAAGAAAAATGAGAAAGAGGGCACCAAATTCTGGACGAAAAACGGCAGAAGCATTACCAACAATCCTCCTCCTCGGATTTCCAATACTTATGGAGAGAATAAATACTTTCTTGCCAATTTCAGGTACCGGAGATAAATATTTACAGTGAGGAGATAGGAAAGAATTAACGACAATAAAATGAAAAATATGATAATGGAATCTAAGATATTTCGGTATATTTTTTTTCCGTGATATATATATATATATATATATATATATATATATATATATATATATATATATATATGTGCGTGTGTGTGTGTGTGTGTGTGTGTGTGCAATAAGATCACACTAAACAGGTGATATCACAATATGCAAAATAACCACTATGAAAAAATAGAGAAATTCCAAGCGCTTTTGTGACTACTCACATTATAGTTCCTTGATAATGTGAAAAGTCACGAATGCGATTGGAATTTCCTATTTTCATAGTGATTATTTTGATATATATATATATATATATATATATATATATATATATATATATATATATATATATATATATATATATATATATATATATATATATATATATATATATATATATATATATATGAGTGTGAAACAGAGGCCTGAAATTGTTTTGCATTATGGAAGGATTGCTGGTGTCTTTTTTGTCTCATAAACATGCAAGGTCGCAGAGTATGTCTCGCTACTTCTATTTACACTTAGTTCACACTAAACATGCATGTACATGCATATATATACACACCTCTCTGGGTTTTCTTCTATTTTCTTACTAGTTATTGTTCTTGTTTATTTCCTCTTATCTCCATGAGGAAGTGGAACAGAATTCTTCCTCCGTAAGCTATGTGTGTCGTAAAATGCGACTGAAATGTCGGGAGCAATGGGCTAGTAACCCTTTATCCTGAATACATTACTAAAAACAGGAAAAAGAAAAAGTTTATAAAATTGGGATGTTTGAATGTGCGGAGATGTAATGCGGATGATAAGAAAGAGATGATTGCTAATGTTATGAATTAAAATAAGTTGAATGTCCTGGCTCTAAGCGAAGCAAAGCTGAAGGGGGTAGGCGAGTTTCAGTGGGGAGAAATATATGGGATTAAGTCAGGAGTATCTGAGAGAGTTAGAGCTAAGGAAGGGGTAGCATTAATGTTGAATGATTAGTTATGGAAGGAGAAGAGGAAATATAAATGTATAAATTCAAGGATTATGTGGATTAAAATAAGGGTCGGATGCGAAAAGTGGGTCATAATAAGTGGGTATGCACCTGGAGAAGATAGGAGTGTAGAGGAGAGAGAGAGAGATTTGGGGAGATGGTAAACGAGTGAGTAGGAACTTTTGAACCAAGTGAGAGGGTAATTGTGGTAGGGAACCTAAATGCTAAAGTAGGAAAAACGTTTAGAGAGGGTGTGGTAGGTAACTTTGGGGTGCCAGGTGTAAATGATAATGGGCGCATTTGATTGAACTTTGTATAGAAACGGATTGGTTATAGGTAACACATATTTAAAAAAAAAAAAGAGGATAAATTAGTATACAAGATATGATATAGGGCGTAATAACAGTAGATTGTTGGACTTCGTACTGGTAGATAAAAGACTGTTGGGCAGTCTTCAGTATGTACATGTTTATACAGGGGCCACAGATATATCTGATCACTTTTTAGCTGTAGCTACAGTGAGAGTAAAAGGTAGATGGGATACAAGGAAAATGGAAACAGCAAGTAAGAGAGAGGTGAAGGTTTATAAACTAAAGGAGAAGGCAGTTAGGGTTAGATATAAACAAATGTTGGAGGATAGATGGGCTAGTGAGAGTATAGGCAATTGGGTAGAAGATGTATGGGGTAAGTTTAAGAAAATAGTGTTAGAGTGTTCAGCAGAAGTTTGTGGTTACAGGAAAGTGGGTGCGGGAGGGAGAAGAGCAATTGGTGGAATGATGATGTAAGGAGAGTAGTGAAGCAAGGAGGGAGGAGTATATATAGAGAAAAAGAGAGGTTAAGAGAGTGGTGAAGCAATGTAAAAAGAGAGCAAATGAGAGAGTGGGTGAGATGTTATCAACAATTTTTTTTAAAATAAGAAAACTTTTTGATGTATGGAAGAGGGTAAGGTACCTAGGGATTGGCAGAGAGCGTGCATAGTTCCTTTGTAATAAAGGCAAAGGGGACAAAAGAGAGTATAAAAATTATATTGGAATAAGTCTGTTGAGTATACCTGGTAAAGTGTATGGTAGAGTTATTATTGAAAGAATTAAGAGTAAGACGGAGAGAAGGATAGCAGATGATCAAGGAGGCTTCAGAAAGGGTAGGGGGTGTGTAGAAAAAGTGTTTACAGTGAAACATCTAGCTGAACAGTATTTAGATAAGGGTAAAGAGGTTTTCGTGGCATTTATGGATTTGGAAAAGGCGTATGATAGGGTGTATGGGGGTATAATGTGGCAGATGTTGCAAATGTATGGAATAGTAGGTGGGTTACTGAAAACAATGAAGATTTTTTACGAGGATAGTGAGTCTCAGATTAGAGTAAGTAGGCGAGAAGAAGATTATTTCCCAGTAAAAGTAGGCCTAGACAAGGATGTGTGATGTCGCCATGGTTGGTCAATATATTTATAGATGGAGTTGTAAGAGAAGTGAATGCTCGGGTGTTGGCAAGAGATGTGGGGTTAAAAGATAAAGAATCTAACACAAAGTGGGAGTTGTCACAGTTCCTCTTTGCTGATAACTCTTTACTTTTGAGAGATTCTGAAGAGAAGTTGTAGAGGTTGGTGGTTGAGTTTGGGAGGGTATGTAAAAGAAGGAAACTAAAGGTGAATATAGGAAAGAGTAATGTGATCAGGATAACACAAAAATTAGGTAATGGAAGATTGGATATCAGATTGGAGGGAGAGAGTATGGAGGAGGTGAATGTATTCAGATATCTGGGAGAGGACGTGTCAGCAGATGGGTCTATGAAAGATAAGGTGAATCATAGAATTGATGAGGGGAAAAAGGTGAGTGGTGCACTGAGGAGTCTGTGGAGACAAAGAACATTATCCATGAAAGCAAAGAGGGATATGAGTATAGTTATACCAACGCTCTTATATGGGTGGTGAATGTTTCAACAAGGAGAAGGATGGAGGCAGTGGAGATGTCGTGTCTGTGGGCAATGTGTGGTGTGAATATAATGCAGAGAAACCGTAGTTTGGAGATTAGGAGGAGGTGCGGGATTACCAAAACTATTATCCAGAGGGCTGAGGAGTGGTTACTGGGATGGGTCGGACATGTAAAGAGGATGGAGCAAAATAGAATGACTTCGAGAGTGTATAAATCTGTAGGGGAGGGAAGGCGGGGTAAAGGTCGGCCTAGGAGAGGTTGGTGGGAGGGGTAAAAAGGTTTTGTGTGCGAGGGGCTTGGACTTTCAGAAAGTATGCGTGTGCGTGTTAGATAGGAGCGAATGGAGACAAATGTTTTTTAATACTTGACGTGCTGTTGGAGTGTAAGCAAGATACCATTTGTGAAGGGATTCAAGGAAACCGGCAGGCCGGACTTGAGTCCTGGAGATGGGAAGTACAGTGTCTGCGCTCTGAAGGAGGGGTGTTAATGTTGCAGTTTTATAACTGTAGTGTAAGCGCGCCTCTGGCAAGGCAGCGATGGAGTAAATGATGATGAAAGCTTTTCTTTTTCGGGCCACCCTGACTTGGTGCGAAACGGCCAATGTGTTAATAAAAAAATACATACATATCAATGCACCACTCAGAAACGAATGGGTATGTACAGAGAAAGATCGCAGTCAGCAGGATTCGAACTCACTACAGGAAGTTAGGCAAGGGTCCCAAGTGACGTTCTTCCCCACTGTTACGCAGTATATTGTAGAGAATATTTTATAAAAACACACTCCATATATAATGTCATTATCCGGGGTTTGTACTGAAACCGGACGCGTATTGTTCCTGGAGTCCAGCCTGCAGGAGACTCTGGGCAGTGATGAATAGGCCCAGGTCGAACTCGGTTTAGGGAGGGATCTTGGTGCTGGCATGGAGTGAATACCTGTTTCTGAAGGAGCTGGTTGAGGTCCAGGGATGTGGTGACTCCCTGTAGGCTATTCAGTTGCCAGCTGTTACAGAGGAAGTGTTTCCCAAATTTAAAAAATGTTTATTTTACAGAGTATGTGACCAAGCAGTCATGTCAGAGCCATATGAGGATAAGGTTCTGAATTTTTCTACAGATTCCCAATTGATATTTCAGTATTGAGAAGGGAGAGCTGGATAATAAAGGTTTACCAATCACTTATCTTTTATCCAGGTTACCAGAGTTCCTGCCCCTTCTTAATAATTTTGTGTGTGGTTTTGAAATTTCTGGTGAAAGTTTGATAGTTAGGCTTTGCACAAGCCAACCAGAAGTCACATCTTATAAAAAGTCATGTAGTTTTGAGAGACGTAAATAAGAAGCAGTCTACCAATGTCTGTCACTCAAAGAGTCAAGTAGAGTGGTTTCATCAGTCTCTCAGGACGATGCTTGTTTGTTATACCCAGCACCAGAAGGACTGGGATGAAGGTATACCCCTCCTTTTAATTGCCGTGCGGAGAAGCACTCTGGAATCATTAAGTCATGGGCTAGGTGAGGATGGTGATGATTTCCCCTCGGTGCTTTTCTCAGTTTCAGAGACTGGCTAAGATGAGGTGGATTGCAGCAGTCAACCAGCCTGCCAGTCTGACCAGGATGACGTGGGACCGTGAGGTGGTGCTACATACTCTGGAGGCTAGAGAGGTGGTGTTGGTACTGGACCCTGCTCCTGGGAACGCTCTGGTTAGTAGTGAATGGTACCTACTGGTGGATGAGGTCTCTGATGGAAATAAAACCCACACACCCGATCAGAAAAACGCGTATGGTTACCTTTATCAGCAATCTGAAATGACTAATATTATGAAAGATAAAGTACAAGACTCTGAAAAGTGTACTTTTGAAGTTGGTGTGGAAAATCTTGGTGCGTTGGGTCAGCCACCATGGAACTTTCCAAATGAGTTTTATGGCGTTAGAAATGGGGGCATGAATCCCCATAAGGTAAATGTAGCTGAACAAATTCAGCAGGTTTTGGATAGAATAAACTTAATTCAAAAGTGGTGTACATGGCTGTTTCGCCATGTACAAGAGGTGAAGTTTCGGTATATATTTTCACTGTACTCAGCGAGAGTCAGCGGACATTGCCTTTCAAGGGTCTCACACTAGATGACACCCTAAGCATGTTCACTGACTGCCGCAAAGTAAATTTGATAACTAATGCTGAAGGGTTTCGTCCATGTACTATATACAAAAGTTGTGAGTATGTGGCAGGGTTATTTGATTTCCATGACCCAGTGTGCCAGTTATATCTCTATGTTTGAAATTGTACTCTACAAGTACTTAAATTTTTTGGATAATTTTAAATGTAATGTGAAATTGCTTTACACAGCTTGTTTGCCAGGTGATAAAAGTATTAGTGTTCCTGTAATGACTACTTTCAATGTTGCATTGCCATTTTTTCTGCAAGTAGATGCCAGTTCTGCTGGTGTTAATGATACGCTGTTGAAAAAACCAGCAGGACAATTACTGCCAGTTAACTTAAAAGTCGTCAGAGAAATTATGCCCCAACAGAAAAGGAGGCTCTTGTCTTGTTTCGACTGTGCAGATTGTTTTTTCAGTATAGTGATCACAGTGCTACATTTCCTTCACGTACCGAGGAACCACACTCAAATGCTTCGTTATGTGTAGGGGACAGATTGTGGATGCTCATATATTTTCTCGTGTGTACTGTAAATAATGTACTGTAGACATTTATCCAGGATGAGGGGCTGATTACCTCAAACTCCTCCTCTCCTTATACCTTCCTGCTTTGTATTGGACTGATGAAGCCACTGTGTGGCGAAACGTTTATATATATATATATATATATATATATATATATATATATATATATATATATATATATATATATATATATATAATATATAACCATAGTAAATAGCAGTAGTATTCCAAGCGCTTTCGTGATCTTTATCATTGCTTAATAATGTGAGAGATAATACTGTTTTCACTGTGAATTTACGTATATAAAAGAAAGAGAGAAAGAGAGAGGGTGACAGAGAGAGAGAGGGAGAGCATGGGTACGAGGAGTCATTGTGACCTCTTGCTGCACCGGATTGCCCACAAGCAGCTTAATTAATAATTCCCAACCTGGGAGACCACCCCTCGTCCGGACTCTGACCACGACTTGTGTTTCCTTAGCCTGTTTCTGATGGAGGGGGACCATGCTTCAAGGCCCTTAAGATATTTTGTGATAGTGATAGTCATCGTGTACTCAGTTAACTCGTCCTTGCTGTCTTGACCGTCATCTGTCTCCGCTTCATTGGCTCTATTCCTCTTCCTTCTTCCGTGTCTTCCACTACTATCACATTTTTCAGGTTTCCTTTCTCTTCCATCACCTATTTACTTCTTGTTTTTCTCCTCTCACCTCTTGTCTTTCTACCTTTTCTGTCACTCCTCTTATATTACTATCCGCTCTTTAGTTCCATCTTTTTTCATTCTACCTGATTTTCCACTCAATTAGCGTCCTCTCCCTACTATACCTTCTTCAAGGGGAAACCTGGTCCTAGTCAACCTCTTCCTCTCCTCGGCATCGCCCTGCGTAACCATTACAAGACACAAACAGTTAACTTTTTCTTTACATCGCACAAATTGCAAGAGAAGATCGAATATCCTACCTCTGCTTATATCAAAACCCAGCTCTATCTGGAGTTTACCTGGAGAGGGTTTCGGGGGTCAACGCCCCCGCGGCTCGGTCTGAGACCTGGCCTCGTGGTGGATCAGTGTTTGATCAACCAGGCTTTTACTGCTGGCCGTACTCAAACTGACGTACGAACCACAGCCCGGTTGGTCAGGTACTGACTTTAGGTGTCTGTCCAGTGCCTTTTTGAAGACAGCCAGGGGTCTATTGGTAATCCCACTTATGTATGCTGGGAGGCAGTTGAACAGTCTTGGGCCCCTGACACTTACTGTGTTGTCTCTCAGTGCAATCGTGGCGCCCCTGCTTTTCATTGGGAAAATGTTGCATCTCCTGCCGGGTCTTTTGCTTTCATAGGGAGTGATTTTCGTGTGCGAGTTTGTTACTAATCCCTCTAGGATTTTCCAAGTGTATATTATCATGTATCTCTCTCGCCTGCGCTCCACGGAATACAGATCAAGGGCTTTCAACCGTTCCCAGTAATTTAGGTGCCTTATCGTACTTATGTGTGCCGTGAAAGTTCTTTGTACACTCTAAAGGTCAGCAACTTCGCCTGCCTTGAAGGGGGCAGTTAGTGTACAGCAGTATTCCAGCCTAGAGAGAACAAGCGGTTTGAAGAGAATCATCATGGGCTTGGCGTCCCTAGTTTTAAAGGTTCTCATTATCAATCCTATCATTTTCTTAGCAGATGCGGTAAATACATTGTTGTGGTCTTTGAAGGCGAGATCCTCTGACATTATCACTCCCAGGTCCTTCACATTACTTTTTCGCTCTATTGAATAGTTAGAATTTGTCGTACACCCTTATACAGTTTTTTATTTCCTCAAGGTTTCCATATCTGAGTAGTTGAAATTTATCTTCATTGAAATTCATATTGTTTTGAGTCGTGTAGTCTTGTAGGCTCTAATATTTGCTGGTTTAAGGTGAATTTGGTGCAGAGATTTAATAGCTCATGTGTGTGTGAATTTTCATCTGAGCTGCCTCCTGGGGTGATCTCTGCTAAAATATTATTTGCTACACTCCTCCATTTTAGGTGTCTCAGTTGAAATCTCCCAGTAGCAAGATGTTTGGGGCAGGAGTTGGGAGATTTTCCAGACAGTGGTCAATTTTCAAAAGCTGTTCCCGGAAATGCTGGGAAGTTGCATTCTGCCACACAAACACAACAGCTGACTGAAAACTAGATAACTTGGGCATCAGATGTAAGGAGACATGCTGATATATCCTGTTTATTCTCGGATATTGATTCCGAGTCCTCCAGTTTTGATCCGAAAGCTCTGTCATTGAACTACTAATTACCATGCTTATATTTATTTCAGGTTTTGTGGCTCGGCAGACATAGGTAGTACAACTGAAAAAAACAAAAGTAACTTAGTCTAGACGAGCCTACCTCTCCGTTTCTCTCTGTAAATTTTATTGCAATGTTTGGAGGGTTTATTATGTCTAGCATGTCTATTATATCTAGCAGTGAAAATTTACTGAGCCTAATTCAGCACAGTAGGTGTATCTCGATAATATCAAAATTAATAATAATAATATTTATTATTAATATTATTATTTTAATTATATTGTATTGGAAAAGCTAAACCATTAAGGGTAGCTGTTACAAATATATGCTTGCTCTACTGGTGAAGCGGTGTGATCCTCCACATGGTGGGATCCCATCCCCCACATGTTGATATCCCCCATAAGTCTTTCCAGGCCTCTCCCTGTGCTTACCAGCTGAGCGCTTTCCAGCTACTACATATCTCATTACACACAACTCCAACATACCTCACCTCATATAAGCTAACACATACCTCACCTCACACCCAACCCCCACTTATCTCACCTCACATAACCTCACACATACCTCACCTCACCCACAACCCCCACGTACCTCACCTCACATAACCTCACACATGCCTCGCATCATCTGCAGTACATTTATGCTGGTGAAGATCTCTTGTTGCAAGGAATCAGAATTGTTCTTGTCTTGTTTTATTTCCTTGATTATCATGTCATTAACTGTTCCGATTGAGCGCTTCCCTATGATTACGATAACTAGAGATAATCTTCCATCGCTGGTTTATCCTGTCACCCAACCCATAGCTCACATCATCACTCTTCCCATCACCCATCCCATCTCCACCCCGTTACCCATCATTCACTGCACGTGTATTTACTGCATCTTCCTTTTCATCGGTAAGGTGAGAGGGGAGAAGATCAGAGAGAGAGAGAGAGAGAGAGAGAGAGAGAGAGAGAGAGAGAGAGAGAGAGAGAGAGAGAGAGAGAGAGAGAGAGAGAGAGAGAGAGAGAGAGAGAGAGAGAGAGAGAGAGAGAGAGAGAGAGAGAGAGAGAGAGAGAGACTGACAGACAGACAGACAGACAAACAAACAAACAGAGAACCGTAAAATCTTCCTTCCTTCCTATAATTCAAACCTCCCTCATTGCTTCCTTCTCCCCCCCCATCTCTACCATCCTCATTCCTTACATCTCTCCCTCCTTACTTCCCCCACTCCAACTCTCACCCTCCCTCCCTCCATGGGACGGGAAGGCAGCTATAGTAGGAGGCTTGTTAATCCCCATCTCTGTGATTTTCACCTCTCACACTCTCTGGCACATGATTTCCCTAGAGGAGCCACGCGTGAGCTCTGTGGTGTGTAGGGCAGGGACAGGTGTACGGGGGTGGAGGAGGGACCTATATATAGAAATGGGGAGGGGCAGGTGTATGGGAAGGAATGGGGGGCACATCATGTGTTGCTAACTTTGTGTTGTCTACAAGAGAGCGCGCATGTGTGTGTGTGATGTGATGTTTTACGTTTTCTTGACTGCCTTTATCGGGATTTCTCGTATTTCCTTTCAAAGCAATGATATGACTCTTCTTTCTCTACTGTCGTGACAAGCAAAATGTTTACCTTTACCTTTGGCCCATTGTTCTTGTTCCACTTTTCGTGAACTAATGTTACAGACTTCGTTGTTTATTCGTCTGGGAACCATTGTATGATGTGATCAGCTGCGCCTCCCTTTATTTCTCCGTTCTTCCATTACTGATAAGTCAATTTCGTGCAATCTGGCTTCGTAACTCTTGTGCCTTAACTTTGGAACCAGCCTTGTGGAGAGCCTTCATTCCTTCTCTGTCTTGATATGTTTATGTAAGGATTCCAAGAAACGAGTGCTAATTTTTCAATTTGTCATATGTTTAAAAAGTTCTGAATACACTCTTGTTCAGGTCATATATATATATATATATATATATATTTAGGTTTGCCTGGGTAATGCATTCCGTCGACGTTATCCTGCTACTGTGAGCTTCAATGACAGGTGGACAGGTGTGCCGTGCGCCGAAGATATTATACTGTATTCGACTTTCGTCAAACAACTACTAGCATGCTCTCTTGACCAGCATATAGCCAGTTTGGAGTATAGCAGTTCTGGGGCCCCACTTTGGTATGTATTGTTCAGTTCAACCCACTAACTAGGTGAGATCGCGTCTCTCCAGCCAAGGTGACATCCTAACTGACTACCTGGCTGAGAGGGCAGACCTCTTCCAACCCTGGTTGAAACAGTTCGTTGCTCTGAGTGGCTCTTGGTTGTGTAATTATTATACTGTAAAATTAAGATATCAACCCTTTAAATATTGTAAATAAATGGTGAAGAAATACATGGGAAAAGAAATCTCCCGCTGCTGTGGTCTGATGCTAATATCTGTATTTTTCATGTGTGTGCGTGTGTGTGTGTGAATATGTATGGACTCACTTATCTGTACTCACATTGGTATTTCAGGGGATATAGTCCTGACTCTTAAACTACATGGGCCAGCATTTGTGGTTCCAGTTAGAATGGGGGCACTATCGTAACTACTCTTGAGTACGTGTATGACGATATTAATCATCCATCGCATGCCACATCCCCAACTACCATAAAACAGAAAAAGTCATTCACAATATCCGTGTGACTTGATCGATTTTTAGCTTCTAAATGTGATCTCTATTCATCATAATGGAAATTAAAAGAATCCTTTCCTATGCTTCCTATCAGGCGCTAAGTAATTTATACACCACAATTCTCTCTCATAGTCTTTAAAATCTCAGTTTCTTTATATCCTCTTATATAGCAACACTTGGATCTGAGACAAGAGTACTTTCCGTGAAAGGTAGTAGGAATAACTAATTTGTTTACTTTTTGTTTCTAAAGGCTGTTCTGAGGGTCTCCAGTCCCTCCTGTGCCGCGGAAGTTATGCGGCTCATGTGCTCCTCCGGCGATATGTGTATGTATGTAATTAACTAGTTGTAATTAAGTAGTAGAGTTTGCAGGTTTTTTGAGCTAACTCTCGATCCCACATCTTAACTTCTTGTTGGCTGCCCTCTCCTGCATTTATAGTATTTCATTATGAAACTTTGAATTGTTTCTCTTCCGGCTGTCATCGTCTCTTCATTTATATTTGTCAGCTTGCCTGACGCTCGAAAGGTATTTTCCCTACGAGTCATACGTAAGTTTACTTTTCATTTGTCTTCCATCGTTTTGGTTCCACCTACGCTGAATTTTCCGTCAGAATCTGTTCTTTTGAGTATCCTGTATATTGTGATCAAGTTATTCCACTTCGTTTTTCTAGTGCCGTGAGTTTTGGTTCACGTAATTTCTCTTCGTAATATATATATATATATATATATATATATATATATATATATATATATACTATTCTTGTTGTAAATCTTTGACCATTCTTATTTTTTCTTGAGGAGAGCTCCAAGTTGGAGCTGCTTAATTTAAGATTGGTCTTATAAATGTTGTAATAAAGAAAATAAACTCAGTATTTTTTATGTATTAATATTGGTAGAATTACCGACAATATGTTAAGTAAAAGAACACAAGTGCCACAAGTAAATGGACAAGTGCCACAAGTAAAAGGACACAAGTACCACAATAAAATGTCACATTAGTTGCACTTGTGTCCTTTTACTTAACATATATTTTATGGTCCAAAGTGCAGTGCTAAAATATGCCAGATATTATTCGGTCTAATTTCGACATTTAACCACCCCAAAACCTTTTCACTGTCATCTTTGCTGAAAATCCGACCTTTGGCACAGACTCTCTCTGACTTTTTTGCTGGAATTAACTGGAAGTAATCTATTGTACCAACTTTGATTTCAGTTTTACTCTTGCACTAATACCCACTTTCACCCAAGCTAAACTTTACACACCCTTACCTCTCGCTCACTCTTCACTTTCGCACTTCCTGTTTCCCTACTTCCCTTATGGGTTTAGGTCTTAAATTGATAATAATAATAATAATAATAATAATAATAATAATAATAATAATAATAATAATAATAATAATAATAATAATAATTCGGTTTAAATGAGCTTTCCATAATAGATTTACTGTAATGTTGATCCCTAGATTTTTCTTGTCCTTTGATTATATTACTTGCTTCTCGCTTAAGTACCATGTTCAGGTTTCCTTCCTATCCATCCCATTATTTTACATTTGGTTGGATTAAATTAAGGCAACCACTTTTCTCGTGCATTATAATGGTAAGACCACCGACAATGTTTGGAAAAGGGTCACATGTACAACTAATAAGACATTTACTTTTGCTACTTTTCGCTCATGATACACTGATACACCTCTGTGTGTGTATTTGTTAGTATTTTGTGTATGTGTGTTTGTAGGTCTGTGAATGTCTGTGTGCTCCATTATCTATATTCACCTATTTGTTTCAGGGGTTGAGCCTTATGTCCTGGTCCTGTATTTGTGTCTCTGTACGTTTGAGCGCGTGTATGTTTACACGTGCGTGTGTTAGTGTAAGTCACACTCCTATAGATATTCGGCAATATCGAGTATCGGATAATTTCACCTTTTGAAAGATAGTCAAGGATATACTCTAATCCGCAGCTCGCAGCTTCAACTGCATGTTACATATCCTAAGTTTAAGCAGTGGGTTCAAAAGTGGACTAGGAACTCCTTCCCTGGTGGATGATTGAAGAGCTCCTCTCTGGTGGATGATTGAAGAGCTCCTCTCTGGTGGATGATTGCCTGAAAGGGGAAAGAGAAAAGTTGAGGAAGATCATTAGCAGGATGAAAATAATACCAGCATCTCCGTTGGAGAATTCTGAAGGGAATTACTAATTAATTACTTGTTTTATTCTCAGCGTTTTACTCGAGGAGTTTTCCACCGCCCATTGGGGTGGAGGATTGAGTGCAAGTAGTACATAATTCTGGGGTTGTGGTGTGGGGTGGAGGATTGAGTGGAAGTAGTACATAATTATGGGGCTGTGCTGTAGGGTAGAGGTGAGCAGGAGGGAATAAATTGCTTTTGATTTTGTGGTGAGCAGGAGGGAATAAATTGCTTTTGATTTTGTGGTGAGGAGGGAATAATATTTAAGGATGTGATGGAGGTAAGGAAGGAACACGTTTTTAGGATGTGGTGGTGAAGAGGAAGGAATAAATTTTGGGGATGTGGCGGTGAGAAAGGAATAAATTGTTGGATGTTGAGGTGAAAAGTTGAAGGTGAGGAGGGAACAGATTGTTGGAAATGTAGTAGAAATGAGAATATACGATTCTTTTGATGATGTGGTGGAAGAATAGGAGGATTTATTTTGCTGCAGATTTGATTGCATAGCCATATGAAGTTATGCAACTGTATCTGTGTCTTTATCGCGATATATGAAATATGGTTTTACTTTGTTATAATATTAAAAAAAAAATATATATTTTAATGGAAAACAACAATTCCCAATGTTTCCTTTTATTCTAATAAAATGAAGAATATAATCAAAGAAATAAGGAGATAATACGTTGTAGCAATAAGGAGAAAATCCGTTGTAACAATAAGGAGAAAATCCGTTGTTTCAATAATAAGAAAATCCGTTGGAGCAATAAGGAGAAAATCCGTTGTAGCAAGAAGAAAATATTCTATTTAACTAAAAAACAAGGAAAAACTTCGTTCTAGCTTTAAAGACAAAATTCCTTATAGTAATAATAAAAATGGCGTTCTAACAGTAAGGAAGAATTCACTCTAGCAATAACGAGAGACCAAAATAAAAAAATATTCGAGAACAACGTACAGATCGCCCAATCAGGAAAATATATAATATTTTGCCTAATTAAAAAAAATATGACAACATGCTAACTCAGTGCAATAATAAAAACTCCATTTTAAGGGTGATATCTTCTTTAATTTATTCTTGCAATACTTGCAACACCTCTGACGACACAGCTATGGAATCAATTTTGCGTATTTTCTCTTCCGGGGTCACTTAGGTTGGGTGACCCCAGAAGAGGAAATACGCAATTCCGTGCACTGAGAGTAGAAAATTAATGCCGACAGGTATGCAGATAGTCAAAATATTGAGAACGAGTTTTTTAGGGACGTTTCACCCCTGGTTAATCTTTTGTCATGTCGTGAACGTGATAGAGTTTTTCTACGAGCGGAAGAAAGCATAGTCCAAGCATAAGCTTACTCTTTATATTATGCCTTTATAACCGTTTAATTTATTCTTTCAAGGCCGGTCACATATCAGGCAATATTGACCATAGTATTGTTCAGTATTCACCATATCATTGTTCAATAATGACCATATCAGTGTTCGGTATTCATCTTAACATTGATCACTGCTGACCATGACATTGTTCATTATTTACCATGATATTGTTCAATATTGACTATAACATTGTTCAGTGTTCACCATAACACTGTTCAGTATTGACCATAACACTGTTCACTATTGCTCATGATATTATTTAATGTTGACAATAACCTTGTTCAATACTGACCATAACATTGTTGAATAATACTCAACAATAATATTTTGACTAATAAAAGAGTAAGAAAGAGAGAGAGAGAGAGGACCTTGTATACCTTACATACCTTGTATCTGGGTTGCCTTGCGTTCCTCGGGTTTCTTACGTACCGACGTGTACGGACAGACAAGTAAAAATAGAGAGAGGAAACGTGAAATTAAGGTTGCTACTGAATCTAATACAAATTCCAAAGGCTTCTTCCCAAGACATAGGAGTAATAGCGAATTGTGGACACGACAGACAGAGCTTGAAATTTAATCACTCTAAGCTCTACCGAGAGTCAAAAGTCTTAAAGGCTTACTCAGTCAATTGATAGTTAATGGTGTGAAATACAGATATTATGAAAAACAGACACAAATGTACTTACCTGGATCCTTTAATGAAAGTTTCGCCCACATAGTGAGCTTTTTCAAGTCATTAAATTGATAGGATTACTTCGTGGGCGAAATGCCGTATATGTATTGGTACCTGTCACTCTGTATAAGTATTATTCATCTACTGTATGTCGGCTTCTGCATACGTTGCAGGTAATATAGTCGTAATTTAAGTGAAAATACCGGCGCACGTAAAATCAATTAAAGAAAAGCTATTTACAACATATATTAAATATTTAGCACAAAACCCACACAAATGAAACCCCAGGAATGATTATTTTTAGTGAACCAAAGAAAAGCAAACTGTGTAAGATTACAGTCCCTAGTGGCACAGTTTATAATAAACAAGTAGACAAATTAAAACCAAACAAGTCGCAGGTCCCCAAAGAATTATTTTAAAAGGTTCTTAGGATTCAACGGAGGATATTCGTAAACTGTTGGGTAGTCTCTATAATTATGGCTGTAAATAGGTATCAGGACTGCTACCGACAATTATGAAGAATAGTCAGGAGCAGAGCAAGGTATTTTTGTGACAGCTTTTTTCTTCTATAGAGTAAAAACTGATCTCAGTAAAAGCTTGCTCCGCACCTATGTCTTTTCTTCAAACAGGACTCATTCAAAAGTTCTGGAAGACGCATTAAGAGAGCGTCTTCCTATCAACCATTCCTTAGTAGTGGGTAAAATGCTTGACTCATTAAGAGCTGAAGTATTTCAATATGACCTTGATAAGTATACTTTGATCAATGAGATTCAACACAGTTCCTCAAAGGGTCAGTCTTTTCTAACAAGCTGACTCAGTTTCTCATCAAGAAATTTCATGGAGCGGAGCATTATAGACGGTATGATGCCTATTAGAACTTTGGTAAAACTTTTGATATGATCCTCCGCGAGGAATTTATGCAAAAAAAAAAAGGCCCATTGTATTCGAAGAAATTATCTACTGAATCAAGCCATGATGACGGAAAGAAAACACAGTAAGCATTAACTGGAACAAATAAGAATAGAGATTGGTGACACACAAAAGGACAGGTCTTCTTAGCTACAGGTCTCGAAGTATCTGTTTTTCGTATCAGTTCTCTCTCTCATAGTAAGAGATACCTAGAACGGTCCTCATGTAGAATTCAATAACTGAGATATACGACTTCCAAAAAAATGCACAACTGGATGGAAAAACTCAGCTCCATGCCGCAATATGAAGAATGACACACTTATGCAACATATGGGAATCTTTATTGAAGATTCCCATATGTTGCATAAGTATCTCATTCTTCAACGTGTCGGTTTTAAACCATTTATCATCTGTCAGACACTGCAACATCATGGGATCTTGATACAAGGAATTCTTCAACACTTGTCCAACCTTTGGACGAAGACCTAATTACACTAGTGGATGTTTCCACTGTGATCCCGCCTCCTTCTGCTTCCACTCACCTGACTACACTATATAAACCACTTCTCTGGCCATATGCTGTACTTTCTACAAGATTGATGGACTGAACACATCGATTCCAGGCTGAGGGACTGATTACCTCAAACTCTTCCTCTCCTTACACCTTTCTGCTTTGTATTGGACTGATGAAGCCACTGTGTGGCGAAACGTGTCTTCAGTGAAGATTCTCATACGTTGCATAAGTGTCTCAATCTTCAACTTGTCGGTTTTAAACCATTTATCACATGCCGCAATATCCCGATTAACCGCTGCATTCTGGAAGACCTGTTTGACCCTTACTGGCTAAACGCTTCTCCATGAATATAATAATATCAATAATAATAATAATAATAATAATAATAATAATAATAATAATAATAATAATAATAATAATAATAATAAAATAACAATAATAATAATAATAATAATAATAATAATAATAATAATAATAATAATAATAATAATAATAATAATAATAATAATAATAATAACAATAATAATAATAATTAGGTATCCTGAAAGGGTAACCTTAAGCAACAAGATCTCAGAAGTCATTAGCATCAATGTACTCACCAACTTTACAGGGAGATAAAGTTAGGAAGAGGCTAAGAATCTCTCGATGCTCTTTGAAGATGTGCTGTGTTCATGCAATACACTTAATACTCAGGACCTGATAACAGTTTGGGACGAATCTGAAAAACGATTGAAAGATTCCTCTCCAAATTGTAGGTAAGTTGTGGATTATTTCAGCCACTGTATTGTGACATGTATTCTTCATATTTCAAGTAGTTTACAGGCTCTTTGATTTCCCTACTGTACTGCAGCAGAATATTTTAGACGTGTCCATTTCGTATTCAATCACCCAGCTTTCAGTGTCTTCTCGACGGACTATACTGGAACATTGTATTTCTGTGTTACAAACTATTTAGAAGTGTGCGACACTCTGCCAGCTATTAGGAGTACTGAAACACATTCGAACTTAACCTTGCTATCCCAACATTTGTATTGAAAATACTTCTAGTGTTCATGTTCAGAGAGAATCAGCAATAAATCACCTGAACATGCTCAACTTCTACACACAATCATCATTAACATAGTTTTTATTAAAAAGCTTTTTGCCACTGTTCCAAAACCTGTAATGTAACTTTCACCATTAAGTCACTCGCTACGTATAAAAGTTTCATTGTAATTGCAAAATCTATTTATTTATTAGTGATATATATATATATATATATATATATATATATATATATATATATATATATATATATATATATATATATATATATATATATATATATGCTAGGAATTCTGAAACAGGCGAAATATTCACAAACCTGATCTTCGACGAGCTGATTACGACTATGAAGACCACTTCGACTAACCTGTCATACCTTGATCATTGAATATTCAGGCGAGTTTCAGGCAGGAAAGCTAAGCTTCATCTCACCGATGCATCAACATAGGATGTAAAAACTCTGCATGTGTCCAAGTAATGTAAGCTTCACCAAAGCACTGTACGTATGAAGTCATGTATTTCATTTATTCGATCAGTGAAATATTGATATATATATATATATATATATATATATATATATATATATATATATATATATATATATATATATATATGAGAGGGTGTTGTATGTAAGTTGCCAGGTGTAAATGATAATGGAGGCCCTTTGATTGAACTTTGTATAGAAAGGGGTTTGGTTATAGGTAATACATATTTTAAGAAAAAGATGATAAATAAGTATACAAGATATGATGTAGGGCGTAATGACAGTAGTTTGTTGGACTACGTACTGGTAGATAAAAGACTGTTAAGTAGACTTCAGGATGTACATGTTTATAGAGGGGCCACAGATATATAAGATCTCTTTTTATTTGCAGCTACAGTGAGAGTAAAAGGTAGCTGGGATACAAGGAAAATAGAGGCAGCAGGTAAGAGAGAGGTGAAGGTTATAAACTAAAGGAGGAGGCAGTTAGGCTAATATATAAACAACTATTGGAGGTTAGATTGGCTAGTGAGAGTATAGGCAATGGGGTCGAAGATATATGGGGTAGGTTTAAGAATGTAGTGGTAGTGTTCAGCAGAAGTTTGGGGTTACAGGAAAGCGGGTGCGGGAGGGAAGAAGAGCGATTGTTGGAACGATAATGCAAAGAAAATGAGTAAGGGAAAAAACGTTAGCATATGAGAGGTTTTTACAAAGGAGAAGTGATGCAAGGAGGGAGGAGTATATCTAGAGAAAAAGAGAGGTTAAGAGGGTAGTGAAGCAATGTAAGAAGAGAGCAAATGAGAGAGTGGTGAGATGTTATCAACGAATTTTGTTGGAAATAAGAAAAAGTTTTGGAGGGAGATTAATAAGTTGAGGAAGCCTAGGGAACGAATGGATTTGATAGTTAAAAATAGGAGAGGACAGTTTTTAAATGGAGAGTTAGAGGTATCGGGAAGATGGAGGGAATATTTTAAGAATTGTTAAATGTTGATAAAGATAGGGAAGCTGTGATTTCGTGTATAGGGCAGGGAGGAATAACATCATGTAGGAGTGAGGAAGAGCCAGTTGTGAATGTGGAGGAAGTTCGCAAGGCAGTGGATAGAATGAAAGGGGGTAAGGTAGTTGGGATTGAAGGGATAAATGTTAAAAGCAGGAGGGGATATAGTATTCGAGTGGTTGGTGCTTTTATTTTTGAAATGTATGGAAGAGGGTAAGGTACCTAGGGATTGGCAGAGAGCATGCATAGTTCCTTTGTATAAAGGCAAAGGGGACAATAGTGAGTGCAAAAAATATAGGGGAACAAGTCTGTTGAGTATACCTAGTAAAGAGTATGGAAGAGTTATTATTGAAAGAATTAAGAGTAAGACGAAGAGTAGGATAGCAGATGAACAAGGAGGCTTTATTAAAGGTAGAGGGTGTGTAGACGAAGTGTTTACAGTGAAACATATAGGTGAACAGTATTTAGATAAGGGTAAAAAGAATTTTGTGGCATTTATGGATTTGGAAATCGCGTATGACTGGGTGTACAGGGAGGCAATGTGGCAGATGTTGCAAATGTTTGGAATATGAGGTAGGTTATTGAAAGCAGTGAAGAGTTTTTACGAAGATAGTGAGGCTCATGTTAGAGAATGTAGGAAAGATTATTTCCCAGTAAAACAGTAAAAGTAGGCCTTAGACAAGGATGTGTTATGTCACCATGGTTGTTCAATATATTTATAGATGGGGTTGTAAGAGTAGTGAATGCTCGGATGTTGGTAGGGTATGTAAAAGAAGAAAATTAAAAGTGAATATTGGGAGGAGTAAGGTGATGAGGATAACAAAAAAACATCAGGTGACGAAAGATTGGATATCAGATTGGAGGGAGAGAGTATGGAGGAGGTTAAAGTATTCAGATATTTAGAAGTGGACATGTCAGCAGATGGGTTCTCTGAAAGATGAAGTGAATCATAGAATTGATGAGGGTAAAAAGGAGGAGTCTGTGGAGACAAAGAACTTTGTCCATGGAAGCAAAGAGGCGAATATATGAGAGTATAGTTATAACAACTCTCTTATATGGGTGTGAAACATGTGTGGTGAATGTTGCAACGAAGAGAAGGCTGGAGACAGTGGAGATGTCATGTCTGAGGGCAATGTGTTGTGTGAATATAATGCAGAGAATTCGTAGTTTGGAAATTAGGAGGAGGTGCGGGATTACCAAAACTTTTATTCAGAGGGCTGAGGAGGGGTTGTTAGGTGGTTCGGACATGTGGAGAGGGTGGAAGGAAATAGAATGACTTCGAGAGTGCATAAATCTGTAATGGAGGGAAGGTGGTGTAGTTGTCGGCCTAGGAAAGGATGGAGGGAGGGGGTAAAGGAGGTTTCGAGAGCGAAGGGCTTTGACTTCCAGAAAGCGTGCGTGAATGGAGACAAATGTTTTAGAACTGACGTGCTGTTGGAGTGTGAGCAAGGTAATCATTTATGAAGGATTCATGGAAACCGTAGGCCGGACTTGAGTCCTGGAGATGGGAAGATATATATATATATAATATATATATAAATATATATATATATATATATATATATATATATATATATATATATATATATATATATATATATATATTTATTATTTTTATTAACACATTATCACATTATCAATGAATAGTTAGAAATAACTTTTTTTTTAAATTCGTCCCTGAGGCAATCTTCCTCAACATAGAATGGGTACAAGACAAAGTAAACGAAGACTTTATAGAAGTCAAGTCACCAAACTACCTGACCTGGTTGTGTGTACCTTCTTAACACATACACCCACCAAAACCCTGCAGGAATGACGAGGCACGCATGTAACTGTCCTCGTTAATTATAGCAACCATGCTACACAAAATGATAGAACGCGTTGATTGAGCTTGGGTCTTGCGAGGTATTTGTATGACCAGTATAATTTCAGTTTTTTCTGGTCCTTTTTTAGTTAATACAACTAGCGAAAATATTCTATAAAATATTCGTAGACATGTAATATCAATGAACCTCCCCACCCTCCCAACAAAAATAAAAACGATTTTGGTTATTCCAATTAATCCGGAAAATAACTCTGTTATTAAATATTTACATATATAAAATCATATACTGTAGTTGTTAAATATATTAAAATACAAAGAGAATATATAGGCAGTCATGCGACCTCACCTCGATCTCACATAAATGTGCCTCCATATATTTGGTTCAACACTTGAATGACTTCGAGAGTGTATAAATCTGTAGTAGAGGGAAGGCGGGGTAGGGGTCGGCCTAGGAAAGGTTGGAGGGAGAAGGTAAACGAGGTTTTGTCTGAGAGGGGCTTGGACTTCCAGCATGCAAGCGTGAAAGTGTTAGATAGAAGCGAAGGGGTTCAGGAAACCGGCAGGCCGGACTTGAGTCCTGAAGATGGGAAGTACAGTGTCTGAAGGATGGGTGTTAATGTTGCAGTTTTATAACTGTAGTGTAAGCGCGGCTCTGGCAAGACAGTGATGGAGTGATTTTTTTTATTTCGGGCCACCCTGCCTTGGTGGGAGACGGCCGACGTGTTAATAATAAATAAATAAATAAACAAACATAATATATATATATATATATATATATATATATATATATATATATATATATATATATATATATATATATATATATGTCGTGCCGATTAGGTAAAACTGGTCAATTAGCAAGAACTCATTTAAAATTAAGTCCTTTCTAAAATTTTCTCTTATACGTTTAAAGATATATTTTTTTCATTTACGTTAATGTAAAAATTTGTAATTTTGTACCAAGAGAAACTTTGAAAACCTACCTAACCTTATTACAACAAGAGCAATATAATTTAGCCTAACCCAACTAAATATATTTTAAATATATATGTATATGTCGTGCCGATTAGGTAAAACTTGCGATTTTGGCTTAAATAGCAACGCTCACCTTGCCATATAAGACAAGTGAAAATTTGTGTATGCAATAATTTCGCCAAAATCATTCTGAATATAACGAAAAAAATATATTTCATTGTGTTTGTTTATTATTAAATTAATGTTAACGTATCTAAAATATATTTAGTTGGGTTAGGCTAAATTAAATTGTGCTTGTTGTAATAAGGTTAGGTAGGTTTTCAAAGTTTCTCTTGGTACAAAATTATTATTTTTACATTAACATAAATGAAAAAATACCTTTAAACGTATAAGAAATTTTAGAAAGGACTTAGTTTTAAATGAGTTAATGCTAATTGACCAGTTTTACCTAATCGGCACGATTATATATATATATATATATATATATATATATATATATATATATATATATATATATATATATATATATATATATATATATATATATATATATATACACATACGCACAAGCTAATTGGTCGCAGTTAATCTCGTCATTCGCGTGTAACAAAGCAGCTAGAGAGTACTACAAGCGCACCAACGAGGCCTTAAGGGGGGTTCACTCCACATAAGAAACACAAATATTTACACTACTGAACCCGATTTTTTTTTTTAGTCTTCTCATCTGTAATTCAAAGATAAGCATGTCCTTTTTTCCATTAGCGCGCTTGATTGGTCGTTAGTGGTTTATAATGATATTCCGTATTTGATCGTTTTATTTGACTCATGCTGTGTGGGTGTTTATACACTGTGTAGGTGTATATACACTGTGTTGGTGTTTGTAAACTGTGAGGGTGTTTATACTCTGTGTGGGTGTTTATACACTGTGTGGGTGTTTATACACTGTGTGGGTGTTTATACTCTGTGTGGGTGTTTATACTCTGTGTGGGTGTTTATACAATGTGTGGGTGTTTATACTCTGTGTGGGTGTTTATACACTGTGTGGATGTTTATACTCTGTGTGGGTGTTTGTAGTCTGTGTGGGTGTTTATACACTGAGTGTTTATACACTGAGTGTTTATACACTGTGTGAGTGTTTACGCACTGTGTGGGTGTTCATACACTGTGTGTTTACGCACTGTATGGGTGTTCATACACTGTGTGAGTGTTTGTACAATGTGTGGGTGTTCATACACTGTGTGAGTGTTTACACACTGTGTGGGTGTTCGTACACTGTGTGAGTGTTTGTACAATGTGTGAGTGTTCATACTGACAATGATTTTTTTTTCCACAGTACATCTCTATATGCATTAATGCTGGTCATTAATGCTGCATACAGCTTGTATGCAGCATTAATGACCCGTCTGCTATCGATAAGCTTTAAACCTAACAAATCAACCAACCAAGCTGACATTCACCTGGCCAGGGGTTGGATTGCTGACACTGACTTTACAACGTCATCCGCTGACACTGACTTTACAATGTCATCCGCTGACACTGACTTTACAATGTCATCCGCTCGATCTTCGGGTTTGGTTGAAGAAAAGATACATGTTGCAGAATGAGCTTTATTTGGGTGATGTTTCGTTCTGTTGGAGCTTTATCGAGGGTGATTTAATAAGTATCAAACCGAGAAAGGTCTTTTCTGCAGCAGATGTTTTTCTCGATATGGTCGGTCGTACACCATTCGGATAGGTGTTCGTTCCGTGTGTATATCTACTCTAAGACCTGGTTGTGACGTGTTCCACAAATCTTTATCTTCGACTTGCATAATAACGAAGGTAATCAGAGCAGTAATTGTGAATGGATTTATTAAAAACCAGGGTTATAGATGAAGTAGGAAAATGGGGTTAGGGCTACATATTTTTGAAAATGAAAAAAATATATCTTTAAATGTATAAGATTTTTTTTAGAAAGGACTTAATTTTAAATGAGTTTTTGCTAATTGACCAGTTTTAACTATATATATATATATACACACACACACACACACACACACACACACACACACACACACACACACACACACACACACACACACACATATATATATATATATATATATATGTATATATATATATATATATATATATATATTTAATGATATCAAGAAAACAAGTGATTTTTAATCATTAACAAAACTGCGGCTAACCAACATTCGATCCTGCGTTCCAATGCCCAGCCCTCTGAGAATAGAATAATGTACTCATCACTCTATCCACAGGACCAACAATTCTCAAACACCAGGCGCCCAGTGGAACTGAGCGTGTTTTTCCTGATGCGAGAACATATGTGATCGTGGAGCCTCAGATTGGAGTTTACCTGGAGAGAATTCCAGGGGTCAACGCCCCCGAGGCCCGGTCTGTGACCAGGCCTCATGTTGGACCAGAGCCTGATCAACCAGGCTGTTACTGCTGGCCGCACGCAGTCCAACGTACGAACCACAGCAAGGCTGGTCAGGTACCGACTTTAGGTGCCTGTCCAGTGCCTGCTTGAAGACAGCCAGGGGTTTGTTGGTAATCCCCCTTATGTATGCTGGGAGGCAGTTGAACAATCTTGGGCCCCTGACACTTATTGTGTTTGTTGTCCCTCAACGTGCTAGTGGCATCCCTGCTCTTCATTGGGGGGATGTTACATCGCCTGCCGAGTCTTTTGCTTTCGTAGGGAGTGATTTTCGTGTGCAAGTTTGGTACTAAGCCCTCGAGAATTTTCCATTTGTATATAATAATGTATCTCTCCCGCCTGCGTTCTAGAGAGTACAGGTTTAGGAACTTCAATCGTTCCCAGTAGTTGAGGTGGTTTATCGTACTTATGCGTGCCGTGAAGGTTCTCTGCACATTTTCAAGGTCAGCAATTTCACCTGCCTTGAAGGTGCAGTTAGTGTGCAGCAATATTCCAGCCTAGATAGAACAAGCGATCTGTAAAGTGAGTTACAACCTCATTCTGTTTGGGTAGTTTTAATACTTAAGATCGTGGACGGCTTGTTATTGTTGAGAAAACAATGAACAGTGACAAATAAAAGGCAATCTTGGCAACTCCTTTGCTTCCCATTGTGGAAAGAGACTTTCCTAATTGAGTAGGCATTTTCCAGCAGGATCTTACTCCATGCTGCACTTCCAGAAAAATGTTGACATAATTCATAGAGTATTCTAAGCGTTCTAAATTGGCCTGGAAACTCTCCTGACCTCAACCCAATTGAGAATCTATGGGTAATAACCAAACGCAGGATCGCAAAACACGACTGTTCTGCCGTGGAAAAGCTAATTGCTGCTGTTATTAGGATCTTGTACCACGACTAAGAACTTACGAAAATGTGTTCAACATTGGTCAGTTCTATGCCAAAGTGTGTAGCAATGCCTATAAAAACAAAGGGTAGTCATATCTCTTATTAAATCAATGATCTGTCATATCATTATGTGATTTCAGGCAAGATCAGCATTTATTTAAGCAATTGTCCGTAATAAAAGAAGATTCCAATACTAATTTTCCATGTAATTCGGTGGTAGTCTGGACTATCATGGAATAATTGTAGGTAAAGCAGAAAACCGGCATTTTAAACAAAGCATTCAGAAAGGCTAATGATTCCAAGTTGTAAGTTTGCATGTTTGTAATCAAGTGTGTGTGAGCGGGGAGCAAAAAAAAAAAAATCTGGTCAGATATTAGTAAAGATATATGTATATTCATACACAATGAGTATATATATATATATATATATATATATATATATATATATATATATATATATATATATATATATATATATATATATATATATATATATATATATATATATATATAAAAAATGCACTGCGAGGTTATCAATCACGAACCAGATGTCGTTTTGGCCCGCCTCAATGTGAGCGAAAATCACATGACGCTCTAACAGGACCACCAAATCCTACAAGAATCAAGCATCCAGCATAGCTAGATGTTTTACCTTGATCCGAGGACATACGGTGGTGTAGGTGCCTCTGCGCTAATCTACTCCCCGTTTGGTGTACAAGCCTCCACAAGCAGTATTATTTATTGAAACCACGAACGAGTGGTATTTAATCAATAACAACACTGAGACAAGCCGAGGACTCGAACCCATGTTGTTTTGGCCCGCCTCAAGGTGAACGAAAATCACATGACGCTCTAACCCACAGGACCACCAAACAGGGAGTAAAATTAAATTAGCTCAGAGGCACCCACACCACCGTATGTCCCCTAATGACGGTAAAACACCTAGCTCGGTGATTCATTTTTGTAGGATTGCGTGGTCCTGTGGAGTTAAACGTCATGTTTTTCGCTCAACATGAGGCGGGCCAAAGCAGTATGGGTTCGAGTCTTGCTAATAGTTGCAGTGTTGTTATTGATATATATGTTATATATATATATATATATATATATATATATATATATATATATATATATATATATATATATATATATATATATTATATATATATATATATATACTGTACTGTACTGTAAATTCACAATAAACGAATGTAATAATTCCATTGAAATGCCTGGTTTGAGCTCATTCACAAGTGATTCTCAGATTTACAATCAGTGATTGGTATAAACTTGTGTATGGAAAAAGCACCATCTAGGTGGGATACCACTTATCCTTATTTTGTAGTTAGACTGTGAGAGTGTTGGACTTTTAATTTGAGGACACCCCTTCCATGCTCCCAACTCACAGTCACAGTAAAATGTTAGTGTTACATATACGCCTTATATGCACGAACATGTGAGTACACCAATAAAATTAGATGTCTACCTCTTCCTATGCTACCACATACTGGCAGACAGACATACTTCCTTACATACTAGGAAAAGAAGACTATGAATCTCTCCATAAACTGATAGACTGAGAGACCTCTACATACCATGGAAAGACTGACTGCCAAACCATCCCACATGCTGGAAAACAGACAAACCTCCAAACATACTGGGAGATAGACAAACTTATCATAATTGGCTTACGGTCGGACAGAAACGTCGTTTTGAGTTTTCTTAGAGCGACTTCGAAGGCGCATTAGACAGCTTAGGATAAAGGACAACAAAGATACTTAAGGGACACACATGGCTCTTACTCACAGATAGACCTTCATACATACTCGGAGGCAGACAATCTTCCCCACACACTATCAGAGGTCCGCACGTACTGGGAGATATAGTCACAGGTCTCCAAACATTCTGGGAGACACACTGCCAGATCTTTACACGTCCTAGGAGACAAATAGACAGCGAGATAGATATCTGATGGATACAAACCAAGAGATTGGAGGACGTTGTGGATGAGCTGTGATATTACGTATGACAAAAGAGTCGTTGGTGTGGGTCATGCACTTCCCTGTGTCTTCCGCTCTGCTGGTTGTTTCTTGGGAGACGACAGATGGGAAGGGGGAAGAGGAAAAGAAGGCAAAGAAGGAGGGAGGGGAAGGAGGGAGGGGAAGGAGGGAGGGGAAGGAGGGAGGGGAAGGAGGAAAGGGAATTAGGGAGAGGAGAGAGAGACAAGGAACTAGAGACATACAAACAAAATAAATAATGTGTTTTCTTTATGATTTGTTGTGCTGAAGTGTTGGAAATATGAGCTATGACATGATAGTGAAACTTTAGTGACGGTGAGAGTACTTGCAAAAAAGTGGTTTGAGCACCAGATGGCGCCTTCACAAACAGTTGAGTTTAGGGATCAATTAAGATTTTAGGTTTCTTTGGGAAGGGGGAAGGGTTTAGAGTTTCACATTTCTTTGTGGTGGGGGTTCAGAGGTTCACGTTTTTTTTTAGGGTGGGGGATAATAACAGAGAAAGAAGCAGTACTGCAAGGGTATGTCAGTTCTGAGTATAGGGTTAGTTGGAAAGACGATTTTCTTTTCTGTTGAGCTCTCTAGCTGCCTCTCTCTTCTTTTAACATGTTCTTACTTAAATTGTGTCATTTTCAAAGCCAGTAACATCTTTCAATTTTTTGTTTTTCATATATAAAGACTTTAGTTGCTGTATGGGATTCGTCTCATCTTTTTAGTCTTCTGGCGACTCTTCTCTGTCTTCTGATTTATATTTTCAATTACAGCTTAGATGGAATAATTTCAAGTTTCCTGCTGTTTCCTCATGGTACCCCATGTTTTGGTACCGCAATCCCATTTTCAATAATGGATCTGTCTCTATCTCCCCTATCTTTAATAATAACTGATGGTTTCTGTTCCCATCACCATGATCACTGACTCATGGATCGCTTGCGTCCACTGAATCACAACACTCATTAATGCACCAAAAAAAAAAGATTCTTCCATTCTTATAAATGCGTGATGAAGATGGTCTACTACAGCCAACAGTGAAGAGAGACATTTTGCAGGTCAAGGCATTTATTGTTCATTTCACTCTGTGTAGAACTTTATCAATTAAAACTTCTGTCTCTTATAATTGCTTGTTTAATTTCTTCTGGTTTTTTTTGTAATCTTTCACTCCAGATGTTGGGCCTACCTTGTGTTCACGAATGAGCTTCAAAGCCACTTAAAAATTACTTTCCGTGAGTTCTCTCGTTCGTTAGCATATCTCCTGATAAGCGATTCTCTAACAGGCTCCTTCAGCCTCTCCCTCTCCCATCCTTACTTAGAAAACTCATTTTGTTTATGCTTTTGAAGGGGGAAGCGGGAATTCCTCGACGCTGATGAAGGGCGCTTGATTAAAAGAATCGGAGCTACCCTCCCCTTCCTTCGAACAAACCTTTACGCGTTCAAGTGCTTCCTCCCGTGACTATAAGAATAATTGTCACATAACTCTTCATTTTGATTTCCTCTTTTATAAGTACATATAAGGCGCGCGCTATGTACCACAAAAAGTCTAGGAAAATTACCCTGCGCCTTATATACTCAAGGTCATTGTCAAAGGTAGTCTTTGGGTTTACACTTTAGAGTAAAATAAGGGGGGTAATTAACCCTAGAATACGATTACTGATTTACAGTTATGATACTTCTGTCGTGCGCCTTATATGCCGGAAAATACGTTATATAGTTAAATTATTTGCTGTATTTATGTATATTCATGTTTATTCACGTCAAATTTTCTTGAATGTTAATCGGTAGACAAGGATTCTAGGCTAACACGTCACATAAGGGTATATATACCAAAGAGTGTACCTATGTGAAAATAAAGATATATATACCAAAGAGTGTACCTATGTGAAAATATACTCAAATATATATATTGGTGGATATACACCGAGATGTGTATTTCTCTCTGTGTACGAGTATATAAGCTGACAGCTTACTTTAAACCCCATATAAATGATTAAAGTATTCCTGATCGGTACTGGTGTCCTGTTGTCAATCAGCTTTAAACAAATAAACCAGTCAACCGGTTAATCCATCGGTTTTTAGGGGTGCTTCCTTCTGCTACCGGTGACACCTACTGCCATGACGTCTGAACCTGATGGCTGAATCTAACGCCTGAACCTGACGTCTGAGTATGACATCAGTACCTGACTTCTGAAGCCTGAATTCAATATGAGAACCTGAACCTGATGTCAAGACCCGACTTGTCTTCTTGTACCATATCTTCAGGGCCGTTGTTAGAGGTAATTAGTGGTACCTTAAGGTAATAAGTGCGCGTTTTTTCAGGGAACCGCTAGATTACCTGTACTGGACTCGGTGGTCTGACAGCCTCTAACTGAGCCGACTTGCTCGCGTTTCAACAATTTTCTTACTTTTTTTCCACTTGGTATAATTTTTCTTTGATGTATGACGACTCTTTCAGCTCCAGATCCTTTATTCACATTTGACTGCAGTTTTACTACGAAGTTTTACGTTTACCAGCAACCCACGAATTCAGCCTGGTATTTCTTTTTCGTTTTTCACCTTCGGTTTGTTTGTGGAGGAAAAAGTCAGTTCCGAGGTAACTCATTACTGATGCAACAAGGCATCTGCATGCCAGTACCACGCAGCAAAGAAACAAAAATTCTAGAAAAAACATTACGTTTTACATGGTAAATCAACAACAAAGAAAAGTTCTTCTCTCTCTCTCTCTCTCTCTCTCTCTCTCTCTCTCTCTCTCTCTCTCTCTCTCTCTCTCTCTTTCTAAGGCGACCAAACCTAGTCACGTATAAAGCCATTTTTTTTTATTTTTGAGTTAGTAACTGTAAATATAAAAATACCTCTTCCCATAGCTAAGGAGTATGTGACTTGAAAATTAATGAATGAACAGTACTATTGCTAACTCTGATGTAAAATTATTTGCAAGTACCCCAGTGAAAGAGATTTAATATTTTTTTACCATGCCGGACTCGATGATTCGGGTAGTTTCAATGAGAATGAAACAGCCTACACACAAGGCAAGACACTTGACCTTAGTCAAGTTAGGTACTGGACTCAAGTCCTGGAGCTCAACTTCTTAGGAGAGAAGATGAACGTAGCTTCAACGCAGCAGAACGTTCGTTAAAGTTGATTTCTTGAATTATTTTTTTTTCATGTATATATGTATTATGTAAATATATGAGGTATAACATCTGATAGGAGTGAGAAAGAACCAGTTGTGAGTGTGGGAGAAGTGCATGGGGCAGTAGTAGAATGAAAGGGGGTAAGGCAACTGGGATTGATGGGATAAAGACAGAAATGTTAAAAGCACGTGGGGATATAGTTTTGGAGTGGTTAGTGCTTTTATTTAATAAATGTATGGAAGAGGATAAGGTACCTAGGGATTGGCAGAGAGCATGCATAGTTTCTTTGTATAAAGGCAAAGGGGACAAGAGTGTAAAAATGTTGTCTAAGATTATGCGTCGTCGATTAAGACGGGGTAGCAATGATAAGGCTTCGGAGGCTTCTTACTTTATTTGCGTGATGTGAGGGTACACAGGCAATGTGTTTGTGCCCATGGCCTGGGAGGGCCATGCCCGTGAGGGAGAGAGGAGTAGGCCTTGTTTACTCTGGGATGCATGGACGAGAAGTGAGGAAGGAACATGGTGGGGCAGACTGAAGTGGGTATGGGCCTATAGGTGGCAGCATGAGCATGGCACGAAGTATGAACTCAGCTGGCAGACAGCATAGACTGTCTATGCAGACAGTTCAGGCTGTCTACATTTGCTTGGCCACGCACCACCATGGTCGTCCCCGACCATGACTGGCTGTAAAAAAAAAACTCGGTCTCTCTCTCGCAAGAACAGTGCACAGAACACAAAATAAAAACATATATATACACATGTGGACATGAAAAAATAAATTCCTACAGAGAGGGAAAAAAAAAAGGTGTGCTTCGTGGTCTAAGGCAGTGAGCGTCGATGCAGCATCACTGCACGCCTTCCTGCGTCTGGACAGATACTGCAACACAGGAGACATCACTGCGGCTGAGCTGTGACGTAACAGTGTATGGTGAAGCAGCCATCGTAGTAGTCGATGCAGGGTTCACTCAACCTGGGGCACAACCTGCTGGTGCCCTCGTCACGAGGCGTCGTCAGTAGTCGCAACAGGGCAGGACTTCTTCTGGCAAGAGACTCAGGAGGACTTTTCTCGACTGGTACTGTCGCTGGGTCTCTCACTACTGGCGAGTGTGGAGTGAGTCGTGGCAGAGACGACTCGGTGAAACATCTGGAGATCGTAACATCATACACCTTACTGCAGTGAGTGGGCTAGCAGTCAAAATGATATCATCTTTGTGCAGGCTGCTCACTGAAGCTGTGACACGAGGCTGACAGTCGCCTGCCGACAGGACAGGGCTACTTCGGCTTGACGAGTGTCATTCTCTCGACAGTTGAAGTTACAGCAGAGGATGGTCTAAGCATCCTCAGACTGGTCTATACATATAACTGTACTCTGACGGTCAGAAGGTGAAGTGGAACGGGTCAAGATGGGGGAATCGTCGTGGGTACGATTCAGCAGGGCATCACGAGCGGCGAACATAAGAGCTTCCTGTACAAGGGTCTCAGACGCTTGTAAGTGACGCCTGAACTGACTAATGTCAGCTGTCAAGCGCGCACGGGCGCGGGGTCACACCGGGTGACAAAGTAACACACGCAAGGTGCTACACAGTCGTCTGGGTGAACATACTGTGGTCCACACACAGCTGTGCTCAAGACTACACAGGACACATCGCAAAACTGCACAGACATACTGCACATGCGGTACAACATGGCTTACTAGCAAATGACGCTTTTCTGTGCAAAAATCTACACTAAGTAATACATACACGAACATGTGAGAACACTGACTGAAAGAAATTAAATTAACACACGACATATATCTTCTCTCAATCTTCTCGACAATACTGAAAATAAAATTCGCACTTCACACTAGAACACGTGACATCATGTGATGTCAGGCGTGACGTAGTGAGGTGATGTCATGGGGTGACATCGTTAGGTGACGTCAGCAGACGTCCAGGGTGACGTCGTGAGGGATGTAATGGGGTGACATAGCGAGGTGACATCAGGCAACATCGTGGGTGACGTCGCGAGGTGACGTCGTGAAGTCAGGCAGCATCGTGGTGACGTCAGCAGCATCGTGACATCATGGGTTGATGCGGTAGCAGGCCACAGCATGTGGCTCGGGACATCTGGCTTGGTAACTCATGTGGCTTGTACATCCCACGTGGCTTGGTGATCCACGTGGCTTGCTGCACGTGGCTTCACGTGACCTCGGGCACTCTGATACACAGCTCTGGCAAGAATTCACACGGAAATTCACAGAAAACACGGTAGAGAGGGAGTGAGAGCATAGTGGTGGCGTACACTAGGGCAAGGGAGACACCCACACTGGACGCTGAAATCACCACAAACTCACCTCTGACTTGCTGAAATAGCCGTGCTGAGCTGAACAACAACAGAAGAACATGATAGTAAGGCTGATCACGTGATTGAGAAACAGCGTGGAATATTGTACCTGTGTCTGGATGCTGAGATTTGCAGACACAACATCAGGATAACTCGCTGAGAGATGGATGCTTCTTGTGTAGGGTGATGAAGTGAAGACAACTTCATTCCTCTTCCTTCCCTCCTCGGGTAACACATCTGCTGCGACTGCCGCTGTCTACCAATGTTTTCTAAGATTATTGTGTCGTCGATCAAGGCGGGGTAACAATGATAAGGCTTCGGAGGCTACTTACTTTATTTGCGATAACGTGAGGGTACACAGGCAGTGTGTTTGTGCTCATGGCCAGGGAGGGCCATGGCTGCGAGGGAGAGAGGAGTAGGCCTTGTTTACTCTAGGATGCCTTGACGAGAAGTGAGGAAGGAACATGGTGGGGCAGACTGAAGTGGGTATGGGCCTATATGTGACAGCTTGAGCATGGCACGAAATATGAACTCAGCTGGCAGACAGCATAGGCTGTCTATGCAGACAGTACAGGCTGTCTACAAAAATTATAGGGAAATAAGTCTGTTGAGTATACCTGGTAAAGTGTATGGTAGAGATATTACTGAAAGAATTAAGAGTAAGACGGAGAGCAGGATAGCAGATGAACAGGGAGGCTTTAGGAATGGTAAGGGTAAAGACGTTTTTGTGCATTTATGGATTTAGAAAAGGCATATGATAGGGTGGACAGGGGGGCAATGTGGCAGATGTTGCAAATTTATGGAATAAGAAGTAGGTTATTGAAAGCAGTGAAGAGTCTTTACGAGGATAGTGAGGCTCAGGTTAGAGTATGTAGGTGAGAAGGAGATTATTTTCCAGTAAAAGTAGGCCTAAGACAGGGATGTGTGATATCACTATGGTTGTTCAATATATTTATAGATGGGGTTGTAAGAGAAGTGAATGCTTTGGTGTTGGCAAGAGGCGTAGGGTTAAAAGATAAAGAATCTAACACAAAGTGGGAGTTGTCTTTGCTGATGACACAGTGCTTTTGGGAGATTCTAAAGAGAAATTGCAAAGGTTGGTGGATGAGTTTGGTAGGGCATGTAAAAGAAGGAAATTAAAAGTGAATATAGGAAAGAGTAAGGTGATGAGAATAACAAAAAATTAGGTAACGGGATATTGGATATCAGACTGGAGGGAGGGAGTATGGAGGAGGTGAAAGTATTCAGATATCTGGGATTAGACGTGTCAGCAGATGGGTCTAAAGAAAGATGAGGTGAATCATAGAATTGATGAGGGAAAAAAGGTGAGTGGTGCACTGAGGAGTCTGTGGAGACAAAGAACTTTATCCAAGAATGCCAAGATAGGAATGTATGAGAGTATAGTTATAACAACACTTATGTATGGGTGTGAGGTATGGGTGGTGAATGTTGTAACAAGGAGAAGGCTGGAGGAAGTGGAGAAGTCATGTCTGAGGGCAATGTGTGGTGTGAATATAACGCAGAGATTCCGTAGTCTGGAGATTAGGAGGAGATGCGGGATTACCAAACTATTATCCTGAGGGCTGAGGACGGGTTATTAAGATAGTTTGGACATGTAGAGAGGATGGAACGAAAGAGAATGACTTCAAGAGTGTATAAATCTGTAGTGGAAGGATGTCGGGGTAGGGGTCGGCCTAGGAAAGGTTAGAGGGAGGGGGTAAAGGAGGTTTTGTGTGCGAAGGGCTTGGACTTCCAGCAAGCGTGCGTGAGCGTATTAGATAGCAACAAATGGCGACAATTGGTTTTTAGGACTTGACGTGCTGTTGGAGTGTAAGCTAGGTAACATTTATGAAGGGATTCAGGGAAACCGGCAGGCCGGACTTGAGTCCTGGAGATGTGAAGTACAGTGTCTGCAGTCTGAAGGAGGGTGTTAATGTTGCAGTTTTACAACTGTAGTGTAAGCACGCCTCTGGCAACACAGCGACGTTGAAAGTTTTTCTTTCTCGGGCCACCCTGCCTTGGTGGGAAACGGCCGGTGTTATAGAATAGTATATAGTATATATATATAATATATATATATATATATATATATATATATATATATATATATATATATATATATATATATATATATATATATATATATATATAATTATGCCTCTGCAAAATGAGAGGTAATCGGGAAGGAACCGACAGGGTCAAATCCTTGCATCAGGAGCACCTATCCCGCATGAAGGAATCTCCAGTGAAGGGTAAAACACAACGGAAGGTGAGTCTGCCTTCTACACACTCACACTTCTGAAACACTCGTAACGGCAGACCCTTCTACACACACATACAGTGCTGAAACACTTGCAACGGCAGACATGTCTGCCGCCCAACACCGCTATATCACTGGCCTTACAAGCTCACATACATTTGCTGTCTCTGGCACAGCGACAAAGGTTGGCTTTAAGCATAGCAGAAGTTGGACCGTTTTCTGAGCATACTGAGCGATATGCGGCTACGTATATCTCCCCACTCTCACTTTCTTCCTTTATGTTTATTTAGCATATTTTCCTTTTCGATTATAAAAAAAATAGTTACGGAAAGTTTAAGATTGATTCACTTTTTTTTCTAATGACTTTCGAAGTAATGGAAATAACTTAGGGGCTTCAGTGTTTTACTTCGCTTTTTAGATGAGAATGAATAAAACATGGTGTTTATTTGATAATATAAAATTCACATAAAAACGTAAAGAACATCGTAATAATTATAACAAGAATAATTATAATAATAATATTATTACTATAATTATAAATAATAAAAATGATAATGATATTATTATTATTATTATTTATAATAATAATAATAATAATATTAATATCAATATTATTATTATTATTATTATTATTTATAATAATAATAATAATAATAATAATATCAATATTATTATTATAATTATTATTAGTATTTTATAATAATAGTACTACTACTACTACTACTAATAATTATTATTATTATTATTATTATTACTATTATTATTATTATTATTATTATTATTATTATTATTATTTGTTAGAAAATGTTTGGAATGAAAGAATAAATTGAAAAAGCCCTACACACACACTCAAAAAGTACAAACGTTTCTAGAAAGTACAAAAGTTTGCAGCAAGACTAGTCCCGGAGCTAAGGGGCATGTCCTACGAGGAGAGGTTAAGGGAAATCGATCTGAAGACACTGGAGGACAGTAGAGATAGGGGGGATATGATAACGACATATAAAATACTGAGAGGAATTGACGAGGGGGACCGAGACAGTATGTTCCAGAGATCGGACACAGCAACAAGGGGTCATAACTGGAAGGTGAGGACTCAGATGAATTATAGGGAGGTTAGGAAGTATTTGTTCAGTCACACAGTTGTCAGAAAGTGGAATAGTCTGGAAAATGATATAGTGAAGGCAGGATCCATACATAGCTTTAAGAAGAGGTATAATAATAATAATAATAATAATAATAATAATAATAATAATAATAATAATAATAATAATACTTTATTGAGACATGGTACAATGATACATGGTTGGGTAGACAAGATACATAGTTATTGATGAGATGTACATGCCAAAAGCCCCTAATATGCTGCGCATGGAGCAGGAAGAGTAACCTAGTAGCGACCAGTGAAGAGGCGTGGCCAGGAGCTGTGACTCGACCCCTGCAACCACAACTAGGTGAGTACAACTAGGTGAGTACACACACACACACATATACACATTATCCACTGAGCACATCACAACAAATTCCTTCAACGAGGTGACGTTCAGCTCCCTCCTCTTAAGTTTCGACAGGTAAAACTCTAAACTCGTAGCTGCAGCTGCTGGCTGGGGCTCTCAGGAGAGTGTCCAGAAACGTTCTTAGAAATGATGTTAGAGGAAATCTATATTTTGTACTATCTGATTTTACCATTTAATTTTTATCACGAGAGAGAGAGAGACCTAAACCTAACCTTGTAAAATTCTGTGTAAAATAAAAGAAGATAAGGGGGTACAAATTTTATTGCAAATCACGAAGAAATAACAAATCTTTCAAGTAAAGTGATAATTAATCTACCTGGCAAATAACTAATTATGGAATCATATACAGATAACTAATTTATCGGATATAACTAATCTATCAGAGTTAAATAAATTATATCTCATGAAAAGATGCACAATATTTCCACTGAGATATTTACTCTGGCAGAGACACTAATCTATGAGAAAGATATTTATTCTATGAAACACAGGTAGCTGTCTCATCTATCATACACAGCGATAACTAAATTATATATCAGCCGAAGATAAATTATTTAACAGAGAGCAATAACTGTAGAGCCTGTCTATCAAACGTAAATTAAAATAAAAAAAAAACCTTCCTCAAAGCAAATCCCTCATTGAGGTAACGTGGATTAGCAATTAAATAATGACCGCAAGGCAATCTGCAAGCAAACTGAGATTAGCCCCTGATTCGAGCTTAATGGTCAATTAGGCTATTCGGTTTATCCTTTAATTAGCCTTATGCAAAGCCTCTGAGCCTGGCTCCTACACGAACTGCTCCTGGAGAGTATGTACTCGTTACCGGCATCAATGATAGGGATTAAGACAGGTGAACAGGGTACACGGGGTAGTTAAGGATTTTAACGATATTCTGTTAAAAGTGAACTATGCTTTTTGCACAATCTAGCTGGTGAACGTTTGTTTTGGATTAGCAGTTTCAAGAGTTAGGATAGTTCGAGCTTATTATTATTAAGGCTGAAACTGAATTCATATTTATGTTTGCTGTGAGAAAACGACACAGGTTGCACAACAAACTGTTTTAGGATATCCTTTGCTCTGTATGGAGCTGTGTCATACCATGACACTGATAGGCGTTGTTAATGGCAGTGACACGCGTTGTTAGTGGCAGTGACACGCGTTGTTAGTGGCAGTGACACGCGTTGTTAGTGGCAGTGACACGCGTTGTTAGTGGCAGTGACACGCGTTGTTAGTGGCAGTGACACGCGTTGTTAGTGGCAGTGACACGCATTGTTAGTGGCAGTGACACGCGTTGTTAGTGACAGTGATACGCGTTGTTAGTGGCAGTGACACGTGTTGTTAGTGGCAGTGACACGCGTTGTTAGTGGCAGTGACACGCGTTGTTAGTGGCAGTGACACGCGTTGTTAGTGGCAGTGACACGCGTTGTTAGTGACAGTGACACGCGTTGTTAGTGGCAGTGACACGCGTTGTTAGTGGCAGTGACACGCGTTGTTAGTGGCAGTGACACGCGTTGTTAGTGGCAGTGACACGCGTTGTTAGTGACAGTGACACGCGTTAATAGTGAGAGAGAAAAGCGTTGTTAGAAATACGGATTCTCTTTAGTCAGACGGACTCTCGTTATTAGCAAGAATGAAGTCCATTGTTTGCGCGATGGATGGGCGTTGTTAGCGTGACAGCATCGCTTTGTAACCGTGACTGACACACTTGTTAGCGAGATAATTGGCCACAATGGTTGTTATTACGCTAGGTGTCAGGCGACGATAACTACTCTCTTGCAAACTGTCGAATCGTGCGAAACAGTTGCAAACGAGGCAGTTAGTGTCAGGGAGCTGAGATATACGGAGCACCAGCTGCGGCACTCTATATATAGTATCAAGATTCCTGGCCATATTTTTCAGATATAGATATTTTACACCTGTAGGTATATACAGAGAAAGATCGCAGTCAGCAGGACTCGATACTGCTACTGGGACGGTCAAGATTCCCAGGCAGCGCTCCTATCCACTCGGCCACACAAATGCCACATAAGCTGGGCAGCCTGGTACACAAGCCATGTTCCTTTCCCAGCTCGGGCACGTCAGTGAGCCTCAAGCATTGATTCAAACTGTTTCAATCTCCTGTATATATATATATATATATATATATTATATATATATATATATATATATATATATATATATATATATATATATATATATATATATATATATATATATATATATATATACAAAAAAAGCCATGTTGATGCTTCGTCAGGAGCTATGCAATATTGCGAGATTTTTCAAGGTTTTGTGATAAGGAAAATTTGGGAGAATTGTAAAGAATTTTTGAAGGAAATATTCTGGATACTTCGAGAACATTCTGTCGTAGATTAGTATAAGGTGACAATGAGGTATATTTGGTTCTGATATTAATATAAAGTTTTATATATAAAAAGCAGCGTTTTGATTGGATAGTGACCCAGATAACTTGAATTCACGACACTATTTTCCAACTCCTTTTATTGCAAAACAATAGAAAATGCCCATTATTCCTTTTAAACTTTGCTTTTGTGGCTTACATGATGAATATTTGACAAAAAGGGCTAAATTTCAATATTGTTTGCTAATTTTGGAAGTAAAACAAAAACATATAATAATGGAAACAAAATTTACATAAAATAAAATTTAAATTTTTTTTATTTTAAACTTTCTGAAACATATTTACAAAGTTAAAAATGAGAAGTTTTTTCTAGATTTGCGAGCATACAACAAATCAGTTTCCCGTTTAAGCCCCCAAATGTTGTCTGCCATCATGTTTTCATTATAAGATCCCTGATATCTGTGTTCAAAGTCCATTATATCTTGGTGGCAGCTTCCTTGGGAAATGATGCTTATTTCCAAGGAATACAACAAAGCTGAAATTTTGTTACATAGTGTAATAGCACTGTACCAGTTGATAGTACTTAGATGTGTTTTTTTTTTATGACTATCACTTGTTCATATTATTTTCTAGCTTGTTTTCTGCAAACCTTGAATGATGCCCGTACCCCACAAAGGAATGAGGGAAGGGGTGAGAGGTATGATATGGGAGGCTGGCGTCTGACCCTCTTTCTCTCTCTTGCGGGGTGGGTCAGGGTCAGATCGAGAGAGCCTATCTGTTGCAAATCTTACATAATGCAACACTGCAAGGCTCCTAATGAAGCGTGAAAATCTGAAAACTGTAGTGATAAAGTTTTTCTTCCCAACTGCATTGTTTTGAATTGCTGAGATCGCATGCTTACGATTGTATTATATATACTATATATATATATAATATATATCTTACTATGCTTACTATATATGTATATATAATATATATCTTACTATCCCATTTTTTTGTATTTTAAATATTTCATTTTGTACTTAATATACATAAACAGTTTCATTTTTTCTTTTTGAATAAATTGCGTCAGTAGATGTTTATTAGTTGAGCAGAAAAGATGTACTTCGGGATTTGTTGTCGAAGTAAATTATTTGTTTATCTAATAATTTAATTTGCACCAAAATTTAATAGTTTAATTATTCATTATAATGCTGCAATTACAAATACTATCATAGGGATGTTTGTTTTCTGTATCTCCATTGCTCTTGTTGTTGTGATTGTTGGTTGCTGTTGTTGGTGTTGTTAGTTGTTGTTGTAGTTGCTTATTGTTTTCGGTTATTGATGTTATTGGTTGTTGTTGTTGTTGTTGTTTGGTAGTAGTAGCATCAAGTAATTTCCTTCCTCGTCGCTTAAACATTTATCAAATTTTCCTCAACGAAAGAGAAAGTTGTAAATTAGTGTTTTGCAGTCACTAAGCTGCTAGGAAAGTTAGTAAATTAGAGGAGTTAGAGGAGGTTCCTAATTATTCAAATTCATATTCCTTAGGTGTTTGGTAATTAATTTATTAGCTTAACGAAGCCGATGCGTGAGTAAGGGTAATTGCAAATTATCTTAATTTATTAGGCCGTCAGCAATGTTCCTACATCCCTGTTTTTTTTATATATATATATATATATATATATATATATATATATATATATATATATATATATATATATATATATATAAATAATAAGAAAAAGAGAGAGAGAGAGAGAGAGAGAGAGAGAGAGAGAGAGAGAGAGAGAGAGAGAGAGAGTAATGAAACTACCAAACAAGTAGTATTGAAAAATTTACCAAACTGCGGCCGCATCCAATCCAACAAAGATCACTGCGACTAGCCGGGGGATCGAACCCATGTTGTTTTAGCCCGCCTCATAGTGAGCGAAAATTCCCGACGCTCTAACCCACTGAACCATCCAATCCCACGAAGATCGCTCACCATGAGGAGGGCTAAAACTACACGGGCTCGATCCCCTGGCTAGTCGCAGTGTTGTAGATTAAATACCACTCGTTCGTGGCTGCAATACTATATATATTGTTTGTGGAGGCTAGTACACCAAACGGGGAGAAAAATGAAATTAGCTCTGAGGCACCCACATCATCGTATGTCCTCGGATCACTGTACAACACCTAGCTCTGCTGGGTGCGTGATCTTTGTAGGATTGAATGGTCTTGTGGGGTAGAGCGACGTGAATTTTCGCCCACCATGAGGCGGGCTAAAAGAACACGAGTTCGATCCCCAGGCTAGCCGCAGTGTTGTTATATAATATAGGGAGGTACCACCTCTAGTACTGAACAGGGGACCCTCATCCTCAGAGAAAAGAATAAACGTACTTCAGGAATGAATATACATATATATACATATATATATATATATATATATATATATATATATATATATATATATATATATATATATATATATATATATATATACATATGTATATTGTCAAAGTGATGTGAGCGGTGTGCAGCAGCAGACAGAGAATAGCACTTACTCATTATTTTTAGAGCTGATGACAGATTCTGGCATTATGTTAAATGACTTCGTTACTATTGACAATAGATCGTTTGTCACTATTACCCACACCCATCAGTATTTTGTCTCTGTAAGATGGATTGGTGATGAATTGTTCATTCTTCGTTTTGATTTATCCATTTTTAGTCTTAGTGATAGATTCTTCCATTCCTCCTCTTGTGAAGAGTTGTTTATTCTTTTCCTGTTTTGAAGGATTATCTATTTTTGGTGTTGGTGATGTATAATCCATACTTTATGCTCGCAACGGATTAACAATACTTCGTGTTGATGGATTAACTTATCTTCCTGTTACTGATGAATTATAAAAAAATTATGGAAAGTTGTGATCTACGTATATTATGTATTGGTGATGGATTCTCGGGCACTACAAGATAGCAATGGTTAATTAATTGGCATATGAATTGTTGAATTGTGTTTATGAAAAAAACATCATAATGGTTAATACAAGTATGTAAAGTCGAAAATATTAGTTTGGGAAATGAGGTAACAAGTAAGGTGCAATGAAGCAGTCTGGCTGTCTCGTTTAGCTAATAGAAGGATATGGGGTCGAATTTTTGTATGTACTGCATTTGTTTTATACTAGAAACTGATATGTATGATCATTCCTCACTTTTAGGTTGAGGTGAAATAAATAGAAAATGGCGTACAAGTTGGGTAAAAGTGATGTGAAATTATTCGAAATGAATAAGGAGATTTTATCAGTGGGTAAAAGATAAGGGAATGTGAATGAATTAAAAAGGGGGATAATTAGGGAGACTATAAACACCTGTTGGAAAAATGGTTAGCTAGAGAGAGTGATGATGAGATTATTGACGACTTATGACATGAGTTTATGAGTTAAATGTTGATGTAATAGAAGTCTGTAGTTTCAAGAGGGTGGGGGCGGTAATTATGAGAAATAATTGGTGAAATGTTTAGGTAAAAAGGGTGATTGTGTCTGAAAAGTTGACATGCGAAACGATTTTACAATGTAGAAAAACCGATATAAGCTAGGATCTTCTAGTTGTATAAAATAAGAATGTAAACTAGAAAGGGTGTAGAGAAAGTCAATGAAAGTCCTACCGTCAACTATAATAAAAACAATTGTCAAGAGAGACTCATTGCATTTAATCTTTTTTTTTTCTTTTGAAACTTGAGACTATGAAGAAATTTCATTCAAACTTATAAAATACTAAATAAATTTGACGCGTTCACACACGAATCATTATTTAAATTGAAAGTGATTCAATAATGAGAACAATATGAAGGCCGGAGGCAGGAGTGGCATCACTACTGAGGTTATTTTGTTTTTTTAATAGAACACTATAACATGCTGGCCACTGAAATTGCAAATGCCACCAAAAAAGTCATATAAGAACAAGTTGAACAAGCACTATGAAAATATTTGATTCTTCTAGATACTGGTGTTGGTCACTGGAACCCTGAGTTTGTTGGCAAACTTCCCAGGTTTATCAGTTGACCAGGGACTACCGAGGACATGATAGTAGTAATAAGGGCCGTAAGTAAGGCGAAACTGCGCTCAGTCCTTCTCAGATATAGCCTCGGTGAAGAACGAAAAGTCTTGTTTTGCTCCCTGCGTTTTCCAAGTACTCCCATCCTCTCTTTCCCTCCCTCTCCTCTGCGTGATAACCCCCATTCCCCACCTTTTCCCTCCTCACACACAAGCTGCTGCCATCTTTCTCTTCCTGATTACCTATTTCCGAGGATTCCGTTCCTCTCGCCCTTCCATTTACGTTCGTCTCTTCCGTTTCTTAAGTCTCCCCGCCTCGTTTACCTGACGCTTCCCTGGCGCCTCGCTTCGCATGTATCCTCCCGCTAGCCGCTTGTATTTTATCTATTACTAAATCCTAGGTGTTTTAGTCCCTCTCCCTCCCTGTCTGTCCATCTCCATGCTTTCCTCCCTACCAGCCTACTCTCACTCTCCTCTCTCTCTCTCTCTCTCTCTCTCTCTCTCTCTTTCTCCCTTCGTGCTTGACCCCCATGCTTCCCTCCATACCAGCCTACCCTCTCCCTCCTTCCCTGCCTGCCTGCCTCCATGCTTTACCCCTTACCAGCCTTCCCTCTACTCCTCCCTGCCTGCTTGCCTGCCTGCCTACCTACCTCAATCTCTCCCTCCTTCATTATCTTCCTCCCTGCCTTCGTACTTGCCTCCCTCCATTCATTTTTCTCTGATTTTATTTATCATTAAAAGCTATCAGACCCCAACTTATCTCTGGGGTTTATTAATTCAAATGTTTAGGCTCGCTACTGCGTGTGTCCTTTCCTCCCTCGTTCCCTCCTTCTCTCCTTGCACCCTGTCTCATCCCCCTCCCTCCCTCCATCCCTTTTCATTACTCTCGCCTCCCTCCTACTTCGCCTTTTATTCTTTCTCGTTTTCTTTACGTCTCATTTCCTCTTATATTCTTTCTTTTCTAATTTTGCTCTACCTTCCTTTCCCCTTTGATACATTCTTTCCTCTTTTCTCTCCTTTCTTGTTCATACCTTCATTTCCTTCCCTTCTACCCTCTTCCAGTCTCTTTATATCTCTTCCCCTTCCTTCATCCCTTTTCCTCCATCCATTCGTCCCTCTTCGTCCTCTTTTGGACCTTTTTTTCTAGTCCCTTCATTCCTCATCATCAAAGTTTAATCCTTTTTTTTTACCCGTCTTTTATATTCCTTTCTCCCCCTCCATTTTCCATTATTTCTCATCCTTTCAACCCTCTTCCCACTTTCTCATCAACCTTCTTTCCCCACGTCACTCAAAAAATTTCATCTCAATTGTGAGAGACCTGGGCGTGACAATGTCAGAAGATCTCACGTACCAAAACCATAACAATGTTTTTATCGCAGTTACGAGAAAAATTGCAGATTGGATGATTGGAACTTTCAAAACAAGAGATGCCGAGCCAACGATGATACTCTTCAAGTCATTCGTTCTCTATATATATATTTTCTAACGGCTCTCTTCAAGATAGGCGAAATTTCTGAGCTGGAAAATGCACAGAAAACTTTCATAGCTTGTGGGATGAATTGCTAGACCACACTCTGTAACACACTGTGGGATGAGTTGCTAGACCAAACTCTGTAACACACTGTGGGATGAGTTGCTAGACCAAACTCTGTAACACACTGTGGGATGAGTTGCTAGACCAAACTCTGTAACACACTGTGGGATGAGTTGCTAGACCACACTCTGTAACACACTGTGGGATGAGTTGCTAGACCATACTCTGTAACACACTGTGGGATGAGTTGCTAGACCACACTCTGTAACACACTGTGGGATGAGTTGCTAGACCACACTCTGTAACACACTGTGGGATGAGTTGCTAGACCACACTCTGTAACACACTGTGGGATGAGTTGCTAGACCACACTCTGTAACACACTGTGGGATGAGTTGCTAGACCACACTCTGTAACACACTGTGGGATGAGTTGCTAGACCACACTCTGTAACACACTGTGGGATGAGTTGCTAGACCACACTCTGTAACACACTGTGGGATGAGTTGCTAGACCACACTCTGTAACACACTGTGGGATGAGTTGCTAGACCACACTCTGTAACACACTGTGGGATGAGTTGCTAGACCACACTCTGTAACACACTGTGGGATGAGTTGCTAGACCACACTCTGTAACACACTGTGGGATGAGTTGCTAGACCACACTCTGTAACACACTGTGGGATGAGTTGCTAGACCACACTCTGTAACACACTGTGGGATGAGTTGCTAGACCACACTCTGTAACACACTGTGGGATGAGTTGCTAGACCACACTCTGTAACACACTGTGGGATGAGTTGCTAGACCACACTCTGTAACACACTGTGGGATGAGTTGCTAGACCACACTCTGTAACACACTGTGGGATGAGTTGCTAGACCACACTCTGTAACACACTGTGGGATGAGTTGCTAGACCACACTGTGTAATTAGTTGGAGAAGGTGCTGCTGAGGAACACAATGTGTAACTGTGTCCTCGTAACACGCCCACTTTTCCCAGGATTGGTAACACGCCCAGTTTCCCCAGGATTGGTAACACGCCCAGTTTCCCCAGGATTGGTAACACGCCCAGTTCCTCCTGAAGTGGTAACATAAACCTGTCACTTTGAACAATACACAAAAGGCACACAAAGGATTTCCTGATAATTAAAAATCAGTTATCTTTTATTTTCAGTAGTTGCTTAACACTGGGGAAATATTCAGTGGAGATCAAAGAGTTAGGTGCTTTGAGGAGGTCATACTATATAACGAAAACAACTCACAAAACGATGTCGGATGAAAACTCCTTTGTTGAACAAAACTTTATTGTGGATAAAACAAAGTTGTGAATGTGATCGCCTGATATTTTCCCTTGGAGCTGCTGAAGTCCCCTTTATCCTAGGTTTCTTGACCC
>WNWK01002796.1:182500-193692 GCA_009830355.1 Cherax destructor
ATCGATGTAGTGGCGGCAGGATTCATTCATAGCTTTAAGAAGAGGTATGATAAAGCTCATGGCGCAGGGAGAGTGACCCAGTAGCGGCCAGTGATAATAAGAACATAAGAAAGAGGAACACTGCAGCAGGCCTGTTGGCCCATACAGGCAGGTCCTTCACAATCCGTCCCACTAACAGAATATTTGCTCAACCCATTTTCAATGCTACCCAAGAAATAAGCTTGACAATTCTCCACTCATGCCGAGTCCCACTCAAATCCAACCTCTCACTCATGAATTTATCCAACCTAAATTTGAAACTACCCAAGGTCTAGCTTCAATAACCCTACCCTATGAATCGACCCCTGCAACCACAACTAGGTGAGTACACACACACACACACACACACACACACACACACACACACACACACACTCACACACACATATTTTTGTTTTATTAACACATCGGCCGATTCCCAACAATGCAGGGTGGCCCGAAAAAGAAAAACTTTCATTATCATTCATTCCATCACTGTCTTGCCAGAGAGGTGCTATAAAACTGCATTATTAACACCCCTCCTTCAGAGTGCAGACACTGTACTTCCCATCTCCAGGACTCAAGTCCGGCCTGCCGGTTTTCCTGAATCCCTTCATAAATGTTACTTTGCTCACACTCCAACAGCACGTCAAGTATTAAAAACCATTTGTCTCCATTCACTCCTATCAAATACGCTCACACATGCTTGCTGGAAGTCCAAGCCCTTCGCACACAAAACCTCATTTACCCCCTCCCTCCATATATATATATATATATATATATATATATATAGAGGGTGTGACTCATACAGCGACCATACAGATAATATATAAGAATAACTTGCAGTCATCAGTATAGACATAACGCGAATATTTTTGGTGTAACTTGAGAGCTGATGACGCTCAGTTATAGTACGTCATCTTTGTCTCATTTGTTACACCTAAATATGTTTTTTTGTGTGAGAAAACTTTTAATGTAATTATTGCGTCATTTATTTTTACTAGACCCAGTTATTTTTCATTTAATGGCTTTTGAAATCTTTCTGATTATTTCCACTTGTCAGTAAACATTTCTCTAAGTATGTCTACATCATGACTCACGAAATCGTAATGACACGATTGCAAACAAACCCAGGTACGGGTGGGGATTGAACCCACCACTGGGCTTACGCTCTGGCCTGGCGTTTTACAACTAACTTGCCGCGAGTTCAATCCCCACCCGTACACTGGTTTGTCTACATCACGTTAGCCAATGAATTCTTTCCCATTATATTATCACTCAATGCTTTTCGATTATCTGTGATTAAAATTTAACCATTTAAAAAGATGGTGGCCTTTTTTTTACCTACTAGAAAATCGGTAACTTCTAAATTGCTTACTAGTCATTTTTTTTCCTCTAAATCTATATTCTTAGAATTCATCGCACTTTCTAAAAAGTTCGTGTTCGAGCATCTTCCGGATTCTTCTTCTTTTTCTTCTTATAATTATAATAATAATATTAGTAATTATTATCATATTTACTGTTATTATTATTAATATTATTTTTATTTTTATTATTATTATTATGATTATTATTACTCTTATTATTATTATTATTATTATTATTATTATTATTATTATTATTATTATTATTATTATTATTATTTATTTTTATTACTGTTATTATTATTATTATTATTATTATTATTATTATTATTATTATTATTATTATTATTATTATTATTATTATTTTCAATAATTTCATAGTCATTCAGCTCCTGGGAAATGGCAGGTACTAACATTCGAACTAAGAGGAAGAAAGCACAGCTCCAGCTTCTTTGATCTAGAGCCCTTCACCAGCTCTTTCTCCTTTGAAGGAGCCTCCCACATTGACATCAAATTGAAATCACAGACTAGAAACAATTCACATTCTCATTATTTAATCACAGGACATCTAATAAATTTCAGGTGACTGGATAGATATCCTATAAGCGATTCCAAATATTGTTTTATTAGATTAATTCTCCTCATTGTCCATGAATATAAAACTGCTGTAATTTTGTTATTGGTAAATATCTATTTATCTGTCTATCTGTCTATCAGAAAGGTGGAACGGGGGCTCGAATCGTGGTGCCAAGATTAGCAGTGCCAGCGCAGACAGGACACAGCAGTACGTTCTGTGAAACTGTCCTCGGCGGTAAAATGCTGGACCTGTTAATCTCGGGACCATCGTTCGAGCCCCTCGTACACCATTCTGTTTATTCATGAACAGTTGTTCATTAAAACTTAAATTGGTAGACAGCAACCACCCAGAGAGGCACTACCGTCCTACCAAGTGTGAAAGGGAAACCTGTAATGTTTTACATGATAGTATTATTCCTGGTGTTTTATTCTGTCTCATAAACACGCGGGATACCAGGGATATTTTGCTACTTATACTCACACTACACATGCATACACACATATATATTTACACACCCATCTTGGTTTTCTTCTATTTTCTTCATAGTTCTTGTTCTTCTTTATTGCCTCTTATCTCCATGAGGAACTGGAAAAGAATTCTTCCTCCGTAAGGCATGCGTGTTGTAGAGACGATTAAAATGTATATAAATATAAATAAATGAATATATATATATAATTTTATATATATATATATATATATATATATATATATATATATATATATATATATATATATATATATAAACTGTACATATTCTGTTGTTATTAACAGGCTTCTTATCTAGGTATTATCATTATATATATTATTATTTTATTAAAAAAAATATGATTATTTTTTTGTTTAGCATTGTTCTCTTTTGTTATTTTATTAAAACCTGCTGGAAATGATTTAATAAATGTAAATACTAATGAGTGTTGAATTACTTTGATCAAAACCTTGGTTCCTTACAATGCTTGTATAAAGCTATATAAAACTCTATAAAACTGTATAAAACTCTATAAAACTTAAATATACTTATAAATTAGACACATATGCAACATTTGGGTATCTTTATTGAGGAAACGTTTCGCCACACAGTGGCTTCATCAGTCCAATACAAAGTAGAAAGGTGTAAGGAGAGTAGGAGTTTTGAGGTTATCAGTCCCTCGGCCTGGAGTCGATGTGTTCAGTCCATCAATCTTGTAGAAAGTCAGCATATGTCCGTAGAGGTGGCTTATATACTGTAGTCAGGTGAGGTGAAGCAGCAGGAGGCGGGGTCATAGTGGTACCATCCACTAGTCGAAGTAGGTCTTCGTCCAAAGGTTGGACAAGTGTTGAAGAATTTGTTTGTATTAAGATCCAAGATGTTGCTGTGTCAGACAGGGTGTAAATATACTTGATCTTTTTTTTAGATACACTTATTTTACTTATGTATTATTGATAAAATCTATTTAGATTTGATTTTACTTTTATATATAAATGTTCAAATATTTTCTTCAATATACTTAAAAATACTTGATTATTCTTGAATATACTTGATTAAAGTATATAAATAGATGAGTTTGTTGTGCCTTGGTTCCATGAATCTGCCTCAGCTTAAATTTCCAAGTCATTTAAACTTTTAGCTCCGAGAAGCGCGATAAAATCCTCATTTCCTGTTTATTGGCAAAACTTATAATGCCTCACCAGTTACCCACTTAGCTGAGTCCTGCCCATCTGCCCACTTAGCTGGGTCCTGCCCACTTAGCTGAACCATCTCAGCCTGCCCACTTAGCTTAGCCGCTCTAACTCTACTCCTCTCGTAGCGGAGTTTCCCCACCACTTACCCAATTAGTTCATTCTAACCCCCCACTTAAATGAGGGGGAAAATATCTACCACTTAGACCCTCTTAGTACTGGTGTAGCATTTCTCCGTAACTCTTTTGAGGTTCAGTGGCGCCTCGCATACACCAGCGGTGTTTGGCGTGTACTAGCGGATCCTAGGATCCATCAGGGGCTTCAGAGAACCATCAGAGGCATCTGGGATCCATCATGAGTTTTTGTGGATAGATGAGGGACTTCTGGGATTCATGTGGGAATTATGGGATCCACCATGGGTTTTTAGAATTTATAAGGGGCTTCTGGGATCCACGAGGAACTTCTGGGATCCACGAGGAACTTCTGGGATCCACAAGGGCTTCTGAAACCCAACACCAGTTTCTGGGTTCTATCACGGGCTTCTGGAATCAGTAAGGGGCTTCTGGTATCAATAAGGGGCTTCTGGAATCAATAAGGGGCTTCTGGAATCAATAAGGGGCTTCTGGAATCAATAAGGGGCTTCTGGAATCAATAAGGGGCTTCTGGAATCCACGAGGACTTCTGAAATCAACCAGAGTCTCCTGAGATCCACCAGAGGCTTCTGGGATCCACCAGAAGCTTCTGGGATCCATCATAGTCTCCTGAGATCCACCAGAGGCTTCTGGGATCCACCATAGTCTCCTGGGATCCACCAGAGGCTTCTAGGATCTACAACCACTTGGTGAGATCCACCAGATGCTTGTAGAATCCACCTGGACCATCTGCCAATGGAAATGTCTTTGATGCAAAATAGTGAGGCTCCACTTACACTTGCTTTGAGCGAACGGAAGATAGTTTTCACTACCAGCACTGAACCCTTTCCCCATCCCCTACATACACACAGGTTTAGCCATTCATATAACTATAAATTTCACAGAGAGAAGAACATCTTTCCACAAAGTGATTTCACTTATGGTTGGTTCCTTCACTAGGCTTAGAAGCTTATCGACTACTTAAAGAGCCATTCATGGGGTCACCACCACCAGTCAAGACACAACGGATTAAAGTAAACTCTTGGCCTATATACTCTGGGACATAATACACCTCTTAGTGTAAATATTGTACTCACTATTTGTGGCTGCAGGGGTCGATTCACAGTTCCTTTCTTCGCATCTTCGCTGGTAGCTACTAGGTCCACTCTCTCTCTCTCTCTCTCTCTCTCTCTCTCTCTCTGTCTCTCTCTCTCTGTCTCTCTGTCTGTCTGTCTGTCTGTCTCTCTCTCTCTCTCTCTCTCTCTCTCTCTCTCTCTCTCTCTCTCTCTCTCTCTCTCTCTCTCTCTCTCTCTCTCCCTGTTCCATAAGCTTTATCGTTCTTTCATTCCGTGTGCCGGATGGTAACACGTCCGTTTCACACTATGTAGAGCTTTATCGTGTTTATGATAAATTATTATTTATGACTAGACGTAGTCTCTAAAGGTTTGCTTTACGCATATTATCTTCATGAGCTTGCACTTGGTGGGGTTGAACTCCAGGAGCCAGTTGCAGAACCAAGCCTGTGGCTTGTCCAGATCCCTGTGTAGTTCTGCCTGGTCCTCGTCTGATTGATTTCTTCTCATCAACTTCACATCATCTGCAAACAGGGAGACTTCGGAGTCTATTCCTTCCGTTATGTCGTTCACTTATACCAGAAACAGCACCGAACCTAGGACTGACCTTTGTGAAACCCCGCTCGTCACAGGCGCCCACTCTGACACCTTGTCAAGTTCCTGGCCCCGCCTTCTCACTGGTCGCTACTTGGTCTACTCTCTCCCGGCTCCAAGAGCCTTATCGTACCTCTTCTTTAAACTATGTATGGATCCTGCCTCTACTATTTCAATCTCCGGATTGTTCCACATCCTGACAACTCTAAGGCTGAATAAATACTTCTGTCAGTAATATGTACTGAAGCAGATTGATACACTTATATAGTGTATTATAAGTAATCCTAGCTATGTTATATGTTTGATCCCTTTGTTACTTGTGACGTCAGAGGCCCGCTCATGTGCGCACGCAGACCCAAGCGTCATTCTCATTCTCGTGATAGGCTTAGAACTGGACAGAGGTGCTGGGTCTTTCTCCATCCTCACTTACTCAATATACGCGTTCAGATGCCTAGGGTGTCTGAGGACACTCAGACCACCTTGAGTGCTGAGCCTATCCTTGCAATGTCACTAGTTCAAGTATTAGTTCCTCTCCAGGGGACGACTTGTTGAAGAAAGTCTACTTGAAATGAGTTATTCCATCTCGTGCTAATGTACAAGCAACCGCAGAAAGCCGTTTCTGTTGATAATTGTATTAGCTAGAGTGCCAGTTGTTGTCCCTCGTTTTCCAGATAGTGATTTTATCCCAGTTGACAGTAAGTCCTTGTAAAGTAAAGAGTCGTGTGTCGAACAATTATTACCTGCAGTAAGAGATAGTGAGAGCCGTTTCTCCTTTACTAATATTTCGTGTTATAGAGTTCAATCCACTCCACCGAGCCTTTTCATTCCTTCAGTAGGAAAGTGATTATAAGTTAATCCACTCCACCGAGTTTGTTCATTCCTTCAGTAGGAAAGTGATTATAAGCCTTGAGCTAAAGATAGATAATCAGAAAATCCAGTTTAGAACTGAAGTTATTGAATGTGTATTTTGTTATCAGATTTCCAATATCTAGTAAGATTATTGTGTGTTCAAGTTCTCTCCGAGTTCTGAGTTTAACAGTATGACCCATGTGCACCGAGTCTAGCTTTTCTGTTAAAGTTTCTGGCCTGTAATTATATTTATTCTTCCTCAGAATCCGTAGAGTGCATGAATACAGATTGATCGATCGATTTTATCAGTTGAAATTGTATAATAACTTGTAATGCATTACATATTATATTAAGAGAGACCCATTACAAATTAAATTAAGAACCATCAAATCAAGAACCATTACTTTAAGAATTGTGATAGTAGATCAGTTATTACTATCTATTCCAGTCGATTTAATCCTGTTATAATTTTCTTGATTAGTTCTAAGTTATAATTGTGTTTGCTATTGTATAGAATCACCCCAGTATCACCTGCCTGTCCAGTCTATAGAGATGTATTGTATGCCAAGACATCATATGTAACATGACCGAGCTGTCAGTAATATGTACTGAAACAGTTTGATACACTTATGTAGTGTATTATAAGTAATCCTAGCTATGTTATATGTCTGATCCCTTTGTTACTTGTGACGTCAGAGGCCCGCTCATGTGCACACGCAGACCCAAGCGTCATTCTCATTCTCGTGATAGGCTTAGAACTGGACAGAGGTGCTGGGTCTTTCTCCTCAACTGGTGGAATGGATTGATCCAGCAAACTGGTTGAACTCCCCCCGCCTGAAATGGCACCGACCAACTGGTCAGGTGACACATCAGCTTCTGCACACACAGGATAAGGATAGTGTACAAGGTCAACGATGGTAGTATTGGCTCTGAGTCGAACACTGTGACCCAAGGTATTAGCGACAAGCAGGAATATCTTACTGTCTTGAACAGTATGTAAGGATGGTTCAACAAATAAACCCTTTACTCTGCAGGAATCACTGTCAACAAGGACGTTATCACCGTCTGGGACATTAGGGACAACGAGAGACACTCGGGTGAGGGCACTAGCTGCTACAGAAACGTCTTTCTGCAAACGGCATGTGACGTCAACAAGAGTTGGCATTACTAATTTCAAATCGGATAACAAAACACACAGTCAATAACTTCAGTTCTAAACTGTTTTTTCTGATTTTCTATCTTTAGCTCAAGGCTTATAATCACTTTCCTACTGAAGGAATGAACAAACTTGGTGGAGTTTATTAACTTATAATCACTTTCCTACTGAAGGAATGAACAGGCTCGGTGGAGTGGATTGAACTCTATAACACAAAATGTTAGCAAAGGAGAAACTGCTCTCACTATCTCTTACTGCAAGTAATAATTGTTCGACACACGACTCTTTACTTTACAAGGTCTTACTGTCAACTGGGATAAGATCACTATCTGGTACACGAGGGACATCAACTGGCACTCTAGCTAATACACTAGCAACAGAAACGGCTTTCTGCGGTTGCTTGTACATTAGCACGAAATGGAATAACTCATTTCAAGTAGTCTTTCTTCAACAAAGCGTCCCCTGGAGAGGAACTACTACTTGAACTAGCGACATTGCAAGGATAGGCTCAGCACTCAAGGTGGTCTGAGTGTCCTTAGACACCCTAGGCATCTGAACGCTTTCTTGCATGCAAGATATTGTAGGGGCTGAATTCCAGACAGGAGTGACAGTGTTACTAGTGCCTGAGCGCTCCGCTACATTAACAAATAAGGCACACATCTACATGAACTAATCTGAACTTCACATTCCGCAACACTGTGGCAAATCTCGGATGCAAGCTGGGAGAACAAACATATGGCTCAAAAGCTAGATACTTTCTTTCAGTCATTAAGGGACTATGAGGACTTCTTACTGACTCATGATCATTACAGCTTTGACTTGCAGGGTGCACAAAGTTATCTAATGAATTAACTTGAGACATGATTTCAAGCAAATGAACAAGAATTTAAAAGAAAAGAATAAAAGAAAGTATAAAGCTCAATATAGCTTAACTGATAATAACGATTTTAACTACTCTGCATAAGTAACTAGAATTGCACGAGATACACTTAAAGCAAGGAAAACTCACTGAAAACTGACTTGGCAAGAAAATTAACACATTAATATTAAAAAATCTTACTTTAACTTGAAAACTGCAAGGTGAGTTTTCTTTACTTAAATGTCAACAAAAATTGCAACAAATTAAAAAAAAAATCAAATAAAAAATAGTTATAGTAATTTCAATAAAGCTTATGGGAAAAGCAACAATCTGATAAACAAAATACTAAAAATGAAGGTAACATTACTTCTTAAATCACTGGGAAAATTTCACTAAAGTATTACTGATTACTCTTGAAAGAATGACAGATTACTTGAACACATAAGTAAACACAATAAAAATTGATGAAAGCAAAATTGAATACTGCAAAAGTTAAATTACACAAAATCAGCTGCAGGAATTATCAATAGTCACAATTGCACTGGGGGAATTTTTTGCAATACAAGAAAAAAGATAGTAGAAATGAATTAGCTTGAACACTCTTACTCTTAATTGCAAGCAAACCAAGGTAACTCAATGAAACAATTACTGAAACAATTCACTAAGAACACTGACTCTAATCAAACTTAAGAGTGAACTTGTTCAAACACTTCAACATGAACAAAGAAAACAAAATTGAACAAGATATTTAACAAGAAATAAGATAACACTTACAGGAGCTGGAGTACAAACATCAAAGATAACTCACAGGTGGAATCAATGAGTAACTTGTTATGATAATTATAAGCAAAAATAGATATATCTTGACATAGAAAATACTGCAAGATCTGTGGAAGTAGAACAAATGAGACACTGGCATAAAATAAAAACTCAATTAGGGATAAACACTGAATTAAAAATTATAATTAAAAAATTGGGAAACAAAAAAAAATTATATATAGTTACTGGGACAAGCAAAATTAATTACACAAACAAAACATTAACAAGGGTAAAAGACTGAATAATAACTCTGGGATAGAACACTTAATTCAACACAATAATTAACAAGAAAACACAGGGACAATGCTGGGGGGAAAAAAATATTGGAACACAACAATAATAAGAGAAATAACACAAGGGATAACTGATTTAAAACAGACACAATACTCAGTAAACTATACTTACTGCAGATGTGGTAAAACACAACACAATTAAAATGAAATATGACACATTAATTAATCAGAGATGATACTAGGAAAATTCGAAATTAATGCAAGTAAAGAGTTTAACACATAACACAGTCTATAATGGAATCACAAGTCCCAGGATAACACAAGGTTCACAATAATGAGCAAAATGTTTCAAGCACTCGCAAACATCGCAACGTAGCGTTGATAGCGATGATTGAAGCTGGAGAGGTGAAGGTGGAGAAATTGCACTTAAATGAAGAACTACGAATCTAGGCTTTACATCGTTGGCGCACAGGTACGAAGAAACACACTCAGGACTCTCGACCCGATTCGTAGCCAATAAAATACTTGCAGGACCCAGTATAAGGGTAAAATAATCCACACTTGGTGCTTTGTGTGGGTGGGTAGACAGGCTCACGTGGTTAATGGCTTCGTTTGTTTGCGTGGGTGGCTGGGTGAGCGGGGTGCAGGGTGTGAGTGGCTGACTCACGAGGTCCCACGCTTTCTGGCTTGCTCCCATGCGAATCTAAAGCCAGGGTGGCTTGGAACACACCCAGAATACCACAGGGATGGTATTATCACTCAGAACAGCGATACACTGGAGTACAAGGATGATAGGAATGCGTGGACTCACGTGGCTTAAATACACATGCTCAGCTGGGTTAGTCTTGCTGGCTTAAGTACACATGCTCAGCTGGGTTATTCTTGCTGGCTTAATTGCAAAACCTGGGTCTACCCCTAGTAGGTTTTAACAAATAAGAGATAAGGCACTTAGCTGACCAGGAAATATTGTAGACAGGATGACGAATGTTGACTTCGAGTTGGTAGCATCTATAGGCCTACACACTAGCACACAATATGTCTGCTGGCTTTGTTGAATTCTATCTCCCTGAATCACCGTAATCGAAAGAATTACGGGTCCACTGCTGCCACCATTTATCAGAAGGGGTTCTTGTTGATAAAGGGAGTCGAGGGAAGCACTCGGATGGATGGTGAACGCGTATATTGAGTAAGTGAGGATAAAGAAAGACCCAGCACCTCTGTCCAGTTCTAAGCTTATCACGAGAATGAGAATGATGCTTGGGTCTGCGTGCGCACATGCGCGGGCCTCTTACGTCACAAGTAACAAAGGGATCAGACATATAACATAGCTAGGATTACTTATAATACACTACATAAGTGTATCAATCTGCTTCAGTACATATTACTGACACTTCCTGACATCCCTATGTGTATGTGTTTATAATGTCGTCAATCTTTCTGATTATCTTCTATTTCTTTTTTATCTATGCCACACCATCATTCTCGTATCCGCCACAAATTCTTAATAATTGTTTCTTATTTCTCGGTTCACTCTTTTCTTGTTGTTGTATTATACAACAAGAAAAGAGTGAACGGTGAACTGCATTTTGCATTTTCTCCTTTGTCTCTGTCTCCCCTTCTCGCTTTTTCCCTCTTCATAACTTTCTACCTTTCCTCTCTCTCTCTACTTGTTTCTCTCTCTCTCATCAGGCTTAATTCCTCTCCATATTTTCCCACTGATCCATTTCTCTAATCTCTTCTTCTTCACCTTACTCTCCTTCTCTCCTCCTCCTGTTCCTCACCATCATCATCCTCATCCTTCTTTTTCTTCTCCTTCTTCTCCTCCTTTTCTCCTCCTTTTTCTTCTTCTTCTTTCCTCCTTTT